>OX375870.1:10079207-10271311 GCA_947359475.1 Heligmosomoides polygyrus bakeri
CGCTACCGCGCGCCTGCCCAATCCGAACAAGAATATAGATACTTCCACACAAGTAGGCATATGTTGATCGGATCTATCCTAATCGGAGGGCGCTCATTGTAAGTTGTGTCTCCATTACCTCTCTTGAGCTTGCACAAGAACTGCACCTGCTGTCTCATGATACGAGAGCTTTCATTCAAATTCAGAGGATGTCGTTGTATAGTGTTGGACGATGAACGCAATTGGCAGTTTATGACCGGCTATGATAAATCCTGTAGATCTCCTCTGCATTACCAACTAGGCTTCTCAAGCCTAGTTGGTAATGCAGAGGAGATCTACAGGATTTCGTCGCTTATTATCATTTCGTCGTTGCTGTAACAATCAAGCACACGACTTTGAACGCAAATGCCATATGGAACAGTTTCAAGACGGCCACCCTCACCCGACTAGGAAACCGGCAAAGGATGATTGAATCGCCAAAATCTTATGCTCCTTGAAGCCGTTTGCAGGCAGGTATACATTTTGCACCGGAACTCACAAGATCCTGCAGCGACAAGTGATGTAATAGTGAGAAACAGCAGCATACTCAAAGCGAGGATACAGTAACCGTAGAAGACTTCCGAAGCTCGTCACAAATTGATAGCCAAGATAAAAGTCCTTTTCACCCTTCTGAAGATGCACCATCAGCGGCAGTGGAGCTGAAACAGTGGACCTACACAAAGCTCAGATGATGGCGTAAGAGACTGCGTAAATTCACCGGAAATAGGACACAACAAATAGAAATGAATAAGGAATAGTCATGACACTTACTCGTTTTAAGCAAAAACTTGAAAGAGGAAACATATCTGGGAGAGATGCAGTTTAGACTTCAAAAAAAACTGGAAAGCACAATGCTCAGTACTAAAAAATTGTAAAACTGATAAAATAGGTATGTACGGACCACAAAAATTGGGCACAAAAAAAATCAAATAGCATGTAGATTAACATTTGGAAGAAAAAAGAAAGGTGAGAAAGAAGGTGTAGACAGGGTAATATGTATTCAATTAAGACGGAATATGCTTTCAGCTTTGCATATCGTCGACATATAATAAGCACAATACTTGTTTCATTTCTTATTTTTTCGTTGTTGTTCTTTTGATTTTCAGAGATTTCTACTTTTCCCGTTTCTAAATAACCAGCGAAGGATCCCAGGCGTAGATCTGAACGGGGGAAATGGATAGTACTGCGAGAATCTCCACCCTTCATATAATAGAAAAACATGTTTCGTCTTTGCTGAGTCCTCGTACCAAAAGGGCTACGGGCCCTCGAAATTGGGGGTACAATATTGCACCGTCACCCGCACCTACCTTAACCTACCGTAATCGGCCGGAAATTTGAAGACGAATGTCAGATTCGTGATCAGCACCTCAAATAACCCCCTGGGCGAGGTTTGGACAAAAAAAATTTTTCCACCTCTCCTCGACCTTTGGAGTCGTGAAAGTCGGCACGACATGGCAGTCTACAGGGTGGCCCATAAGTCCTGCAACAAAAACATAGGCGTATAAAAAGGCTAAGAATGCACCAAATTTGGTCACTTTTAAACAATGCTTGCCCATGGTTTATAGATTATGGTGGAGCGGTATTATTCGTAAGGGACCACTCCTGGATTGATAAGAGCCTTCAGATCGTGTGGGTTGCTTTGCAGCTCACGTCGCAGCCCCTCTTACGGAGTTTTACTTCTTATTCGTTCCAAAGAAGATATTGAACAATAGTTTTCCCAGGCTTTATAGAGCAAGACATTGTCTTTAAGATGGTTAATAAACAAAGATTGAAAATCTAAAGATTTAGGAATTTCACAGCTAGTCTGCAATATTTTGCAGATGGACTGAGAACCGCTACCACGTCCTTTTCTTTTGCTGTTACAGGAATCGCCTTACCAGAATGTGCATTTTGCCTTTAAACAGCGCGATTGAGTCTCTAATATATGGTGTTAAGTTTTTGTTCCTATCAAACGAACATTTTTATTGATTTTCACTATTTTTACACAAAAGCCTATGGAGTGAGGGGAGACATTTTGGAAAATCGTGTATGACAAAACTTGCCATGTGTGGCCGTTGTTTTTATATCATCAGGTTCCCGCAAAGGTAGCATTAAACGCACTATTATTTTGACTTTCCTGGGATCGCTCAACTTTGAGAAATTTTTCATCAAATGAGGCCGAGGCTGAATACCCATTTCGAACGACGCCGTCCAACTGCGATTGCGATTACAAATTTTTCCTTCTACTCTCTTCTCCTCATAGCTGAGTCCTCATCTCACTTGTGGACTTGTAGAGCTTTCCTTGTAGCTTTCTAGAAACTACATATTGCTTAGTAATAGATTACGCATACGGCTGAATATTGATCTTGTTCCAGCTGGTTGCTGCATCCTGTATGATCAGAAAATTAAAAGCGTTCTTCTACTGTTGTTCAGAGATCCGTTCATCCAATGTTCACTCTTGAGAAGCCACTGAACTGCCCTGCGCAATACCATTATAACCTGTGCTCAACAACCAATCTTCCGATTTTTAGTCACATCGGAATGGAGTGCTCCACCACGGGCAGGAGAAGAATTTTCGGTAGTTTTACGTGAGAGCGCATTACTTTGTAATAAGAGCAGCTACAGCCATGGTACTTTCCAGAAGTATAGCACTAAGTATATGCTACATAACTGTTGGTATGCGGTTTTTTTTGCAATTGGAAAAAGACAACCAATAAGGTCTCCTAATTTTTGTTGCAGGACTTATCACCCTGTAAATCAGTCTATTTCCTACACATCTCCTACACATCTATTTCACTCTAAATTCTCAATTAAGGGTTTACCATGAGCTGTACTTCACTCAATTTTATCAATTTACTTTGAATTACAAAATGCTTTGTGTTTTTCAGCGAACGTTAAACAGTGACCTTACAACAGGTACGTGTTACAGCAGGTACGGTGACTAGGGGTATCGAGGGTCATAATCACCGATTTTGCCCAAACTTCTCTCAGGGAGATTATTTGGGGTGCTGATTACGAATCTGACATTAGTTTTCAAATTTCCGGCCGATTACGGTAGGTTAAGGTAGGTGCGGGTGACTAGGGCCGTCGAAGTCATAATCAACGATTTCGCCCAAACTTCTCCCAGGGGGGGGGGGGGGTTATTTGGGATGGTGATTACGAGTCTGACATCCGTTTTCCGTATTACCCTGGAGTATGTTAAATTACAGTAGGTAAATGTGATTAATGGTAAGGTCATGGTAACCGTTCTTGCCCAAACTTCGCATTGAGTACTAATCTGATCCTTGTTTGACAATGTAGAATGAAACAAATATGTAGGAGATGTGTAGGAAGCAAATTGGTAAAGAAGGCGGCAATCTTGAAAAATGCAAAAATATTGCATAGCACGTGAGCCGAACTCCTGACCTAGCACCTGCGAAGTAGCCCCGTACCCTGTTGAGCCACCGACTCGGCTGCCGCAGAGCCTTTCGCCGCGTCCCATACAATAACGCGGGCGCACGCATGCACGTGAGCACGTGCTGACGGTGCGCTACTGTACCCCCCCCCCCCCTTCGAGGGCCCGTAGCTGTTTTGATTCAAGGACTCAGCAAAAACGGAACATGTTTTTCTACTATACGAAGGGTGGAGATTCTCGCAGTACTATCCATCTCCCCCGTTCAGACCTACGCCTGAGACCCTTCCCTGGTAAGTTTCCGTTCCTACCTTAATTTATTGTGTTTATTCCTACTTATAGTAACTCTCGCTATGTATGTAATGTTGGTCTCCTACGTCTCTATCTGATTACGCTTTTGCATGGCTCTGCTTTTTCCGACATTTTGTTATTGTTTGTTCTATTTCATTCAAAAAATCTAATGTTACCTTACCCTTCCTATACAGCGGTCAAATGGACACTGATGGAGGCGGCGGTCCTACTAACTAGGGAAGGGTTTCGACCTCCCATGGAACTTCAAGATGAGACCAGGATCCTTAGAAAGAGCTCGGAATGCTGATTACGAATATGGGTGTTAAAATTGCAAAATGAAATTCCTGAGCGAGTTATGGCCTGCCGAATGCGACGGGCCTCACCTCAGGCCGGCCGTGCGATGCACCTGGCGCGAGAATGTTGAGTCATCGGGGCCCCGTAAGAGGGGACCGTCAGCTGCGGCGGTGGCGTAGGGGTAGGGCTCCTCTCGTCAGGTGCGACGTCGTTGGTTCGGTCCCCATTGATGCCGGTTTCTTTGCACACCATAATTTATCTTCAAAATGATCTTTTGTTCTGAATTATGACACGTATTTGATTAAATAGCGAGGAAAACTACCATACACGCTTGTAAAAATGCTTGAAGGCGAGAAACTGGTATGGTCAAATTTCTATTTACTATTTTGCGCAAGTAGAGTCCAAATCAAATATTGAACAACTAGAGGTGTTTCTAACAACCTTGGCATCGTGGAACAAAGCAAAAAAAAAAAAATGTGTGAAGCAGACATGTTGCTCACACACTACACATCTTATACATGCAGCCTCTTTACAACCAGCAGCAGAACAGTCAATTGTAGCAAGATCAAACAAATATTCACCAGGGGTGACAAACACACCTGGGTGATCATCGATGTACCCTGTCCTTTAAAAAGTTTGAGAACCTAGGGGCACAAAACAAACGGTAAATCTGCGATAGAACCTTCAGCAGGTTGTCTCTCTGGGTCATGTTGAACTCCACGCTATTTGCCATAGCAAACGACCTGACCCTTTTCATAACGTTTTTCATCGGACCGAAGAAAAAAAAAAACGTCTAGAGGTTGAATCAGCGATGTAGCCCAGGCCGGAATATTGCGCATAGTGATTTGACAGCCTGCAAAGATGACCACAACAGTAAATCAGAAAGATTATTTCACTAATGTGTTGAGAGATTGTTGTAAATGTACACACCTTCAAGGACAAACTTCTCAATGGTTTCTATAGCACGAAGAGATGTCCATGAGTCCACGATGAGGTAGACTTCTTGATTACTCCTTGAGTTAAATACGCAAGTCTTGATCCAATCGACCATGAGGTCTTTGGTCATTATGTGTGAAGTAGCCGCTCTGACCATAAGGTTTGGAGCTTCATAGTGACCACGTTGCGGAAATGTTCCATCTTTTTCTTGGAGGACCAAAATAGTAAATAAAAATTTGACCATACCAGTTTCTTGCTTTCAAGCATTTTTACAAGCGTGTATGGTAGCTTTCCTCGATATTTAACCAAATACGTGTCATAATTCAGAACAAAAGATCATTTCGAAGATAAATTATGGTGTGCAAAAAAGCCGGCAGCAATGGTGACCGAACCAACGACGTCACACCCGACGAGGAGGAGCACTACCCCTACGACATCGCCGCAGCTGGCGGTTCCCTCTTACGGGGCCCCAATGACTCACCATTCTCGCGCCAGGTGCATCGCACGGCCGGCCTGTGGTGAGGCCCGTCGCATTCGGCAGGCCATAACTCGCTCAGGAATTTCATTTTGCAATTTTAACACCCATATTCGTAATCAGCATTCCGAGCTCTTTCTAATGATTCTGGTCTCATCTTGAAGTTCCATAGGAGGTCGAAACCCTTCCCTAGTAAGCTGCTATCGGGTGCCGTTCTGCCTAACGATTTGCAGTGTTGGCGGGCCACTGCTCGTCTTCATCAGGTTCTCCTACCCCCATACCCATGTATTTGAAAGCTAATTTCACATTGATGTATGTGACTGCTTTCTCCTCCCGACTGAAGATTGTTCTCATCGGATAGTTAAGGTTGAAGCATTAGGTTGATCTGTTGAGGTTTTATTTTGATTTTTCAGTGATTCTCGATTTTTGGTACATCGTGTCCACAATGTTTCATTAACTGTTTTAGCGCACAATTTTTAAGCAAATGAATAAATAAATAAAGAGCAAACTATAGAGGCAATGGAAATCCATAGCATCGACAAATTCCTAATGGATATCGAGCAGTTTTAGAAATTTTTTAGCAAGATGAAACAGCAGTAGATAATCAAAATCATAAATATATGAGAGGGAAGGCTGAAAGCCTGAAGTACAAGCGGAAAAGCCAAAACTTGCAAACACGAGATGCTATGGAAGAAAAGGTCACAAAAAATAATTAGTCCCAGTGAGCATTCTGTTTGCGTACAATTACACACTAGTCTACAGTACAACAAAGACAATTGTACCCGATTTTCATGCGACGGAGCTATATGGATTGAATCTCGGAAAGGCGAAGTCGGAATTAAATCGAAATTTAAATGCTGGGTCAGGAAGGTATGATCGACAAAAACAGCAGCGATACGCTAACACGAGATACTTTGACTTAGAGGTAAAGTACATTAAAACGATGAGGTACCCTGGTCGGAACAGGCGATTGAGCAGAGGGAAAGGTAGAAGCAAACTCTAAGCCATGTTTACATAATTCAGCTTACAGTTTTAGGCACCAAAAAGTATCCTGTTGAAACGTTTCTTTGCACAGGAGAAAGAAAGAAGCTTACTTACAACACTTTTTTAATCTGAAGTCTACGATGTGATTGAGTCGACAAATGGGATGTCAACGACGAGCTAGGGCTTCTTTTTTAATGTGACAAAAACTTTTTTCCAAATAGCAGTTATTTTTTTACAAAGATCGTATCACAAACAGTAACAATAAACGAAATGATTTGCGAAACACTTGAGATAGTTTTCAGAAAACATCACGAAGTTTCCTTATCATATTCAAATCAACCCATTCAGTATTTGATAATATACAGCTGAAATAGCTCACAATGGAATTTGGTAAGCTAAAAAAAATTAAGGCAAATTTGCTGATAAACAAAGCTTCAAAATTTGCTGATAGGAGAGGTGGAGACCACTTTTAATTTTTATAAGACCTATATATGTCTCCTTCATACTGCTGCTTTCTCGCATTCCTGAAATGTTTCCAGAAAAGAAATATCATAGCGTGCCTTCCTACAGTTTATCAGCTCCCGTTGTTCAATTTTTCACGAATTGAAAATGTTTACTAGTGTTCCTTATTGGAAGCGATACGGTAAATGCAATAGTTTTTATAAATACTGGAATGATTAAAATGTACGAAAATATTATGATCGTTTGAAGTTGGAAGTCAAAAGCAGCGGAATGTTTCGGTTCGGATTAAACCAAGGCTGAAAACCAATATTGAACGCTGAATCAAGCTATTCAATCATTCGCAGCGCTTCGCCGTGAACAACGTCCAAAATTCTAATGTTCGATTTAATGTCGCGCTGCTAAATTTTCATTTCAAAAACGAATATTGATTTTTATGAAAAAATGAATGTTTTTGTTAGCTCAGTTCCTAGTAGAGAGCAATGCAAAGCTGTATGGGTTCTGACATGAAAAACAAGGAATCCATAGGGCTAGAAATCATGTGGGATACGGAAGAAGAGAGACTGCAGACGAAGCGGTGTTCGACAGCATGACGTGTGCGTTGAAAACGACGAATTCGCAACATCGGTGAACGTTCAGCGTGACGTTTTTCAGCGTTAACGATCGGCGAGCACACCTCAGTTTTCAGGCTCCGGCTGTTGCATGTCCTGAGTGAGGTGTCACCATTACAACGACGAAATCAATCGCTTTTCACTGCCATGAGCACTTCAACACCACGCATCTCTGCACTTCCATCTTTAATTTGTAGGTAATGTACGCTAGGAAGCGTGTAGCGCAGCCGGAAGAGGTGCCGGCTGTCGCGTGCACCCGATACCAGGTTCCTGGTTCGGATTTCCCGCCTAGACCTACTAAGGCTTCCATCCCTCCGGGGTCGGTGAATTGGTTCCGACTTGTCTGGGAGGACAGAGTGCTGACGTGTTCATTGGCCGGCCACCGCAAGTCATTGTAGGCCTATACACATTCAAATAGACGTATTCAAATCGCCCCCACGACATCCCGTAGAAGTAAAATGCATGGCGCATCCTAAAAGGTATTGGAAAAGCCCTTATATAAGATTGACTAGTTTATCTTTATCCTTTATTCTCCAAGAGGTCAAAATCCATTTTTGATTAAAAATTCCTTCTTTGACTCTCTCTGAAGCTATATTCGTCGATCCTACGCATATTTTCTTAAAACTATTGTTCGCCTTTTCAACTACAGCATAATTCTATGTCTGTTATAAAGACCTTCAAGCAGCAATTTCGCGTGTTTACAAGAATAAATAGCGTCATGCACTCGCCTTCGTCACTATGATTATTCGATTGATGATGAATGTAAACGCGGCCTATTGGCTCAACAGCGCGTTAGTTGGACTTTATTTTAAATGCAATGAAAGAACTGTATGACACTTTTTTTTGTCCAGCGAGCGAGAAGGATCCATTGGGGCACTCTGGCACGCGACAGCGACAAACGTAGGCATTATTATCAGTAGCTCGAGCAACTCGATGATCAGCGGGACAACAGGTGATACAGGTTCCTGGTTCCGTTCACCATGCTCTAATGACACTCCAAGAGATACAAACTGCGACACTGCTACCAACAAAAATTCCAATTGGTCCCTCTTAACCATCCTTCCGTGGAATGACTTAGGCGAACACAACAGACTGGCATAGGAGCCGTGTGGTTCGATACCAGGCGATGCGTCTTCTGGAACTAAGTTTCTGTTGGCCGTTTCTTTTAGACTTGGAGATCAGATATAAGGGGAACTCAAGTCCAAATTCTTCTGAATAGCAAACATGCCCAGCAATCCCACCGCGGATGCAAGCTGCGATGGAAGCCGAGTGTCTGCAACTTCAGAAAAGTGGCTGTTTTTAGATAACTATAACTAGTAATTATTGTTTTTTTTACGTGGCACCCATTCGACTCAATGCCAATGGCTGAAAAATTATCTAACATCCAAAAATCTAAACGTGCGCGGGAGTGCCTATATTCATGACAAACATTTATTCAAAGAATTTCTATGGAACGCAGACTTCGCTTGCAGTCGCAACAAATGTGTCGCCTATTCCTTGTTAGAAGATAGAAATTTTAGTCCCATTTCCTTATGATGACGATGTGATCTACAGGGCAATCCTATTTTTTCTGTTCACACGAAATGCAAAACTTTGGTCCGAACCGGATTCGAACCCGGGACCTCTCGCACCCGAAGCGAGAATCATACCCCTAGACCATCCGTCCACGTGTTGAGCCGATTGCTTTCGCTGTCCTAGTTTTGCTCGACATCGACGGTCATGTCCTCGAACCCTAACACTAGCGTTTTGATGTCATGGACTGTGTATGGAGTGAAACCTCAAAACTACAATCGTGCAGAGGGAGATGCAACGGCTACGAGTCCAATTCTGCTCGTCTTCAACATGCTTTTCAATTTGCATTCTTAGCAGGGAATGCCTTCAGTTTCAAGTGGAATTTTGAAGAGTAACCTAGATCAAGTGTAAGAGCTTGAAACGGTGGTCTAGTGGTAGTGCGCTCGCTTGACAAGAGAGCCGCCTTGGGTTCGAAACCTGAGGGCAACATTGCCTTTGCATAATGTGACTTATCGTCGATTAGGCCCGTTTTTGGCAGTACCTGCACGTTTTTGCACGAACATTTGGTAATAACCGCCAATTACATTGACGCCCAGCAATTTGAGAATCTTCAAATCGAAGTAAGCGAAAGCCAGGCCTACCAAGCCTTTCATGCCTCCGGAGCTGGTGAATTGGTACCTGGCTTGTCTGGGACGGCCAATACATGTCATTGTATGGCCAAATACGCATTCAAATCGTCCCCACGATATCCCGAAGAAGTAGAGTGTGTGGCGCATCCTAAAAGGGATTGAGTAACGCCGTCCTTTATTCCTCCCCCCCCCCCCCCCCCTCTCCATTGTACGCTAAGAGATGCGGACATATGGGAAAATTTTCGCATTTCCATCACATGAAAAGGATACCAGATATGGAGTTTACATGAATCAATAAAAGTGAAAAACAAGGGATAGGGATCGGCATAAATCGACCTCTTTCGAGGAACGCGCCACATTTTCCACTTCTACATGATATCATGCAGGCAATTTGAGTACTAAATTAGGTTTTAAATAAACAGGTGGTGACCAGCTTACAGCGAAGGCAGTGCTTTGCTATTCTTACACAATTTTTGGTGTCACTGATGGAATTATGGGCCCTGGCTAATTTGGAGGTCGTGTTGGGCTGACGAGGGAACTGCCTGAACGGTACGCCGGAACGCAAGAACGAATACTATAGGAAGAGGCTCCGTCCTCCAAACAGTAACAGAACATGCGTTGTTTTTACCGAATCCTTGAGGCAAACGAGTAGGAGGGTGCAATGCTTAAGGGTCTGCAGAGGTGAGCTTACCACAGTGGCGCAAGGAGCTGGTGTCGTGGGTGGCGCAATTGTAGAGGTGCTGCCTCATGATCGTGACGTCAAGGGTTCGGTTCCCTAGCTACCTCGTGTTTTTGCACTTTCACCATAGTATCGGATTTCCATAGTGATTTCCATATCTGAAATTGTTTTTGGAGTTTGCTAGTGCAAGATGTTTTCACCACTTATCTATTGTCGACACCTCGTAATGCAGCAGCAATGTCCGAAATACTAAGACCTATGAAGGCTACAATTTCTTCACATCCTGACTCATCACATGGACCAAGGTCTTCGGGAAATACCATTCCACTTGGGTTTTCGAAGCAACCGGGATGTGTCGTCAAATATCCAGCTTTGTACCACGCGAACTCAATCAGCCTTTCCAGGCGAGAATAGCATAACAGTCGATGCACCAGTGTCACGACCTTCACACTTGCAGATATTTCATTCAATTTTAGGTTGCGTGCCACCTCAACTTTTACCATCAAAATATTATCCGTTTCTGTAAGCCAAAGTGAAGATCGTGAACAATTACATGCGAGTGGAACCATGAGAACAATTTATTGGCGTGAAAGTTTCATGTATAATCATGTTTTGCATATTTCGGACATCGCTGGTACATTACGAGGTGTCGACAAGGAGTAAGTAGTGAAAACACTTTACCGCAGCGAACTCTAAAAACAAGTTCAGATATAGAAACTGTATGAGAATCCGACACTAATGTAAAAGTGCAGAAATACTACGCAGCGTGGGAACCGAACCCCGACGTCACGGCCATGAAGCAGCACCTCTACCGCTGCGCCACCCAGCCCACGGTACCACTTCCTTGCGCCGCCGTAATAAGTTCGCTCTGCGGACCATTAACCATCGAGCCCTCCTACTCGCTTGTCTCAAGCATTCGGCAAAAAACAAAACATGTTCTGTTAGTATTTGGAGGACGAAGATTCTTCCTATACCATTCGTTCTTGCCGTTCCGGCGTACCGTTCAGACAGTCCCTTGTGAGCGCGATTCGAACCCAAAATCGATTCGTGGCACATACGAGAGAGCCCGCCTCCGCTTCCAACCTCTAAAACCTTAATGAAGTTTTTGAAGTAACTATTGCACTACGCTCAAGTAAATGTTGATTAACCGTTATGAAGGCCAAGTATGACAAACATGCTGAACGTGGACATGTTTCGCAATAAGTGAACAATATCGATCAGTCATTGTCAAAAATGGGGCGAAGCCCCAGCCAGCAGATGTACGGAACCTTGGGCCACGTGACTGCAGGTGAAGAATAAAGGCATAGTGTTACTCAATCCAATATGTGGAATGCGCCACCACTTCTACGTGGTAAGGTCAGCATCGATACGTATGCGGCATCTACAATGACTTGTGGCCGATAGACGATTCAGTTTCACCTTCGCAAGATATGTATGTCTGCAAGCACTTTACGACCCCAAAAGGATTGTGGGCTCGGTCTATCTGGGTGGAAACCGAGCATCGAATCAGTCTGAGTTGAAGCCAAGAAGCGGAAGGGCACAAATACGATGTCCGGTGGACAATCTTTATGTTTATCTTTATCTATTAGGTTGTAACGAAATAAATGGCACTGAACTACTGTAAATTTAAACAGTTAATATCTCGGCTTGTAGGCAAGTTTATTAATCGAAATAAAAACCTTCTGATTCTACACATCTTTGCCAACATGACACAGGCTTTTTTTATCCCAGTAGCATAAAAATCAGAAGTTCTGGAATTGACGAAATCTTCGAAATCACTTTTGGCATCCTGTTGGTATTTGAATATTTTCCCTACCAAGAAGTCGCCAAGATGCTTGAAGAGATGGTAGTCTGTTGGGGAGAGGTCGGGAGAAAACGGAGGATGTGGTAGGGTTTCAATGCTCAGCTCATTCAGTTTCTGCAACGTCATTCGTGCTACATGGGGGCGAGCATTGTCGTGCAGAAGGAGAACTCGCCTTCGGTTTACCAAGGCCGGCCGGATATCCTTCAACTTTTTCATCATTTCTTCAATTTCAATGCAGTACTTCTCTGCCGTGATGGATTCACCGGGAGGGAGGAAGCTGTGGTGAATAATTCCCAGCGAACACCACCATACTGTCACCTTTACTTTTTGGTGCAATTCCGGCTTCGCAAAAACCTTGGGGCTCTCATCGCTGTCCACCCGCTGTGCCGATCGTCGCCTGTTGTCGTACATTATCCATTTCTCGTCACAGGTTACGATGCGATCAAGGAATGGGTCCGTTTCGTTCCGTAGAAGCAGTGCGGACGAGATCTCATATCGTCGGTTTCTTTGCTCCTCAGACAGCTCGTGAGGCACCCATCTTTCCAGCTTTTTGGTCTTTCCAATTTCCTTCAGATGCCGGGCAGCTGTGTTGTGACTGACGCCAAGAACCTTCGCTATCTCCCTGGTACCTTTGTGTGGATCCTCCTCTGCCACATCTCTGAGCTTGTCCTCGTCAACATCACTATGCCTCCCACGACCTTCATGTTCTTCCAAGCTCTCGTCTCCATTCCGGAACTTCTGATACCAACGATACGCCGTCCGAATTGTGGAACATCTTTGACCGAATTCGGCGTTGATCTTCTCGTCCGCCTCCTTAGCTGTAGTGCCCAGCTTGAATTCATACAAGTAAATGCCTCGGATTACCCTTTTGTCCATCTGCAAAAAAGTCAATAAAACTCTAACGTTTTCCCACTTTTGCATAGAAAATTTGGTACAGTCCGGTAGAGCAAAGTTTGCGCTTCTAAATGGTATGCCACATGTTACGGTTTGTTCTTGATCAAACGCGTAAAGACGCGCCAAAAATGGCGCGAGCCAGTGCCACTTAATTCGTTACAACCTAATAGGAACGCACATAAACATGAGCGTGGGAAGAATTAACAAAAATCAAACCTAAAAATATCCCTAAGAACCTTGAACATACACATGCTCTGTTAAAAAACTATTTAAGTAGTGCGGAGAAATAAAAATGAACATAATCCAAATAACTAAGAAGTAATAAAGCAAAGAACAATAAAAACAGGAACGACTAAAAATGCAGTGAAAAACACGCGAACGAATGATGTTAAGATAAGAGCAAGACAGATCAAGATGAAGATGGCACCGTTAGGGAAACCAATTTTTTGAAAGATTTGAGAGTAAGGAATATTACCCCTTTAGCTACCAATGGTGTCAGTAAGGTGATAACCCTCTGACAGAACGCAGACCTGACCCTACATGTAGAGCGGGAGGCCCTAATTCTTGTGGGCCCACCCCGAGACCGAGAGGAGAAAAATTTGAAGAAACATTCAGGCTTGAGTGGGACCTAACAGTCAGAATTTTGAAAGCCATAACCAAATCATTTTTGATCCTTCTATTATGAAGAGAGTGCAGTTTTAACACCACGCGCCGATCAAAACTGCTAGGAATAGAGCGGTATTCGAGCCCACCACATCTCATAACAAGCTTTCTAGTGAAAATATTTTGTACACTATCAAGGAGATTTATGTCTTTTCTGAGCGTTGGATTGGAAACGGTAGCTCTGCATTCCACGGTCCAATATAGGTTTTATACGCCTTTATGAGAGTGGTGGAGTCTTTTGTCCTTAAGGTTTTGAACAGATTGCATATCCGGGAGAGAGGGCTGTTTACAGCCCTTTCAGATGAGGGAGAAAACTCAGCTTGTCAGTGAATAGAAAACCTAGGTCACGAATTTGTGTGAATGTTGCGGAGCTACTTCGTACAATGATTTGTGGGAAGCAGGCCACATACATATATGTTAACGCTTCACTTCTGATCTCTCAGGTGAATAACGTTTAATATTCACCTGAGAGATCAGAAGGCGAGGTTAACCGGGTCGGGAAGTGGAAATTGGAAACACTTGGACGTCAATGTACGTAGAACGCCGCCTCTTGCCGCTGCGCCACATGCAGAAATACGGAAAACATTTTTGGAGACGACGTTGAAGGATAAAGAACAAAGGACGGCGTCAGCCCTGGTTTATATTTGTGCCGCTGCGCGGCGCGGCACCATAGTCGGAGCAGATATTTCGCGGGAGGTGCGAAAAATCGATATCCACAACGACCATCAAGCCGCGCCGCTTGGCGGTGCAAATGTAAACCTAGCCTTAGACATTCCTTTTTGGGATCCGCCATGCACCATACTTCTACGGAATGTTGTGGAGGCAATTTAAATGCGTTTTATGTCGGATTTTTTGATTTCCAAGGAAATTGATTTTTTCACAATGACTTGCGATGGCCTGCCGATCGATGAACACGTCAGCACTCTATCCTCCCAGACAAGCCCGGAACCAGTTCACCTACCCCGGAGGGATGGAAGGCTTACAAGGAAAGGTTGCCAACTAATGGCGGGCTTTTGCGATGCTATTTTGACAAGATGTATGGCCGTGTGAGCGGAGTCCAGAAATACTGTTAGCCTTTTGCTGAACGCTTTTTCAAAGATCTGAAAAAGAGGTGTGAAAATGTGCGCGCAACACTCATCAACTCCTACACCACATGAGATGTGCCTCGGTGGCGCAGTCGCTGGCAGTGTCGCCTCATAGAAGCACAATGGTGGGCTTTTTGAGTTCGAGCCCGCGGGCTGCCAATATTTTTGCACATACTAGTTTGCGGTTATTACGCTTCCTTATGATCACAGGAGTCAATTTTAGACCATCAATGCTTACAACAAACCAAGGCCGTCTGTTTTCGCCTTCATATGTGCTAGTTTTTTTTTTTTCGTGGGTAGCAGTTTGTTACGTCGATGTTCACATAGGACCCTTCTCTACACCCACGGATTACGCGTTCAACGACGAAGAAGTGGTCATTCCTTGCCAGGGAGAAGATTGTTCCTCACTGGCTTCTGTAACATGTTTCACAGTTTTGTACCATAGATGTTTGTACCATAGCTGTTGACTAAAAGGGAAGAGCAATAAGACCTTTTATTTTCAGAAAAATGATATGGTGCAGATACGCATCGTTAAAAAACTAGCACATATGAAGGCGCGGATAGACAGCCTTGGTTTGTTGTAAGCATTCACGGTATAAACTTGACTTTTGTGATCATGAGAAAGCATAATTACAACAAACTAGTATGTGCAAAAATACTGACAGACCGCGAACTCGAACTCAAAAGCCCACCGGTGTGCTTCTATGAGGCGGCACTCTTACCGACTGCGCCACCGAAGCACATCTGGTGGGGTGTCATAGGGGTTAATGAGTGTTGCGCACACATTTTCACACCTTTTTTCAGGTCTTTAAAAAAGCGTTCAGCAAGAGCTAACTGTATTTCTGGACTCCGCTCACACGGCCCTGCACCCTGTCGAAATAGCATTGCAAAAGCCCACCTTGAGTTGGGAACCTTTCCTTGTTAGTTGGTCTGAGCGGGAAATCCGAAACAAGGACCTTGTATCGAGTGCACACTACAGCCGGCTCCTCATCCGACTGCGCTCCACGCACCCGGAAGACGACATTACCAATAGAAATAGCTAAGGCCGTCATGAAGAAGAGCAAAGCAATTCCGCAAGGAGGGCTTGTGCGCACTATGCAAATGGGTAGATGGAGTTTACATGGATAAGTTGGCGTTCGTCTACCCCTCCCTGGAATGTGCCACGCATTCAGTTTCAATGCGATATCCTGAGATTAATGTGTATTTGTCCTGTACAACGACATCCAGACCAGCCAACGTACAAATCGGTAGCTCTTACTTTCCATATCGAACAAGCCCAGCATAAACCTAGCCGACTTAGAAGAGTGTGGGACTTGGTTGATCTGGGCACGAACCGAACTTTACGTCAAATCACGATGGGCATAAGATTCGCGCCCCCATCGACTGAGCAACATGTGTCCTTCTAGGCCCGGGATAGTAGCGGAACAGTTGTCGATGGAAACATCTTCCAAAGCTAACAAATGCTAACATCGGTCATTCTACGAATGCGCCACGCCTTTGACTATTTTTACGTATACTACGGATATTGAGGAGAACCGGAACTTTGCCGCATAAAGAACCTTGTAGATTCAAGCAGTGTTCAACTCTTTCCTGTACCAGGGAGATATTCCATGTTTTTTTAAATGTTTTTAACAACAATTTTGTCTCCAATGACTCAACATAGTGGAATTCAAAGAGATCACCAAACAGAGTGTTAGTCTACGAATTCCCTCGACAACGGATTCATATTCCCGTCTACCGTCCCACACACCTCATTCAACGGTGGCGGAAGAATCGCCAAGAAACTCAAAGTTGAAATGTTGGCCAAGGTGAAAGGAAAAAAACGGCCATCGATGTTCTTGTGAGCACAACATTCCCACGAAGATACCAATTAGTCACGTTTCCTGAATGCATAATGAAGCATTTGTTACATCGATACATTCTTACATCGATCCTGAAAAACTGCTCAACAGTTCTTAGCGTTGGACGTGTAACGATCGCTATGGAAACTCCCCTGACAAAGACAATGTCTTGTTGCCACATTAGGTATACCGTTGCCCTTCAGAATTAGGTACACAACCCAAGATGATGCATAAGGTGCAAAGATACGTAGATATCTAGGGATTGGGCTCCTTTACAAGGGAGCTGTCTTGATGATGTCAGAATGGCAAGAACAAATGCTAAAGCAAGAACCTCTGATTTGCCCAGAGAGGGGGGAGGGCTAGAAAAGTGAGCCGAAGGACCAACGGTCGCGAATCCCGCTTAGAAGATTGAAAAGCATTGTCTACTCATAGGACAATTTGGCGTGTTGTCCTTTACATAAAATTTTAACGCCATTGTCAACCAGTAGAGTGCAGTGCCCACACTCCTCCAACTAGGATAGATTCAGAGTCTCTAATCTCTAAATATCAAGAAAATATTGCTTTTCCTTGTGAAAAACAAGTAAGAGACACTCAGTTTCCTATGGCTAACGATGATTACTGGTCCCCAAGCTCCACCGTGCCACACAGGTTTGAGACGCCGGCACTGTTGCCTGACACTTTATATCGACAAAAACGGACGGTGCAAGACCAGTCATGCTGGAGCAGCACCTCCGCATCCGAACCCCGACCCCCTTCCCGCAACCCCGCCTCCTAACCACTCGGCCATCCAGTCGCTGATGCTTCGCGGTGAGCGGCGCAGCCCAATGTCTCACTTCCGTTACTGTATCACTAATAAGCAAATTGTGAAATCGCTGTAATTACGCTACTGTTCCAGCCCCAAACCTTTTGAAGATTAGATTCTAACCACGAGGTGGCAGTTCCAAGCGTCAGTACTACTTTATCGGCCCGCATTGAAGTGAAACTGTTTTTGCAATTTTTGACCTACCCAGATGTCCGCAGGAAATTTGAAAACCACTACGGTGCTTCTCTTACAGTCCCCTACAACCCTCAATAGGTCGCTTTCAAAAATGCCACGGGACGCTCACTGACCTCCCTTGTGAGTGGAGCAGCGGAATATGTTCTGCTTCATGGACGTGACGCTGAGGCTTCGATTCCTTAGCTCTGTCATTGCCTTGCATTTTTACTCAAACAGCAAGTTTCCACACAAAAATGGCATCTATGCGTCTTTCTGGAGGTTGTTGTGCTATAATCGACTCACTGCTTTCTTCTTTGTCGGTACTTAGTGACTCAAACGAATGGGTAGTAAGTACGACGACAATAGCGTAGCAAACTCTGAAAACCCGTGCAGATGCAGATGGAAACTCGACGGTAAAGTAAAAACACAAAGGAGTGGCAGCGCGGAACCGAACTTCCAATATCAGGTTCATGAAGCAGTACCTCTACCCCTGCGCCATTCACACAACGTTTCGAGCACCTCGTACTTGAGTGGGGCATTCGAGCCTGCGGAGTGGTAAAGGATAAGGATAAAGGACGGCGCTGCCCAATCCCTTTTGTGATACACCATGCAGTCTACTTCTAGAGTATGTCAAGGAGACTGTGCGAATGCGTATCCAGTCTATAATCTAGTCTACAAGTGCTACGACACGCCCAACGGCGTGTCTCGCACTTGCCCGCTTCGCGGGGTTATAGGTTTGCGCTTTTTTCTCAGAAAATACTCTCGCACAAAAAGTACGTGTGATCTTCAGAACAATTTTGTTAACAGAACAACAAAAAGACAAACGTTTCCTGAAGCATCTCGGTGAATACTACGTTTGGTATCGACTTGAGTCCTGGTGTTAACCAAATTTTCAGATGGGACTTCCGTCGAACTCGCGAGCACGCCACGTATAGTTCACCTTGAGAAAATACTGGACTGGGGAGATATACGCAGAGGCGTACCTGGCACGGGTAAAGTATTCCGGTCAACACGGGACAATGCTGAGTTCTGCATGCGGCCGGTCGCCGTACGACGACGATGTGACCTCTGCTTCCTTTCTTTCCCATCTTCTGACTCCAGAAGGTTGTGGTGCGACGAAAGGAACCCGTCTTCTGGATTCATGGACTCAGAAACGCGCACAGACGCCGTTGTGTCAAGCAGGAGGAGACTGCGCTTCCTCTGCTGCAGCAGCATCTCGTGCTCAATTCTGAATGCGATCCCTCGTCGTAGTACGACGGTGTCTCCTCTTCTGACTCCAGAAAGTTGTGGTGCGACGAAGGGAACCCGTATTCTGGATTCAGGCACTCAGAAACGCGCGCAGATGCCGTTGTGTCAAGCAGGAGGAGGATGCGCTTCCTCTGATGCAACAATATCCCATGTTTAACGGCAAACGTTGCCCGCGCGAGGTACGCAGAGGCAGACCTGTCGCGAGTAAACTTTTCCGTTCAACATGAGATAATGCTGAGTTCTGCATGCGGCCGGTCGTCGTACGACGAAGATGTGACCTCTGCTTTCTTTCTTTTCGATCTTCTGACTCCAGAAGGTTGTGGTGCGACGAAGGGAACCAGTCTTCTGGATTCAGGCACTCAGAAACGCGCGCAGACGCCGTTGTGTCAAGCAGGAGGAGGATGCGCTTCCTCTGCTGCAGCAGTATCTCATGCTCAATTATGAATGCGATCCCTCGTCGTAGGACGACGGCGTCTCCTCTTCTGACTCCAGAAGGTTGTGGTACGACGAAGGGAACCCGTCTTCTGTATTCAGGCACTCAGAAACGCCTCCTCTTGCTTGTGTCAAGCAGGAGGCTGCGCTTCCTCTGCTGCAGCAGTATCTCATGCTCAATTATGAATGCGATCCCTCGTCGTAGGACGACGGCGTCTCCTCTTCTGACTCCAGAAGGTTGTGGTGCGACGAAGGGAACCCGTCTTCTGTATTCAGGCACTCAGAAACGCCTCCTCCTGCTTGTGTCAAGCAGGAGGCTGCGCTTCCTCTGCTGCAGCAGCATCTCATGCTTAATTCTGAATGCGATCCCTCGCCGTAGGACGACGGTGTCTCCTCTTCTGACTCCAGAAGGTTGTGGTGCGACGAAGGGAACCCGTCTTCTGGATTCAGACATTCAGAAACGCGCGCAGATGCCGTTGTGTCAAGCAGGAGGAGGCTACGCGACCTCTGCTGTAGCAACACCCCATGTTTGATGGCAAACGTTGCCCGCGCGAGGTACGCGGAGGCGTCGCAAGGGGTCCCATGAAATTACGCGTGGTTCCACGAGGCGTATCTCAGCCAGGTTTCCAATCCGAGTGAGATTCGCCTCATCATCTACAGGATAGGGAGCTAACTCAATTATATAGTGGTAGATAATATGCAATGGCTTGCAGTGGCCAGCCGATAAATAAGTCGGCGCTTTTTCCTTTCCAGACAAGTCTGGTATCAATTCACCGACCCCTGAGGGATGGAAGCACAGATAATCTGAACCAAGAACCTGATCGGCTACACGCGACAGCCGGCACCTCCTCCGACTGCGCTACACGCGCCCTGCTGACTGGTAACTGTTATCAACCATCGGAAAACTTGGATGCACCTTGCTCGTTTGTCTCAAACATTCAACAAAAACAAAATAGGATCTGTTGCTATTTAGAGGGTGGAGGCTCCTGCTACGGGGTTCGGTCTCGTTGTTCCGACGTACCGTTGAGACAGCTCCCTAATTAGCCAAATAATGGGCTACGTATTCTAATACATTAAACTGAAGTATTTCAGGGTACTCAAATTCACGAATGAGAAATAAATAGATCCAAATCATTCCTATTTCAACAGCGAGAGACTTAGATGAAAGAAGGCCCCTTAGTTTGCAAGTGCTGACCTCTTCACAGAACTTGAAGGCCACTGAGGCAGTCATATTCCTAAACGAAATACCAGTGATGCTTTGCGTAGTGCGACAGAACGTGCCGAACGAGCAAATCGATTGTCGCGCAGCGATCAATAAAGCATAGGTCACTCAACTCCCCAACAGAAGACATTTAAGCTCGATCATTCACCGATTAACATACATATATCAGCAAAAAAAAATCACATGCAACTCTTTTATGACAATCAACTCCTCGCTGTAATTCTTAACACATTGCTAACCTACGCATATATTCCACGACTTCACCAGTGAGAAGAAGGAACTAGCCCTAGTGGTCAGCTACTGTCAGCAAGAACAACAAACGCAATTATTAACAAGAAAACAGGCTCGAATATCACGACCGATATTACTAAGGAAGCAGAATGTCTACACAAGTGTTGCGCTAATCTTAAAGACAATCACTTTCAAAATACCGAGAAATGCCACGAGTCCTCAGAAAAAAGCAGGTGAGAAATAACGTCGAATCGGCTTTCATTTAGGTACTCACGTCTCAGAATTATTAATCACAATTTTGTTGTAATCTATACATTAAAACAGAGCACAGACGATGACGACGACGGTCAAACGACTAGATCGCGTGTATTGTTGAGCTATGACAGACATCTACGAAAGAGGAACAATCACAACATTCGATATCACAGGTGAGCAAATGTCTATGTTCAGAACAATTGGAAAACAATGAATAAAAAAATGTAAATAATTACATGACGTTGAAATTTTATGGCTTGCCTGACGTCGACGAAGAGCCGTTACCTCTTCCCCGTTCAAACTTGAAAACAACCGAAAAAATTTCGCCACCCATACGATCGGCTAACCATTGCGTCTTGATGACAGCCGCCTGAAACGCTTCCTCTTCCCCTTCTCGCTTACACATTTTGAGCAAAACTTGAAAACTTTGAAAAAAGTTCTTAGGTTGAAAAACCCTAAATATTTCATATAAAATTGTTTTTAAAATTTCTAATATGTATATTAGCACTGAACCAACATGAGTTTTTTTTTGTTTTTGTTTTTGTGGACATTTATTTCGGCCTAAGTTTCGACTAAAAGTCGTCATCACAAGTCTAAACGTGGCTAAACCCCTTAACCGCTCTAGCTGCACAGCCGTTAGTCGATGTTTTTACAGAATTTTTCCAAAAATTCAAGTGCTCAATCAGTCAGGTAAAATATATCACGAAATAGTTGCAAACAGATCCACTACAATTTCTTTTTTATTAGGACACACGATTTGAAGGCCTTCAGTGTAGCATCAAAACTATAGTTGTATTCGAATGACCTATTCGAACAGGCATTCGAATGAATTTCATTCGAATTTGAATATTCGAATTCGAATAATCAGAAAATCCCGTTTTTCGATTGTATTCGAATTCGACTATTCAAAAAGTCGCGTATTTCGAATATATCTAAATTCGAATGATCAAAAAATCTCGTTTTTCGAATGTTTTCAAATCCGAATATTCAGAAAAACAGCTTTTTTAAAAGTTTAAAAAATCGAGTTGTTCGAGTGCATTCAAATTCGAATATTCAGAAAATCCACCTTTTTCGAATATATATTCGAATTCGAGTGTTCGAAATTCGTAAGCATTCGAAACCATTCGAGTATTCGAAAAAATTTTGAGAACACAACTATAATCTGAACGAAGCAAATACCTAGAAGAAATACACCCTCGGGTTCACGTAGCACAATTGGGGAAGCCGCCAAATGTCTGGTGCACCTCATATCGACTGCCGATTCGTACACCGCTTACACCATCTAAGCCTTTCACACCTCTGAGCTTAGAAAGGTGACACTAGAATCGCCCGATAAGAACAATGTTTGTACCCACCTATCGGCTGACCTGGGCACTGCACAAGCAGTTCCTAAAAGATATCCCGAAGAAGAGGAGTGCATGGAGCACACCAGGAAAAAAATTCACTGATGTTCTTCTTTGTCAATTTCCTTCATATCAGCGTTTATATAAACGTACCAAACATCGTTCAGATTCAAAATGAAGTTTTGAATAAATCGATAAAAAATATAAAACGGAAATCAATCCCATTGTGGGATGCGCTACGCATTCTTCGCGCTTGGCCTGCACAATACCTTCCAGTGACCAGCTGATGAAGAAGTATTAGGTTGTCACATAAGTTCTGTTCGATCCCGATAGGCGTTACTTTGTGATTGTTTTTTTTTCATGTATAGAGAAAGTAATTGTATACATGTTGTATACTATTTTGTAGCACTTGTTTCGCTCTATAAAACTTGGTGTGTTGCTTTTAAAAAGTCGCGAGCATTGCTTCGTTTTAGGTGCTGGACGAAACAATGAAAAAAACGCACTTGCGGGTAATAATGCTTCATGAGTTCAAGCTTCGCCGCAGTGTTAGCGAGGCAACTCAAAACATCAAGATGGCATGGGGAGAGGACTCCGCTAACGAATGCACCGCGCGCAGATGGTACCAGAAGTTCCGGGTTGGAGACGTGGACCTCGAAGACAAGGATCGCTCAGGACGACCAGCTAAATGTGATGACGGACGTTTGAAAGAACGAGTGGAAGCCGATTCACGAGGAACTGTGCATGAGATGGGGAGAAAACTTCAGGTCAGTCGTACAACCATTTCGAGGCACGTAGAGGCGATAGGAAAGGTGCAAAAGCTGGATAAGTGGGTGCCCCACGAACTCACTGAGGAGCAGCAGAGGTGTCGCCTGGAGATCTGTTCTTCCCTTACTATAAGGAACGAAAATGATCCATTTCTTGACCGGATAATTACCTCTGACGAAAAATGGATCGTGTAGGACAATCGAAGAAGATCAGCGCAATGGCTGGATAAGGAAGAACCGCCGAAACACTTTCCCAAACCTAGCCTCCATCCGAGGAAGGTCATGCTCACTGTCTGGTGGGCTGCAACTGGTATTATCCACTACGACTTCTTGAAGCCTGGTGAAACCATCACGGCAGAGAGGTACTGTCGTGAATTAGACGTGGTTCACCAAAAGTTGCTTGAAATGCGTCCTGCACTGGTGAATCGAAGAGGACCGATCCTTCTTCACGACAACACCCGTCCACATGTCTCGCATCTGATCACCCAAAAATTAAACCAGTTGAGATACGAAGCTCTCCCGCATCCCGCTTATTCACCAGACCTAGCTCCAACGGACTTTCATCTTTTCAAGCATCTCGATGGTTTCCTCAAGGATAAAAACTTTGCTAATGTAGCAGATATCGAAATTGCCTTCGAGTGTTTCATTGCTTCTAGAAATTCAGATTTCTTCCGAAATGGAATTAACGCTCTTGTATATCGTTGGCAGAAGTGCATTGACTGTAACGGTTCTTACTTTGATTAATAAACTTTATTTTCTGCTGAGATACTACACCGCAAAGTTGCCGTCGAAAATCGGACAGAACTTATGTGACAACCTAATAAATGTTTTGCTTTTCCCCAAGAAATCTGATACCAAATCACCTACTCAGAAGGAATGGAAGGATTGATTGACCTGGGCGGGAAATCCGTAAAAGGGACCTGGAATCACGACACGTGACACTCAGAGCGCCTTCTACGAGTATGTAGAAATCAGGATAAAACTTATGCTGTTGCAAGGGACAGGTTTTCATCATATGCACAGAAATCAACCAAATGCGAATATAAAGTAAAGAACCAGAGTAATTGATTGAGTCTTCAGAATTGGATCTTATCTTTAATGCGGAACAAGACGTGACATGGCAAATGAAGACAGGCCTTGATCATTTCTTAGTTGGAATGCGCCACGCATTCTACTCCTACCGGATATAATCGAAACCAGTTGGATGTATATATACGTCCAATATGCTTAGTTGGGCGTGCGATGGCCAACTGATGGACAAGTGAGTGCTTTACCCTTCCTAAACAGGTATGATACTAACTCAGTGACCCCAGAGGCATGAAATGCTTGACTGATCTAAATGGGACCCGAACCACGATCCTCGATTCAGTTCCTATAATCAAGCTTCCATGCGCCCAAGACATCACATAGTCCCAGTTGTTTAAGGATCCATCTGCGAATGATTCATCTCTCCTTGAAGTATTAAAAATATATATATATAAAAATATTGATTTAAGTTAGCCAATCTCTCAAGGATGAGCAAGACATTCTACTTCTATTTAGATGCTCTCATGAGGCATTTTAAACATGTAACCAATACAACCGCTTGTGGGCTTCATGAATAAGCATAACTGCACCTCATCGACAAACGAAGGCTGGGCTAGCGCAAGCGCGAACTCGAACCGAAAGCAATCGATTCATGTTATTACGAACGGCGCATCCTGCCGAATGCACTAGGCGATTCCTTCAACAACAAAAAAGGTGTAATATTGGGGAATAGTAGTAAACAGTAGGAAATGAACCACTAGCTGTTTACATGACAAGCTTGATGAAGCCACAGGAGGGGCATAGTACAAAGGTTTGTCTGAAGACAATGGTAAAGCGAATCTTTTTATATTTTTTGCATTATGTTACATTATTTTGACTACTAATAATTTAAAACTAACATTTTGCATCTCTCTTCACTTCTTTGAATTTCTACCTTTTCCTGTGTTTCATATTGCTGTGTAATATTTTAAATTGCTAAAAAAAAATTTCTGCTGGCGTAGTAGTACACTTTATGACGCGAAAAATGAAACTCCAGGGATCTATCACAGCGTTAACTTGCCGCCATGGATTACGTATTCTATTTGTATCTACATCAGATGCAATCAATGGTTCACAATCGATTAGGAATCGATAGGACGGGCTCCACTTTTAAGAAAGGTATCCAGAAAAGAACTTGAGAATGTAAGAGATACAGATTGTTTAACAATCTTTTCCTTTGCAACTTCAACCCTTTTAGAATGGAATAAGGAAGTACGGCTGACGATGTAAGAAGAGCTATTTCCAAATGGTCAAAGCGAATCATATGTTGATATGCAGAGTCTACCGCAAAACAAAGAACATCAAAGAGATTCCCAGGTCTGATAGCAACACAGGACGCCCTTGTCGTATGAATGACGTATCATCGACGGTATACAGTAGGACTCATCAGTGCACAAGGTCATCAAGTCGGGCAGTAAACGGCTGAGCGGTCAGATAATTAAGGATGGAGGATAAAGGACAGTGTTACCCAATCCCTTTTAAGAAGCGCCACGCATTCTACTTCTACAGGATGTCGTGGACGCCATTCAGCGCTTTTACCTTTCCAGACTGCGGATGGATGGAAGGCTTGGCCTGGGTGGGAAACCTGAACCAGAAACTTGGTATCGGGTGCAAGAGACAGCCAGTATCTCCTCCGACTGTGCTACATGCGCCCAGGTCAGACTTAAACTACTTACCTAAATTATTAGGTTGTCCCATAAGTCTTCGCCGTTTTTTTCAACGATTCACTGCAGATTTCGCCGGCGGTCTCCTGCATAGCGCTGCATAGCTTTCGAAAGAGAATGATTTGCTCTATCAGAATACGTATTGCATTTCTTTTTTCATCATGAATTTTGTCAATTTTTAGGTCGTTGAAGTGAAAAGTGAAAAAGTGAAAAAGTAGCCATTTGCGCACTTGTTCTCTCCGCTTAGGTTTGTAATTTTTTGCGCAGTTTTCTCGAGCATTTGGGAGACAATGTTCTGTACTACAAGAATATGTGTTAGTGCTATTTGCTCATTTGTCCTATACTGATTTTTAGGTGATCAAATTGGGACGTCCCAAGGGGGATAGTTATTTTTGCCGACAGCTCCTGCTCTGTGGTTGGACTTTTTGGGTTGGTGTTATATGTTGTTCGAAAGAGAATGTCTTGCTCTATAAGAATATTTGTAGCGTTTATTGATTTCTTTTGAATATCAACAAAATGCCAAAAAGAGAAAAATCGTCTTCACCAACAACTCCTTCTCCTTCTTCAGTTGTTGATATTCGACAGAAATCAGCGTGAACCAATAAACGCGACACAAATTCTTACTGAGCAAGACATCCTCTTCCAAACGACATATGACACCAAGCAAAAAAGTCCAACCACAGAACCGGAGTTTTGGTAAAAATTCGGACGGAAAAGTCGGAATTCCCAATTTGACGGACTAAAAATCAATAAAGGGCAAGTGAGAAAATAGCACTAACACATATTCTTGTAGTACAGAACATTGTCTTCCAAATTATATAAAAACTGCGAAAAAAAAAATTACAAACCTAAGCGGAGAGAACAAGTGCGCAAATGGCTACTTTTTCACTTTTTCACTTTTCACTTCAACGACCTAAAAATTGACAAATTTCATGATGAAAAAGGAAATCCAATACATGCTCTGATAGAGCAAATCATTCTCTTTCGAAAGCTATGCAGCGCTATGCAAGAGACCGCTGGCGAAATCTGCAGTGAATCGTTGAAAAAAACGGCGGGACTTATGGGACAACCTAATATTTAAAACACTTCGCACCTTACATCACTTCAAGAACTGTACTATTAACATAAAATGGCGCTTGAATTTAACCTAAATGCACCGTGATCCGTGTTCATAAAGGATTAGCGATAAAGGACAACGTTAATCAATACCTGTATGGAATGCGCCACGCATTCCACTTCCATGGGATAAAGTGGAGTCAACATGCATCCGCATATGGACTATGCATACGACTTGCGGTGGTCAGCCAATAAACAATTTAGTACTTTATGCAGTGCATTCTGATGCTAATTGAAAATAAAGAAGCGGTAGATGGCTAGGCCAGCCTGAACGGGACGGTACTCCAATCATCGATTTGAGGTGCATGCGACAGCCGGCGTCTTCTCCAACTGCGCCGCCACGCACATCCAAGTACAACAGCTTACTAGCTCTGCTCTAACAGAGAAACCGAAAGCCTGGTGGCTTAGGCGCCGACTTTTAACTGGACGGGGCTCGGCCCCCGACGGGCCCCGTCCAGTTTGGAACCTTCGTAGTCCCTTTCTAAGACAGTTTGTCTACCGCGAAAATCGATATCTGCTGATCAACATGATTCCCTTTTTTGTACTTCACCCGATCAAACGTTCAATGTCGATTAATGGTATCGATTCTCGCTTAAGTCCAGCATCTTCATGTCATCCAGTCTGAGGCTGAATGAAGTGAAATAACAGCTTTAGGACACATGTACATAGCCTATCTATGGACCCAAATCGATTGATATTATCGATTTTTGTTTGAAGCTGCATGAAGAAGATGGGGATAAGTCCTGTATCGTAGGCAAATCGATCGATAATGGAAAGCAGATCAATATCGTATACTTGTCGTGAAGCCTATGCACCTCATTCACAGCCTAAATGATCAACTTTCAGCCGAGATCGACACTGCCGATCAACATGTGAAGCTCGCTCAGACGCCATCACACTTTAACAGACAAACGGAAGGACAGACCAGGAGTGGCTATTTTACATATCGTAGGATACGATAGTACACTTTCTCCGCCCTCCTTTTCCCCCAGGAATGATGGAACTATTGGATTACATAGACAAGGTGTCGAATCCAAAATCGATTTCTACATTATCGCACGAAGCAAATGGAAATCAGATGCTAATCTATAGGAATAGCCATGGGAAGATAATAGTACAGACAAACACGATAGAAAAACGAGATTTCGGCGTGATTTTCACAAGAAAAGAAATGGGAAAGTGAGCACCAAATGCAAAAAGAGATAACCTTTTGAAGCGCTGCAGCAGAAAATGCAAGTGCAAAGTGAATCTGGAGCCAGGTGGACGAAGAAAACACCAGAAAACTCGTTATTCAGCGCCGCGGAGGGGTAAGCAAATAGAGAGGCACCAGAGAGGCAGCAAAACGACGTGTTATTAGTTCTTGAAGCCGGTAGATCATTATTAAGGTATGTGGAGCCGATAACACAAAAAGAGCGAATGATAAAGGATAGAGGACTGTCATAATGCTAAGCAGATATTTTACAGACATATAACACGCACCACAAAGAAAATATAAGAAACCTTTAGAAGATGAATAACGAGTGGGAGTAAAAGTTGGGGTAAAAAGAGTCTAATTAATTTATTGGGTTGTTATTGGGTTGCTTCCCGCTCGGATTGGATCCCATTTCAAGACCCAGGAGGAAACCAAAGGCGGAAGCGAATGTAGACACGCTAAAGTCAGAGGTATGCGAAGTGAAGCCGATGCAATTTGTGCTCTAATTGGACAGTGCCCCCCCCCCTCCCTACTGGGCCCCTTGCACTCGGTCGGACAAAAAACCGACATGTGAACTACACTGTTTTTGACTACCAAAGCTACCAAAGAATATTGCTTTTATTCAGCTGCTGTCTCTTAAATATATTTTTTAAAACTTGGAAATTAGCCCACTACAACTGCAAAAGGATGCGTGGACAACGACACTGGTTAATCTTCGTCACTACTAGGGAACCATTTAGTTTTAAAAAAAAAATCATGTTTTAAGGGCAGGAGCTATGCAATGGAGATGATAGAGAACTTGAAGTTATTTCGAAAGTATTAGGGGGGGGGGGGCAAAAGTAATGAGACACCACATGCCGTGTCCATATATCTCGTGGCTGGAGTCTGGATTCGTACTTGTTGTATTTGTATGTTTGTATGCTACTTACTGAAGCCCATCTGAAAACTTACCACTTCCGCCCTTTCCAGAAGCATGCCAAAAACCCCAGCCTCTCTCATGCCGAAACCCCAGTCTGACGAGAGGACTTGTGTCGCGCAAATCTCCCCCAATTCCCAACCCCGAGCAGCCTGGGCTCAATATTCAAGCAAGGTGAGAAGTACGTCTTCTACCTTAACCCTACCAAGCAGCGAGTCTGGGTGAGGCCTGGTGAATTGTTACCGACCTTCGTTCGGCGAGATGTTCACGGCGAGAAGCATCTTTGGAGCTTTTGGGTCTGCGCCCATGAATCGGTTTACCGGAGGCTGTTTCCCAGGAGCACCGCGATGAACTCCAAGGCCATGGTGAACGAAATAGAGGAGATGGGCCGACGACTCGCTCTTATTCATTCGCAGCGCCTCAAGAAGGTTCTCCTCTTCGACAACGCCGCACCCCATCGGGAACAAGTAACCACGGATAAGCTTGGCCAGCTGGGCTACGTTCACATGTCTCACCCACCGTATTCGCTGGACATCTCCCCATGCGACTACCACTACTACTTGAGCCTACAGGACTTCCTAGTCGGAAGGGACACAAGAACCCAAGGAGTCCTTGACAACCATGTCGAGCAGTTGATCAACACCAGGCTCAAGCAGTTCTGGAAGGATGGGATCAGGAAGTTGGCTGAGCGATGGCAGCAAGGTCCTTGCCCTTAGTGGCAAATACACTCCTCAGCATCGTTGAGTTGTAATTGAGTTATAAGGAGATAAAGATTTTTTTCATTTTGTCTCATTACTTTTGCCCCCCCCCCCTAATAGGAGGGTGGTCAAGCCTCGTCTTTCTCTGGAATTTGTAGGACTGATTTCAATGAACACCACATTACGGAAGCGTGTGTAGCTCAGTCCAAAGAAGCGCAAACTACTGTGTGACGACGAATCCACTCAAGGTTCGGCTCACATCATGGTCAGCCATTACGGAATAATACACCTACCGTTAAAATCTCTTCACAATTTGAGTCGATATCTAAGAAAGGAAACAACATTTGATTGTTCATAATAAATTTAAAGAGATCGGGTCCCAAGTGAGGCATTTTATTTTATAGGTAGGTCAAAAATATCGGATTGAAGCGAACGCATGCAAATTTAAATATCCCCGCTAATAGTTAGCTATTCCTGTAGCGGCGCAGTTGGAGGTATCGGCTGTCGTATGCATTCCGCGAATCGATTCAATGTCCAGTTCCCGCCGTGGCCAGCCACATCCTCCACCCCTCTAGGTTTGATGATAGGCACATTTCCCGTCTGGGAACAATAAAGAATTCACTGTGCAGGTAAAATTCACAAAGGCAGTCAAGCTCTGTTCGGCTGTGTGAGCAAAAGCTACGGCTTCCGCTTCGACGAAAGCCCCCTCCACACAGTACGTTGTTCACAACATTGCCGTCTGCATCCGGGTGAGTCATCATGAAATGAAAAATTGCGAAAATGCTCCAAGCGCTCCAAGTGTAGCAAATGGCCGTGAGGAAAAATCAAATTGTATATATAGGGCTTTTGACCAAACCTGTGCAAATAGATTACCCTTCGACTGAATTTACCTAATCCTCTCATCCACAAGAACTGCACAAAAATGTGGTTGGAGATAACTGCTAACGCATTTCCACCACAACGAACTAGGATTAAAATTAGTATGCACAGTATGAACAGTGTTCATGTAAATTGGAATGGACCACCCTGTATTGGGTATAAAAAACCCCAGTTCGTTAGGAAGTGATAGTGCAATGTGTAGCACCAAAAATCAATGAACATAATCCTGTATAATACTAATCAATTACTGGCCACATGAACCAATACGATTTTAAAAAGAATATCTTCAAAACCATGTAAGGCTAACAGGAAGATACCAGCTTTGGTCTTGCAGTTATGAAGCTCAACAATGAAAGATTCACCAATCGAGCTTCATGACCTCAAGTCCGATGTTATAACCATGGAGCTCAGGGAATTAACGATTTAAAGAAAAACTATTGAATAAATATCTATAGCATATTTTCAGAGAATCAATCTCTAAGAACACTCACCTTCAACGAGTCGCAGATGAAATGTGCATTAAGATTGGTGTGCAGAGCACGTCCCATACCTTCAATAACAACCAAATCCACCTGCTCCTCCAAAACTCTGCGGTTCAGCACCGCATTAACTCTCCTGAAAACAAATTAATTTCACATAGCGATTCTGAGTACAAGTCACCCTATACCGCTGGGTTTGAGAATAAAATTACTGAGTAGGCATTACTGTTCGGCTTCGTATAAGAGAACGTGAACCATGAAACTTTTATCCCCCCTGTGTAAAAGAGCGCGACACTATATGGAAGCGACAGAAATCGATCTTCCGCGCTGACTAATCAATGTCGACTACTCTAATGTCACGCTCCGCGCACCAGTAGATGTAACCATGCTTCAAGTCTCCTTGATCGTCTCAGCGCCACTAGTCCTCCTCGAAAAACTGTGGAAAAAAATCCCAGAAAGGACATGACAAGAATAAACAAAAACACGCTAAGAATATGGGGAAAACACACACCTGAGATCAAGACACGGCGAGCTCTGTCCACTGTGCTCAAACGTAAGCCTCCTGGCATCAATTGCTTTGCCCAAAGATTCGTCTACATCATGTAATAGCGGTACCATCTCCATCATTTCACGATAGGTCAAGTCGTTAAGAGCAGGCGATAAATTCGACACAATTATTACCTGTAAACACAAGAAATGACATCAAAAACAGAAGAACTATACTTTCAGGGTGAGTGCCGGAGGAAATCAAACTTCACTTACCCGAGAACCACGTCTTAACAACTCTCGCGCAAATGGAACTACTCCAAGAATGAAATCTGCTCCACTGTTATCCACAAATATGGCAGCACAGTTGTACGGTCTAGATTTTAGTGAAGAGCGAAATTCGTCATAGGAATCGATGAGCCATGGCCTCTCTGAAACAAAAGTGACTCGTGATGATAAATGTTTAGTGTTGTTATAGGAATATATGTATACAGCAAAGATAATAAGCAGTATTTATTGTGGTTACAAATTTATTTCATGTGGCAACATGAAAACGGTTTCAAAAATATAATGATTACCGACTAGAAGTTAATCAAGCGAGACCAACCTGGAACCGAAGAAACAGCTGTTAAAAATGAAAGCCCCTCCGAAGACTCCATCATTTCAATTACCTAAAGCAAAGAAGCACATTACAGGCGTACAATATCATACAAAAGAATAGATATTTGACGTTCAGAAAGAAAGGTTAATGCAAAAACTGTTTCAACTTTTGTTGTTCTGCTCAAAGCTTATGAGTCATTTGTTAGGCCATTTTATCGAGTTTGGGAGAGTTGTGTTTAACCCGTCTATGTGCAAAATTATCGACAAAATGAAGAAAATTTGGAACAGTTTCACAGGGAAACGCAAGATCAGGTCAATAGGGGTATACCTTCCTATGTAATGAATGAATCAACTTTTGCTTATCCCAAAAAACCCACCCTCTTTAACGTGTTTTTTGCTTGTAATTAGGTGCTAAGTAACTAACGAGAACCTATCACCTTCTATTCAACTAACATCCGCTTCCTACTTTAGGACAAAAACGAATATCTAGCATCAACATCACATCAGGGCAGCATAAAATTACGGATTTCGCACTAATTGTGGCACATTTGCTAGCTGAATAACCTCAATGCTTCCTAGGAATAGCTCCTTTCAGAGGTAAGAAAGGATATGTACACTGGCTAGAAAACGTTGAGAACAGCTAACTTTGAGCGGGTTAAAATGTGTGACCAAACGTGGTGAAAGGTGACGGCGGAGAGTGAAAACTAACAAGCGTGAATATACGCGATCGTCCCCAAGAACATAGTGATCTACACAGGTCCGCCCCATCTAACTCCATACACGTACGCACCATCTGATAAAATTATGCACAAATTCGGTTATTTTGAAAAGCTACCAAGGAAAATGGTGTAGTTTAAAAACAACACAGAAAGCTGGATGAGATTTTTCATGTACCTTTTGGGCACCCCAGTCGAAAACATTTCCTGCCAATAGACCCACTGCAACAGAGAATAGTCGCTCGTCGTCACTATCGATCTAAAAAGATAATAAAATTCAAAAACATGGAGAAAAAAGGGATGCAAACATAGTTGGTGGTCGCCGCTCTTAAACGATTTTCCGACATAACGAAACACAATAAATGGGCAACAACATATAGTAATAAGTGAATTAAACCACCTGGTTGACCAGATAGTCTCAACAAGTCCGGAGCAATATGCCTGGGGGAAGGGTCACCATGTATTTGTTGGATATTTTCGCCTTTGTACGAAGGCACGTGCATGCTGTAGATCGGTTCATTATAGGTGTACAGAGCACCAATACTGCATGAAATTTTTAGTTTCAGCCATCCTACATGATGATCACCGACCCCATTTGTGCCCCAAGTTTCTAGTCTGAAGGGGGAACCTGAAAATGGCCATTCTCCGTGTGAAAATCTGGTAGGGGAGGTCCTCCTACTGGACTTGCACCGAGAACGGATCATCTTTTAACAGATGAAATAGATAACATCAATCAATTAACGTTTTGAATATGAGAGAATATGAATATTAGATCCTTGGACACAGGTAAGACAATGTTTTCAAGCCCTAATCACTTTCAAACTTAGCTAGCCTGGTAGCTAGCCCACCTCACAAATGCTATATTTTCATGTTTTTTGTGTTATTTACTTTGATTTCGTTAATGGTGTTTTTCTGTGGAATGCGTAAGTTCAGTATATGGCAATAGTGAACACACATTCAGTTCTTATGAAATCATTCAGGTGCGGTCACCACTAACTAGGATTGCACCAAGGGGCAAAAACAGGGTAAAAACGGCAAAACTGCTAGAGGGCAAAAACAGCCACAACATGTACAACACAAAAAAAACCAATGAATGTAAAAGTGTTGCGATGCGTAACTACCTACCTGATCAATCGTTTTCAACAAAGCCGGAAGTTCTGCTATAGCAGCCGTATTTTCCAGTCTCTTTTGCTTAAAAAGTGAGCTTTAAATAAGGTTAATCCAAAGTTGAATAACTATACCGATAAACCTACGTTTAGGTACGAATCGTCAAAATTCTGTTCATTGAGCAACTGTTCCCTGAGATCAAGGAGATTCCTGACATTCGAGTTCCCGTAAGCACTGAATATGTCCGAGATAGACATCGTACGACGACAGACACTTATTTGGTGAAATTGTTAGCGACTTACAATGGTTTTTCTCGTATGATTGACAACTGCTTCAGAAATTTTTCGCGAAAAACCTGAACTCGTTCCGAGGCTGACTCACAGTTCGCTTGCGACTCCACAGCTTTTTTTATCACCTAAACTATCACAATTATCACCATAATGCGAAAATGTTCACGATGCGTAAGAAACTGCGTCTGGGAGGAACCAACACTGTCGACGCTCTTCTCGAATGTTCGCAACCAGAACTCTCTTGCTTCGCAGTCCAGGGTGAGGTCAGCTACGTCGGGCTTATAGACCTTAACAGTGAAGACCGCTTAGAAAATTAGATGACACTGTAACTCACTCTGCGTATACTTTTTTGCGTTTGAAAATAATACATTTAGATTCTGTAAAACATTGGTTAGTTCTATCGCAGTTTAGGAGCATCGATAGAAAAGCGAAACAAACACAAACACTGTTCTGCATTTTCCGGTTCGAGAACTGTAAAAATACGTTCTCTCGAGGCTTGTACGGCGTGCCGTCCTTATAAAATAGTTTATTTTCAATTGTGTGGTTGTTGCCAATCAGACAGAATGCCGTCCCCCTCCCAACTAGGATAAACCTAGTTGGTGACCCCAAGCAAGTTGACAAACAGTATTAATCAATGGACAATTATCTGAAAATAAAGAAACAGGGAAAACAAAAGAATCAAAGGTTCGCTTTCAACCGCCTCGTTCATCTCAGAAACGTTTACAAAACAAAGCTGACAAATGGCTTGGTTTTCCTTCCCGTTGAAAAATTGTATTCACTCTCTTCTAACACGAAGGATGGACACTGGAAGATCCCTTTTCCTAGGCGAAAAAGCAATATAAGATCAGCACTATTCACTTGTAGAGCTGACACGGAATTTTTGACGTTGTTGAAAAAACACGTTACGAAATTCACTGCATGAGAACAGAAGAGTTGTGGCCGGTATCTTCAGGGTATGTCTTAGGAGTTTCTCGTCTTCTATTCCTCAACTGTTTTTCATACTTATTCCTGCCTTCGCTAGGTTCTCTTACTATATGTTTGCCTTGTTGCATGGATTCCCATGCATAAAATAAATAGCTAAATTGAAATCCATAGCCGAAGACTTTTTACGCGAGCTACATACCTGAAGATTCTCTGCTAGCAGTGGAAACGGTCTGAGAACAATCTCCGCACATTCGAGTTCAAGTACGCCAGCCTAAACAAAAGATGCTGAGAAAAATGGAAATAAGCACAAGTTCCGCAACTCTTACCGTAAAGCCCATGGATAAAGGTGCGGTGGGAACAAATCGTCCGAGATCAGAACAACCAGAATAGTACTCGTGCCATGACAGATGCTCCGCTTCATCTAGAATCCGCATCAGTATTAGTATAACAGCTACTACATACAGAAGCTATTAACACTCACATCCGGCTCCAAATTCTACATCTTTGGGATCTACCAGTGAAGCTCCGTTAAGATATGCTCCTATAGCCGATGTGTATCCTTCATGTCGAATGAAATGCGCTGTTTGCGTGCCCTAGAAGAACTAGTTGGAAAAACTGCTTACCAGCGATATCAAGAACATGAACTCAAAACTAATTTAATGAACCCCTTGGCAAATTCTACAAAAAATCATCACTAGCGTCCCTTCTCCTGTGAGTAGATTTGGTGGGAAATCGCTAAGGGGACCAAAATGCTCATACCTTCCTATAATACAAAAAAAGCAAGATGAAGGATAAAGGACAATAATTATATCTCTCTCTGTAGGCTGCGCCATGTATTTTACCCCTATGAAATATCCTAAAGGGTATTTGGATGTGAATTTGCTCCACTTAATGACTTTATAGATGCCCATACGATTAGCGAGTCAGTGAGTGCAAACTTAGTTGAATGGGGCCACCCACAATCGGGTCAATTGCTTCACTTACCTGTACCTCACCACCCCTCGTTTGAATTTGACCGAGCGCCCTGATGTCAGAAGGCGGCCACTGGGTTCTTCTCGAGATTCAGAGTAGGTTTATGGCAGCGTAAACCATAGCGCGCTCCCCTCCCCCGAACAAGAATTGCAGCGGTCAGTGCTCTGTCATTCCTCCCCATTCGTGGACCTCGCAGAAGTGTCAGGTTAAGATGGCAGATGGCATGGGGAGGCCGATACCCCATATTGTCTTCGCCAAAGAAGAGGAAATATGTGCAGCTACTAATTCTTGCTTTGCCAAATTGTTAAGACGGTCGGATAGTGTCCACCGCACCAGAATTTTGAATTTTCCTTCAACAAACTCGGGTGAGCTAAATTCCGTTACGTTAAAAACATATGTGCTTCTGAAAACACACGGAATATGTGAGGTATTCTCTAAGAGACGTAGATATAACGTCACTTTTTATGTGTTAACAATCCCACTCTTGGCATAAACTATGGTATAACTCTTGTGAAATGTGGTGAAAATCTGGACGTAGGATTTGGGCGGCATGGCAAAGTAATTGAGCTAAGCATGACAAGCTAAGATTCTTGAAATCACTGCAACAAAGCACTGAAGTGAAACAAGCCCAGTACGAACTTTTCTCAAAGTAAGCGACGTGTTGAAGGAAATGGTAAAAGCAAACCCAAGATTATCCTTTATCCTCTGAGAGTAGAGGAAAAGCCACGCCGAGAACACGAGGATGTGAAAAACACCTTCCGAGAAGGGAGATGCTATCATAAACCAGTGTTAATCTGACATTCGTTTACTACACATTTTCAGATTTCTCTACGTTTGGCACCAGTTTAGAACGAATAGAATAGATCACTTAGTTCCTCGGAAGCGGATCAGGTCTTAAAAAAACGCACTATATTTTTCATTGCAGCACCCAAGAAGAATAAGCAGCCGGAAGGAAAATTTGACAGCGTGCACTGCCGAATGATTTTCACTTCATTTCCTTCCATTCTGAGTGAAAACCAGCCGGCGATGCTATTTTGGCTTGACCAAGCGACGGATCTTGGGTTTCTTCTCAATGCAAATTTGGAATTGGGCACGCATTACAAAAAAGCAAATAAAGCTAGGCTGATGTTCACAACTTTTTTAGACGTCTTCCCACTAAAAACTCCTCTGATCTTGCAAAGTTTAGACTAGCTTATAAAAACTTCATTATGCCGATAACTGACTATGGAACAACATTTTATCCAGTCAAAAAAAGAAGTTATATTGGAAAAGTTTAAGACAGCTTACTAGGAGACTATAGCACGAAATGTGGGTTCGATTACGATACCATTACGAGAAAGAAACGCCTTGAACAACAGACACTTTCACACAGAAGAGAATATAGGCCCTCTCTATGGCTCGCCAAATTATACATGGTTTTTATGGATTTCACAAACGAGTTTTGTTCTTGGTGAGACCATCTAGAAACATGAAGAGGGGGACGCAAACTCTATTTAAGTATAACAAAACTATTAATCCGCCATAAATCATTTCTTAATACGGCAATTCTGATTATATGTATCATGACAAAACACAGCAATCCCATAACTCCACATAAGTCAAAACTATTTATTGAGAATGCAAGTTGATTCTTGAATAATTTTAGCACACAAAGGAATATTGGGATAGAATTCCTTTTGATTTTGTTCTCCTCTTACAATCTCCTCCCTACAATTATCTCGAGAGGGCTATTGTTGTTTGCTCCGCTTAGTTATCCGACATTGTCCTGGCAGTTTAACCACTTTTATCCCGGTTTTCGCTATATTCAGATTTTGACGACGCTGTTTTTCATATGAATTTTTAGCCACGTAATAAAGTGTTGCACTTGAGAGCAGAGCCACCAACCATGTTGCGATTAATAACTAGAAAACTTCTACTATAACCAACAAAATTATCAGAGAGACACAGCTTTTGAAAGCGTACAATGCAAGTCAAGTCCAGTATAACTGGCTCTTCTCCACATAACCACGAACATTTAACAGAGAAGGTGCACCCCCCCCCCCCCCCACATACACACTATATGACTTTTCCGCATATATAAAATTTTAAAACACCAGGTATATATAGATTCCTTAAACTCCGCTCCGTCGCTGGAACTATATCACAAAATAAGACATGTTTTTCTTTTCCTTGAGTTCATATATTTGCATCTATTTCAGGTTCATGTACTGCAAGTCTTCAGTGCATCAAAATTTACTAGTAAACGTTTCAAAACTAAATCGCGCGTAACACCATTAGTTATCGAAATTTCAAATTTATTACATGCCACATCATGTTTCAGAATGCAACACAACGGTACAGAGATATAAAAATTAAAAGGGTGAGAATAACAACACAGCGAACAATGCAAAAAAAAAGAATATTTAGAAGAAACACTCTAGAATAGCAATGAAAGAAAGGCAGCGGACCACGAATCTTGTGCACTCGAGCAAGTGATCACTGACAATACCTTTGAATTTACTCAGACTACCGGGAAGCTGGACTCTTTTGATTAATTTGCAAAACTCCATAGCTCCACGACATGCGAAAAAGTGCCGTCTCAGTGTTGATTTTGGTCTCGAGAAGCCTAGCTTAGTTTTTTTAATTGGCAATCTTTAACTTTAAAACTCAATTTGTTCCTATTAATACTGGAGAAGGGGGTGGTAGCACAGTCGGGAGAAACGCCTGCAATCGCGTGCACTACGAGTCATAGTTTCTGGCTCGGATTTCTCGCCAGAGTCAACCAAGCCTTTCATCCCTCCAGGATCGGTGAACTGTTGCCACACTTGTCTGGAAAGGATTAAACACTGACGTGTTCATCAGGTGGACACAACACCACAAATCGTTTTATAGGCCAAGGACGCAATCATATTGCCTCCACAATATCCCCTAGAAGTAAAATACGTGATGTGAGGCATCCAGAGATTGAATAACGCCACTCATATTTAAGCCATACTAAAATTAAACAACTGCGGATATCGCAGTCAAAAAAGGCTTCGACTCTCGTATGTACGTTGAATCAGTGCTCAAGTTCGAGTACTCTCCGTATCAATCCCCCACCCCTCCTGGGTCCCCGTAGTGATATCAGAATGCTCTATCTACATCAAACATTATCTCGCTAACCAGCTGATCGCTTTAAGATATTCAGTAGGCAACTATGCATTCAAATTGCCTCCACGACATCTTAGAAGTAGGATATGCGAGGCGCATTCCATGAAATGGTTGTGTAACCCCGACTCTAATCACTTATTACTCAAGTCATCTCGCTGCTACACTTATTATTTTCCATCTGTTTTGAATTCGATCCCATTGTTGATTCTCTAGTGGTCGCCTAAGTGAAAAGAAATACACAGAACATAAACGATAGAATGGACCACCACTTAAATATGTAAAAATAGTCACGGAAAACAGAAATAATATGTAAATAAAGAGCTCCACAAGCAAAAGGATCTACAAGGTAAAGCGCAACCCACCTCGCTCCAGAATTCAACAGCAAACGAGATGGTTCTCATGATGATTGCGTGATTTCTAATCAGGAATCCATCGAAATATATCCGATTTGTCTTCTCCCGCTGAGCGTACATAAAGGCGAACTGGACAGTGACATAAGAAAGTGAACGAATAAATGGCGAGAACGTAACAACAGTTCAAACAGACCTGTCCAATGCTGTTGCTTATCATAAGCAGAAGACTTCGCATCACATTCTTCTTGTATTCTGGGCATTTCTTTAGCTCATCTGCAAGAGACTTTTGTGTGCATTTACCGAATGATCCAGCAATGAGATCACCACTCAGACCCAAGGCGCTGAACCTAAAGTACACCACAATTACGCAACGATTACGAACTCGCCCACTCCAAATGGATCCTTCAGCTCTGAGCCCATAGTAATTGTCTGGTAAGAATTAAGCACAGTAGAATCAGGTTTTCGCTAGGTAAAATCCACGAGAATGCAAACGTACTTTCCTCCATAAATATCGGAAACCAAAATGTCAAACTGTCGATGGTCACCATCTTCAGCCAATCGCATCATCTCATCCAAATCTGAAGCAGTACTCATTCATCTTTTCGCAGAAGATGCGAACGATGGCGATCATCCTTCCATGAACTAAAGCATCTCAACAGACCTACTTCTGCAGTCAGAAGATTCCCTAAACCAAAGAAACATCCACCACCGAGCGAGCTGCCACCAATACGCTCATAGTCGTCATCACTGTCCACCTGAGAACATGACAGCGATTAAGAATATTTGGCACCGAAATCAGTAGACGTTTAAATAGCTTCAAATATCAAACCCTGAACACGGACACACCAGTCCCGACGTTGACCAGCAAATATGGGCAAATAACAGACGGTCGAATCGTTTCAAAGTGATAACGACACTGTTCGTGATGATGATCGTAGGTGAATGACTCGGCTTCGATGTTCCGTAGCAGAAAGTTCGTGCCGCGCACCAAGCAGTCCATCTCTTTCACTTTGTGAAGGCTGGAAACAATCAATTTTTAAATGACGTTTTACAACTCAGTGATTACAAGTGGTGGTCAAAGTGGCTAAGACAGGATATACAAAATGGGGATAAAATTTTAAGGGAAAGGAATATACTTAAGCTGTCATGTCTCACGGCAACGCAGAAGCCACCGATATCGATGCTTCACGCGACTTCATCAATACTAACTACCTTATACTGCGGTGCAACATGGCCGCTGACACCCCAAATAAGCTCATTGAACTAATCGAAGGGAATGTAAAACGGAACAATGGATGTTAGTGACGAAAAGTTATGTAGCCATATTCAGTCAAATGCGATGGATCAGGAAGACGTAAAAGAGTAGTAAGTTTAACAATCAACTCCAAAAAACTTACTCAAGCCCGAGCTTCTCGACGATCATCCGCTCCACAGCATGTGTTGATGACGTGCTTGCAAATGTAGCTTTACTGGTTGCAATATTCCCATTCTAAAAGCATCGGTGATGATTACAGTGCCATGCTTACATAGAAAGTCCAAATTGCACACTACCACGAACAGTGGAAGAAAGATAAAAGGGAAACACTTAATCGAGGTTTATTTGGCTTATTATGAACAAATAGTTCTTGCACGGGAGTGGTAGCGCGGTCGGAAAAGGCGCAGGTACACCTGGTTCCAGGTTCCTGGTTCGGAATTCTCGTCCAGATCAACAAAACCTTCCACCCTTCTAGACTCGGTGAATGGTGCCAGATTTGACTGAGAAGGATAATACTGACTTGTACATCGGCTGAGCAAAAGGCGTAATTAAATCTCACCCAAGGAATCAATAGAAGTATAGTGCGTGGCGCATCCCAAAAAAAGGATGACTAGCGCCGTCTTTAGCCCTCGTTCTTCCGAAGCAAGGAATGGACTGTTGCAGTGTTTCGGGCTCATTCCTACTAGGTGGAGAGGTGGGGAGGTAGGGTGGTAAGGGGTCACTCCTAGACGCTATACCCCATTTAATGCTATCTATAATTCAAAATTCGGCAGCGACTGCGGTCTCGCAGCGGTGCCCTAGTGAGTAGTCGTATAACAAATCCCACCACGAAATTTATCAGGACAATGTCCTTTCTATATAGCTGCACATACGGCTCTACATTACTGTTACAGCCTTAGTGAGATGCCATCCTAGTTTGGAGGGACCAGTCACAACTGGAATTGTTGCTTAGCTCTCCTATGCCCCACAATCTTCTCCTCCTTTGAAATTATACAAACGCCTTCAACACAAGGAATCAGTCAAAGCGTTCTTGAGCAATTTCATGGTCAAGTGTAGAGGAACCAACCTAACTATGACTACAGCTAGCGTGAACGTCACAACGTTCCGCTAGGTAGTATGTAACGTCTGCAGTATACTTATGCTCGAATGACCCATTCGAATAGGTATTCGAATGATTTTCATTCGAATTTGAATATTCGAATTCGAGTATTCGAAAAATCGCGTTTTTCGAATGTATTCGAATTCGAATGTTCAAAAAATCGCGTTTTTCGAATGTATTCGAATTCGAATGTTCAAAAAATCGCGTTTTTCGAATGTATTCGAATTCGAATATTCAGAAAAATCGCGTTTTTCGAATATATTCGATTTCGAATGCTCGAAAATTTTCGGTATTCGAAACCATTCGAATATTCGCAATTTCCCAGAAAGCAAAAATTATTCAAGTATTCGAAAAGTGTCATTCGAATGCCCAACAAGAATTTGTGTATCGGCGTATTTTGAAAAGGCTTGGTGGGTTTCTCGGGTAATTTGGGTCGCCAAAACGGTTCTGTCTGTGAATCAAAGCTGCGGTACGATGGTGGCTCGGTGCCCCGATACTGGCGCCTCATCGATACTAGTCACTTCCCGAAAAGCCTTCCTGTTAAGAGGGAGAACTTCCACAACGTCTCACAATGTTGAATTGCAAAAAAATTTCCACGGAGAATCGCTGCAGTGGTGAATGACCGATCAGGGACCAGTAATCGTCGCCACCCCGATTGGTGAACTCTGAGAGAAAACCACTTTCACCGATAAAAGTATGGATAGTATCAACCGATATTGATTGCCTGATCAATCTGTGACATGGTCTTCTGAATTAGGGCGCTCGCTGGAGACGTCTGGATATTTTCCAGTATTTTGTGTACCTATTCTACGCTAATTTTATGCACCTGTTCCTGTCAGTAATTTCTGACGCATCGACGATCGACAGCTCTTAGCGCGCTCCTATATAGTATCAGACGTTTTTTAGATCTTAGAGTGTGGACATAAGGGTTAGTTTGATCTGGACCAGTTTTGCATTCCACTCAAGCAGTTCTGGAAGCTATTTTCCCCGTAAACGTAATAACGTAAAGGATGAAGGACAGCAGAAGGAAGGATAAAGGTAAATTCTTGTTTGGGAGGTACCAAGCATTCCACATTTATTACTGCGCCTGTGCAAAGCGGCCGAGGAAGAGTAGGAATTGTTAACAAAAAAGATTGAAAATGATGGTTCAAGCGGCGTTTCAAACGGACGTTATTTCTCCTTCACGCTGCAGTTAAGAGTCTGACCGCGGTTAAGAGTCCTTCACGCTGCAGTTAAGAGTCTGGTGAGACCACAAACTCGCAAATGTCTGCAGGATGGGCGTGAGGGTCAACAGGGTGCGCTTCTGTCTTCTGCCACGTCGGGTGTCTCCTGGTGCAGAAGAGTACCTCATGAAGTCGGCTTTGTAATTTTCGTCACGCTATGCTCTTCTGCTCCTCCGTGGTCTGAATGCTCTGCTTCTGGATTTCGTTTCTGCAACGACTACAGTTCCGCAAAAGCTATATTATAAGGTAGGACTTCACAAAGGGGAGACGGCGTAGGTCGGCCGGATGTTATCGATCGATTTTATCGATTTTTGTTCTGAATTCGCCATTTGAAGTGGGATTCGCATGGATACGTCGGCCGTATGCCGGACTTCACAAAGGGGAGGCGGCGTAGGTCGGCCGGATGTTATCGATCGATTTTATCGATTTTTGTTCTGAATTCGCCATTTGAAGTGGGATTCGCATGGATACGTCGGCCGTATGCCGGACTTCACAAAGGGGAGGCAGTGTATGTCGGCCGGATATTATCGATCGATCTATTTTTCTGAAGTTTACCGTAGTTTATCAATATGTTGGCTGGAGAATAATTACATTCACAAGTTCATCGCAAATAAGAAATATTTATTCATACCACTTACTTGGGTGAATCACCAGAACGAAATGAGACTGGCCCTCATGGGTAGCCTATTCCTAGCTGCTTGTAATACATTTTGTGGCCGAAAAATCGACAGTGTGATATTTCACATTTGTAGATGAGCAGGACAGACTTGCTACAGATTTACATGTAGTACTTTGTCGTCAGTCCTTCATTAGCTGCTGCTAGGCAAAAGCATTGTTTCATGAAAGTTCTTTAACAGTCAGTCTGCCACCAATTTCAAAAAGGATTGTTTTAAAATGACCTAGAAGCTTACAGTGGCTCAACCAGATAATTTTCCCTTCAAATGTGTTGTAAACCTTTCGTTTGTTCCTCATAAGCAGCAGTTAACAAAACACTAGTATTCCTTTGAGAAAAATTCGTATTCCAGTAAGCAAGGAAATTAGACGCTTCCATAAGCCTTTTGATCGTTCTACGTGTAAGTTCTCTATCTCATTTTTACGACTCACATGGGGGTTTATGAGGTGACTGTCGATAAAACTCTCGTGCTTAACTAGGAAGGGATCCGTTATGTATTGCTTCCCTTTTCTCTTCTGTGTTGCCTTCTATCATGTCTATAATACAGCCTGATTTTTCATTCGAATTCGAATATTCGAATCGAATATTCGAATTCGAATATTCGAAAAATCGCGTTTTTCGAATGTATTCGAATTCGAATGTTCAAAAAATCGCGTTTTTCGAATGTATTCGAATTCGAATATTCAAAAAATCGCGTTTTTCGAATGTATTCGAATTCGAATGTTCAGAAAAATCGCGTTTTTCGAATATATTCGATTTCGAATGCTCGAAAATTTTCGGTATTCGAAACCATTCGAATATTCGAAATTTTTGGGAGAGCGTAAGTATAGTCTGCAGTGGCACGTAATACTACCAAATTTGCTCCCCCCCCCCCGAGTAGGAAGAAAGTCCAGCGACTTTTGTTAAAGCTAACAGAGCTAATAAAGCTCACGTACTTCGGCGATGTAATCAAGCACAGCTTCGAAGTCCTCAAGTCTGACTTGGATGCAGTAGAGTCGCAATGCAAACTTCGCATCGTTGATTAACTGAAAAAATGTAGTCACCTAAAAGCCTAAAGAACATTAAGCACAGTGTTGTACCTTTTTATCATGTGTGGTCTTCTTGCGTGGAACTGTAGCAGTATAAGCGATTTTTACAACGGACTGGCCTAAAACTGACGAAATTTGAAGCATGAAAAGCTGGGCAGCAATAGAAAAGCAACCTATGTCAAATGCTATCCGTTTGATGCTTTTGAGATTCTTCAAAACCGTTCTTATGGACTGCGGACTATCACTTGAAGTGGCCATGTACCTTAAGAACACATGTAAAAGCGAGATAAGATTGCATCAGAACTTAGAAATGCACTATTTACGAGCAAAACAAATGAGCAATCTGCAATCTTTCGACGAAGACCTAAGGAACAGAACTCTTCTAAATGCAATCTGTTGCATGAAAGTCAAAATGCAATTCCAGGTGCCACTTCTTATTTGGCAAAAACTGGTCTAAAGGGATAAAGCCCGCAAATTTTCGTGCGATTCGAGCAACATTTTCGATTGGTACGCGGTACCTATCATAGCTGGCGCCTGGTGAAAAGTTGGAGACTTGTTATTTTTAAGGCAGGTTGTGGGTCCTTGAATTCTCTGTTAACTTCGTTTGCTGTGTGTAGTGAAAAGTTCCCAGAATGATTGGCAAAAACTTCCATAATATCGCTGAATTGAGTGTGGTTGCCAATTAGCTATTGCAATTATCCATGACTTGATACATCTCAAAGTCACAGCTGTAATGAAGAGCATTTAGATACTTTGTTCTCGATGTACGTGAGGCCTATGTTCGGCGACGCTGTTGTCGCCGACGTCGCCGAAAACAGCGCCGCCGAAAGGTCTGTTCATACTTCGAGCAACAACAGCGACTGGAGCGACAGTGGAGTTAATTACGTACTCCACACTCCGTCCGTCGCCCCAGACGCTCTTGTCGCTCGATGTATAACATAGGCCCAATAGGTACGGTGACAAGACGGGTGCGGTTGCGTTGCAGCACAAGCCGCCGTCCCATGAGAGGCAGTTGCGTAAAAAATGACATAATGGGCACACTGGAAATGAAAAGCAAGGAGTCAAAGTAGATAATGTGGTGTGAAGTCAATTCTTCCTTCTAACACAACACTATTTAATATTCATGGCAACAAGTTAACGAGGCTACAATAGGTTTTCGAAATGATCTCCATTAAGGACGCGTGTAGCGCAGTTGGAAGGGGTTTCGGCTGTCGCGTGCACCCAAAACCAGGTTCCTGGTTCTGATCTCCCGCCCAGGCCAAGCAAGCCTTTCTTTTCTTCGGGGTGCGGGGGGGGGGGGAGGCGGTAAACTGATAACTGATATCAGACTTGTTTAGGAAGGATAAAGCGTTGACTTGATCATCGGCTGGCCACCGCAAGTCATTGTATGGCGAAATCGCTTCCACAACATTGCGTAGAAGTAGGATGCGTGGCGTATTCCAAGAGGGATTGAGTAGAGCCGCCCTTTATCCTTATTTTCTTCTCGTATAAAACAACGAAAAGCGCAGACGTAACGGCTGACTTAATCCGAGCATTTGTCCGTGAACAAAACCATCGTCATGTGGCTCTTCTGTTGAACTCAAGCTCTGTGTTTAAGCCTAACCAGGATACTATCTCAACGGTTGGTCGGAACGGCGCAAATGTTGTATATGGGCAGAACCGCTTCTCCCTGGGAAGTAACAAACTGCAGGTATCTCGACCCCAATACAACTCTGCGCAGAGTTAGGGGCGACGGAAGTCGCGTGTTAGCGCCCTGTTGATTCACGTGCTCCACATCTGACAGGCGCGCGCGGGATGAGAGCTCGTATTGCGGCTCAGCGCAGTGGACAGGTGGCGTAGTAGGGAAGAGCTCGGGCTCGTGAACGAGGGGTCGGGGGTTTGGATCCCGGAGACTGCGTTTGCTTTGCACTTTTGCAAAATCCATGTTTATCATATAGTAATCCACCTAGGGGTACTATAGTGTGTTATAGAGCATGTTTACATATAGCATACCACTCATACCGTTAACAAGGGTGGTCCAACTAGGGTCACCGATTTCGCTGAAACTTTGTCTAGGGGGTAATTTGGGGTGCTGACCACGAGTCTGATATCCGTTCTTCACGATTCGGCTGGATAATATAGATACAGGAAGGCACAGGATTACATTCCTAAAGTTTCTGACGGTGACGGCAGGTAGAGACCGAATCGTGAAAAACGGATGTCAGATTCGTGATCAGCACCTCAAATATTCCCCCTAGACGAAGTTTCAGCGAAATCGATGACCCTGTCCGGACCACTCTTGTTAATGGTATGGGTGGCCTCCGACCGAATCGTGAAAAACGGATGTCAGATTCGTGATCAGCACCCCAAATAACCCCCCTAGACGAAGTTTCAGCGAAAAATTCTTTTTGACCGAAGTCTTGTTGGTAGAGTCGGAACTTTTAACTAGTGCCACAAAATATGTACCGTTACATAACTATAGTTCACACAAAATAGGCTTAAAATAAGTGACACACAGAAGTGAACATTTTCGCTAATCTATAGTTTGAAGCATATGTTATATGTAAACATGCTCTATAACACACTATAGTACCCCTAGGAGGATTACCTATATGATAAACATGGATTTTGCAAAAGTGCAAAACGGACGCAGTCTGCAGGATCCAAACCCCGACCCCGCGTTTACGAGCCCGAGCTCTTCCCTACTACGCCACCTGTGCACTGCGCCGATTCGCGATAGGAGCCCTCATCCCGCGCCCGCTCGTCAGCTGTGTAGCACGTGAATCAACAGGGCGCCAACACGCGACTTCCGTCGCCCCTAACTCTGCGCAGAGTTGTATTGGGGTCGAGATACCTGCAGTTTGTTACTACCCAGAGAGAGGCGGTTCTGCCCATATGCAACGTTTGCGCCGTTCCGACCTACCGTTGAGTTAGTATCCTGGTAAGGTATATTGATTACCGTGTTGCCAACGATTTGACGACATCGATTAAAATCGCGCGTATTCGATATTACCAAGGGAACAAGAGGAAGAAAATACACCGCAGTCCGAAATGAGATTTCATTCCGGTTATTATTATAAAACCCCGTTCCTTTTCCCAACCGCATTTCTATGCACTGAAATCTAATCAACGAGTGCTCAATTTTAGCCAGGCCCCTCGATAGAAGAGCAGTTCATTCGTTTGTTGAACAACTTTCCGACTGAAAGCGTCGAAAATTTAAAAGTTTCTCAAGGAGTGTAAGTGTGCATCAACTACATACGCCTTGTATAGAAAACGCTGCAACCCATATCATTTCGAAAAGGACCCAAAATGGACCAATTTTGCTTATCTATTCCGAGAAGCAGTGGAACTACAATTCTAGAAACGTTGTGATGAGCATAAGCGAGAGAAGAAGCTGGGTTGAGGCGGTTATCTAAGGAAGAGCGAAAGAAGCAAATGCACTGGGGGTGGATCGCAATGCTGATTTTCGACTTTGCCTTCCAAATCTGATAAGAGATTCGCTGAACGAGACCATGACGCTCTTCGACCTTTCGATTAGAGTCCTGTGTGAAAGGCTGCGTCGCCCAAAGATCTCCACACTGTGTTCCGTAAAGCACAGGCGCTGTGTTCCGTAGAGCACAAGATAGTTGAATAGGCGATTAAAGGGAAAAAATGTCTAAAATTACGGTTAAATGGTCACCTATGGAAATTGGTTTTACATGTGAGGTTGGCTGGAAAGTTCTGGCGGTTTTGACTGGTCCGTTTCAAACTATCATAACATTCTTCACAGTCAACGGATTCAGTCGACATAAGCACCATTCGAATCAGCACACTTTTCCAACGCGACGGTTGTTCATTAATCCATCCGCGAAAAAAAATCGGGTGGTGTACGAACTCTATAAAGACGGTTTCTAGTTGTCCTGATTTGCGAAGGTTCTACAGCGAGGAAGTTCTGAAATTGCCTAAAAAGGTGGTAGTCGGTTGGTGCAAGGTCTGGTAAGTATGGCCACTAACTAACTAACTAAACCACTGCCTCCGAGACCTTCCGCAACTTCACGGAGTATTTGCGATGGATCAGCTTCTACGCATGCCTTCAAATCGTCGTCTCGGATTGCTGTAGGCCTACTGCTTCGGGGTGCATCTTCAAGTTGAAATCTTCAGAACGAAATCTCTTGAACACGGTCTTCTCTCCAACACTGTTTGGCCCCCTCATATGGTTGATTTCCCGAGCTCTTTCAACGGTGGATTGGCCCAGTTTGAAATTGAAATAAAATGTCAATGGGAACTGCCCTTTCGACATACTTCAATCAATATTCGAAGAAACACAATTATTAAGCATAGGTGAAATACAAATTATTCGGATAGGTAGAGCGAAGAATTCCGTTACAAAAATGCGAAGTAAGTTGAATATTAACTCAGTAATAAACGAATGAAAAGAGATTGCACAAAACCACCAGAACTTTCAGACCAACCTAATAGCTTCCACAAAACTCTTTCAGAAGTATAAAATGCCAAGGTAATCAGTCAGTGAAACGGTGGCGATGTCCGTTCCTCCTCGTGGTGCCACTGGAAACTGCTCGTTTGGTGAGCTAAGCTAAGCACGGACACTCGAATGCAGGCGACAGGCCCTTGTGACAGGCCGGCCTACGAAGACCCATGTCACATCACATGGTGTATGACAGTTCAAGTATTTCGAGATAGTGCTACGGCGTCCGCGGGAGCCGACGCGCACTCGCAAAGCCCGGCGAGTGTGAGAAGTATGCGAGGGTCCCTGATGCGAGGACGGCATCGGGGGACAACTGAGCTAGTCCGAAAGTCCCGTAACGTAAGCAGGACCCGCGTGGCAACGCTGAATGTGGGTACGTTGACGGGCCGCTCGTGCGAGTTGGTTGAAGCACTGGAGCGTAGAAGAGTTGATTTCTGTGCGGTGCAGGAGACGAGGTGGTCCTGCCGCATGTCAAGGGACATAGGACGTGGCTTCAAGGCCGTTCTATGTGGAAGTCCCAGGACCACCAGTGGTGTCGGTGTAATCGTCTCCGAACGATTTCGTGACTCGATTGTAAGCGTCGAACGCTTTGACGATCGGTTAATGAAGATCGTTGTCGCCGCTAAGGAGCGACTCTATCACTTCTTCTCTGCGTATGCTCCGCAGACCGGCTGCTCAGAGCAAGCCAAAGATGAGTTTTGGAGCCTACTTGATGAGAAGACAGCAGAGATACTGTCGAAAGATGTCATCATAGTCGCTGGTGACCTTAATGGGCACGTAGGTGCTACGAAGGACGGTTACAGCTGTCATGGTGGTTTCGGGTACGGGTCACGTAACGCCGATGGTGAGCGTATTCTTGATTATGCGGAATCGCATAACCTCACCATAGTGGACACCGTCTTCCGAAAACGCGACTCCCACCTCATCTCATATTATAGTGGGAGCTCCAAGTCTCAGATAGACTTTGTGCTTGTTAAGAATCGTGACCGGAGTCTTGTCACAGACGCGAAGGTCGTGCCGTATGAGACGGTCGCCCCACAGCATCGACCGCTGATCTGTCCTTTGAAGATCGCCCCTCCGAGGCTGAAGCAGGTCGAGCGATGCGGTGTACCAAGAATAAAGTGGTGGCGAATGAGAGAGAAGGAAGCAGCTGTGATTTCTCGCGTGCGGTTACCGACAGTCACGACTGTCGGCGAAACTTGGAAGAAGGCGACCGACGCGATTCGTCAAGCTGCACAGTCAGAACTTGGCATTACGAAGCCTGGGCGACGGAAGGTCAACAAGCAGACATGGCTGTGGACAAACGACGTGAAAGCAAAAGTGCGAGAGAAGAAGTCGCTCTATCACGTGTTTCTCGGCGAGAAGACAGCCGATAACTGGCGGAAGTACCAAGAAGCGAGGAAAGCTGCAAAGAAGGCCGTGGCTGTTGCAAAAGCCACTCATTATGCAGATGTCAACGAGAAACTCGAGTCTCGCTATGGTGAGCGGTATCTGTACCGGCTTGCTAAGAATCGCCATCGGCAGACCGAGGAGATTGAAAAGTTTTTCGGCATCAATGATGAGAACGGCCATCTTCTTATGGACCGCAAGAAAGCATTGAAGCGATGGCGCGATTACTTTGAGGAAATCTCTACGGTAGAATTTCCTCATCCAGCCATCCCTTCAACGGCTCCAACCCACGGCCCCGTTCAAATGATCACCGTGGAGGAGATTGAAGCGGCTTTGAAGAAGATGAGGCCAGGCAAAGCGACCGGGCCCGACGACGTGGCGGCTGACCTGTGGAAGTCAAAGTTTTGGTATCCGGCTGAGTGGTTGGCGAAGTTCTTTAATCAGGTTGTAGCAGAGAAGAAAGTACCTGACTGTTGGAGCCAAAGTACGACGATTCCGATTTGGAAGAAGAAGGGCAGTCCTGCAGACTGCTCCAATTACCGTCCGATTCGCTTGCTCTCACACAGCATGAAGATCTTTGAGCGAATTGTCGACGGACGAATTCGTGACATCGTCCAGCTTTCCAGCAATCAGTGCGGCTTCGTGGCTGGCTGTGGCACTGTTGATGCCATACACGCCGCCCGCCTCCTGATAGAAAAGCACCGCGAGAAACAGAAGCCAGTGCATATCGCCTTCCTCGACTTGGAGAAGGCCTTTGACCGCGTACCGCGTGAAGTGATGTGGTACGCCCTGCGACGACATGGAGTTCCTGAAGAGCTCATAGAGTGGGTGCGAATCCTCTACTCTTGCCCAAAGAGTAGAGTTCAAGCTGCAGCCGGAACCTCGATGGAGTTCCCCATCTCTGTCGGGGTACACCAGGGTTCTGCGCTTTCCCCACTCCTTTTTGTTGTCGTGATGGACGCCATTACACGAGATCTTCAGAAGCCTGTCCCCTGGACACTGCTTTATGCTGATGACGTAATGCTCGCTTGCGAAGATAAAGATGAACTGGAGCGAGAGGTGCAAGCTTGGTGTGATCGCTTGGAGCGATTTGGACTCAGATTGAACGTGAAGAAGACCGAATATCTAACGACAGACGTTACTGAGTCCAGCTCCATCAAGGTTAACGGCATCGAGCTCCCACGCACTTCGGTTTTTAAGTACTTGGGATCAGCAGTAGCATCTGATGGCAATCTGATGACTGAAGTGAACTCACGCGTGAGTGCAGCTTGGTCCAAGTGGCGCTCGTTGACTGGCGTGCTCTGCGATAGGAAGATACCAGAGCGCTTGATGTCAAAAATATATAGAACAGTTGTCCGGCCGGTAGCGATGTACGGTGCTGAATGTTGGCCTGCGACCAAGGAGGTTGAAACGCGCCTCAGCATCATGGAGACGAAGATGCTGCGCTGGACGGCTGGAGTCACGCGCGATGCTGCGCTGGACGGCTGGAGTCACGCGCATGGACCGCATCCGAAACGAAGCTATTCGGCAGAAGTTCGGTGTCGCGCCGATAGCGGACAAGATGCGCGAAGCTCGCTTACGATGGTACGGCCACGTTCTGCGTGGAAAGGAAGATAGCGTCTGCAATATAGGCCTTAAGTTCGAGGTGGTAGGAAAGCGGCCTAGAGGGCGTCCGAAGCAGCGCTGGTCTGACACGTTACATATGGACTTGAAGGTTGCTGGTGTCCACCCTGATCTAGCGCTGGATCGGGAGAGGTGGCGTCATGACACCAGAATAGCGGACCCCGCGACTAAGCGGGACAGACGCTGAAGAAGAAGAAGAAGAAGAAGAAGAATCAGTCAGTGAAACACTATCACGATTTTTTACAGTAAGCACTAACACGATTTTTTACAGTAAAGTAGGATAAAGGACAAAGATCAGCGTTATTGAAACTCTTTGCGGAAAGCGCTGCACATTCAACTTGTAGAGGATATCAAAGACGCAGTTTGAATGCGTATTTGGCCTATACAATGACTTGTTGTGGAGAGCCGTTGCACAGGTCAGTATTCTGTACTTTTTAGAGGTGTCTAGCACCAATTTTCCGACGCTGAATGGATAGTATTAGGGTGTCCAGAAAGTATTTGCAGAAATACGACAATTTTTTCAAAATAACACAATTTTTATCAACATTTTATTAATCAACCAAATAATTTCCATCAACATCGACTACACTCCCCCAACGTTCCAGAAGACTTCGAATTCCTCTGGCGTAGAAATCCGGCGAATCGGGGGAGAAAAAAGCTCGGAGGTCATTTTCGAGGTGGTCACGATCTTCATAACGTTTCCCTTCCAAATGATGCAGAAGCTGAAGTGATTGAAAAAGGTGGCTGTCACTTGGGGCCAGATCTGGGCTGTATGGTGTATGCGGCGGAACTTCCCATCCGAGTCCCAGAATTTTCTGAGAAGTCGTCTTCGCGATGTGTGGGCGCATTATCGTGCAGCAAGCGAACTTTGTCGAGCCTGGGCTGTTCCTTGCGCATCTTGTCGGCCAGTCTCTGCAGTTCGGTAGCGTAGACCTCGGCAGTGACAGTCGTGCTGTCAGGCAGCAGCTCGAAATGGTAGATCTCATAAACTCTCCAACAGACGGTCAGCATAACATTCCTCGCATGAATTTCACCTTTTACGAAAGATTTCGGCACTTCATCGTGTTGGCACCAAGCACGTTTACGAGCATGGTGGACGTAGAGGACCCATTTTTCGTTTCCTGTGACGATGATGTCCAGCCAGTTGAAGGTGCGACTTTGGGAGAGCGGGAGAGCAGCTGAGTGCATATGTCCAGACGTCTTCGCCGCTTGTCGTCGGTCGGTTCGTGTGGGAGCCACTGACCGAGCTTTTTAACCACTCCAAGAGATCGCAGTCCATTGTCCACAGTGGATCGGGAACAGCCAAGAGCAGCAGCAAAATAACGCACACCTTCATATGGATGCTGCTCCGCCAGTTTCCTCAGTTCATCCAAAGATATCGTTGTCGGTCGACCAGAGCGAGGCTCATCTTCGAGACTCCTGTTCCCGCTTCTGAAGCGTTCGAACCATACACAACTATACACAGACCGTACAGAAGGAGCTTCAGAGCCGAATACACGACACAAGTTTCGATAGGCTTCTGCAGCGAAGTGCCCAGATTCAAACTCGTAAAGGAGTACGTGCCTAATATGGGTAGACAGTTCGGCCATCGTACAATGAAATAGGGAGGGGGACGTTCTGCCTGAAAGCGGCGCGGCCAAAGGCGCGGGACAGTGCCTGCGGAGACAATTAGCGTCGACTCGCGCAGTGACACCCGTCGCTTCGCACTCAGCCTGATAGCTCTCGCCGCGGAGGCGATGGTGACCCAGCCAACTACAGGAGCCTGTAGGTCGACCAGATTTGGTGTGATTACAATCGATAGAGGGATAGGAGGCTCAGACGGCTTGCATTGGCAATCCAGAATATGAGACTGATCTGAACCCTACCGTCTTCTATATCAGAATTTCAAGCTCTATCGAATGAGCCAGGAAAGAGTCATGTCTCAATAACCCTTACAACATTTTTTTCAGGCGCAGTTAACTTTCGGTAAATATCAGTTTTTATTTATATCAGAATTAACTACGAGGCATGCTTCCAGGCTACTGATGTGAACTCTACCATCTTCTGTACTAGAATTTCGATCTCTATCAAATGAGCTAAAAATTACCCTGTCTAAAAAACCTTTAAGAATGCTTTTAGGCGTTGTTTATTTTCCTTAAATATCAGTTCTTATTTATATCAGAATTAATTGCGAGGCATGCTTCCAGGCAGAAATTGTGCGAGAAATATAGTTAGATAGACGAGAGACCTTCTAAGAGCACCGTAAGTGCTCAACCTTCTTACAAACGACATTATGATCCTTCAGTGCGTAGAGCATGCTCACGGCCTGAAATTGCCCGAGGAGTTCTGTTTGATAGTCGGTGAACCTCCTAAGAACACCGAAGTACTCCAGTTTTTTCAAAGCATTTCATCAGTGTTTCCTAACTCGCTAATTGGTGGAGAGATCGGCTATGCAGGTACACTGTCTGTGGAACGCGAGGTCAAAAGACTGACAGAAGCCACGAACGACTGGACGAGCAATTTGAAGCATTGTGTGATGAACTTTATTCTCCTTGAACCACCTATCCAGTCCTAGTCTCGATATATATATTATATATATGTATATATATGGTGTGTGCATTATAAAGTTCAATAGAAAAATCAGTTATGAAATTTAAAGAGATGTAATGTTGAAACTAATGCTTTAAACTTCTGTTAAAAGATCTCGTCTATCTAATTGGAATCTTCGTGCAATTTTAGCCTGGAAGCAAGTCTCGCATTTAATCCTGATATATTTGAATAATATATCAATTGGGCGCGTGTGGCGCAGTCGGAGGAGGTGCGACTGTCGCGTGCACCCGATACCAGGTTCCTGGTTCGGATTTCCCGCCCAGGCCAACCAAGCCTTCCATCCCTCCGGGGTCGGCGAATTGGTACCAGACTTGTCTGGGAAGGATAAAGCACTGACTTGTTCATCGGCTGGCCACCGCAAGTCATTGTATGGCCAAATACGCATTCATGTCGCCTCCACGACATCCCGTAGAAGTAGAATGCGCTGGCGCATCCCAGAAGGGATTGAGTAACGCCGTCCTTTATCCTTATCCTTATCCTTATATTGAATAAAAACCGATATTTAGCTAAAAATAAACAACGCCTGAAAAAAATCGCTTCAAGGGTTCTTGAGGCAGGGCTCTTTTCTGGATCATTCGATAGAGCTCAAAATTCTAGTACAGGAGATGGTATGGTTTATCTCTGTAGTATGGAAGCATGCCTCGCAATTAATCCTGGTATAAATAAAAACTGCTAATTAACGAAAATAAATAACGCCTAAAAAGTCGCCTTAAGGGCTATCTAGACAGGACATAATGCAGGAGATGGTAGAGTTCACATCAGTAGCCTGGAAGCATGCCTCGTAGTTAATTCTGATATAAATAAAATCTGATATTTACCGGAAGTTAACTGCGGGTGAAAAAAATGTAAGGGTTACTGAGACAAGATTCTTTCCTGGCTCATTCGATAGAGCTTGAAATTGTGATATAGAAGTTGGTAGGGTTCAGATCAGTCCCATATTCTGGACTGCCAATGTAAGCCGTCTGAGCCTCCTATCCCTCTATCGATTGTAATCACACCAAATCTGGTCGACCTACAGGCTCCTGTAGTTGGCTGGGTCACCATCGCCTCCGCGGCGAGAGCTGTCTGGCTGAGTGCGAAGCGGCGGGTGTCACTGCGCGAGTCGACGCTAATTGTCTCCGCAGGCACTGTCCCGCGCCTTTGCCCGCGCCGCTTTCAGCTTTCAGGCAGAACGTCCCTCACCCAATGAAATAGGCACGAAAGACGGAGCTGGGTATGTTATGCAGATACAGCAGGATGGTGTCTTTATATAGCACTTATGTCGAAATCTTCAGAACATTCTAGAAAAAATCTGGAACATTGCGAAGTTTCCTGCAGATACTTTCTGGACACCCTAATAGTAGACTTGATTGTACTGGGCGGGAAATTCGAACCAAAAACCTTGGCTGGTGTGCTTGCGATGGGCGTCTTCTTCTCCGACTGCGCTACCACTCTGCTTTTGTATTGTTTGAGAGTCACGAAATGTTTGTGCATGCTTGATATCACATAATTGACCGCATGTAATGGAATGGAACGATGTAGAAGCCGAATCGGCCCGCAAATCGATTGATCCGGCCTCGCGTTGCGCTTCCTACCGACTGCGCCACTAGCTGTATAATAAGTTGTACATATTAGGCTGTTCGATAATTAATGTACTTTTTTCTCATAGACGGCGTAAACTATGTATTTTTAGGTCGTAGTGATTGCGAGGGTTACATTATTACATACTATTTTACAGGTTAAACTTGGGACTATCTTCTGCCAAAAACCGATCGTCATTAGTAAAAAATAAATTGAAAAAATAGGTTAAAAATGGATAATCAAAGAGAGCATTATCGGTGTATTTTAGAAAGCAGGATTTGAGGTTTAGGGTTTGTAAAAAAGCTTTCAAAGAGTGTATAACACGTCATCAAGATTGCATAAATACCTGAAAAAACGGAAAAAATACGATTCAACCCAATAGCATACCATTTTCACGTTAAATTGGACACTTTTCAGATCAAAGGGAACACTCTTGTAAGGAATCTTAACGCTTTCGAAACCAAATGAGCACCTTTCATCCCTTTCCGAACGAGCGTCTTAGAAGTTAAACTAAGGACCCTCCAATATGAATTTTTAATTTACTTCCTGCAACAAGTGAACGAACTGAAATTGTATTTTTAAGGAAAAATAATGAATTGAATTTTGCTTCAAAGCGCACAAGATCATTTAGCAGAGACGTCTATGATTTATGTGCCTGTTTATGACTGTCTATGATGTCTATGATTTATTGGAAGAGGAGGTCACGCCATGCACTAGATCGATGCGGTGCCCTTTTAATTGATAATATAAATAATGCTTATTTGAAACTGTATGGAAAAATGTGTGTTTTCGTATCTGCTTTTGTTGTACCGTCCACATCTGTACTACTCCACGCAAATAGAATTTTTGCTACCACTCGAATAAAAATCGCGACGATCTAGTCCAGTGTATGATCCATCTCTTTTTTAAAATACACTATGTGGTTGCTGCTTTCCTGGATAAAGGATAAAGGACGGCGTGACGCAATCCCTTCTGGGATGCTCCAGCGCATTCTACTCCTACGGGATGTCGTGGAAGCCACATGAATGCGTATTTGGCCATACAATGACTTTCGGTGGCCAGCCGATGAACAAGTCAGCGCTTTATCCTTCCCAGACAAGTCTGGTACCAATTCACCGACCCCGGAGGGATGGAAGGCTTGGTTGGCCTGGGCGGGAAATCCGAACCAGGAACCTGGTATCGGGTGCACGCGACAGTCGCACCTCCTCCGACTGCGCTGCACGCTGCACGCCCTGCATATCCAAGTAAAATCTAAATTATTATTTTTGTTTCAAAAATAACATTTTCGTAATATCTCAACAGTGTATTCACTTGCTGAGCAGGTTAATTTAAAAAAGCAACTAAGAAAGGATTCAAGTCAGTTTCTTTAAGCCTCAAATGGCTGATCTCGAGGTGGTTGTAAGCTGTTACACCGGTCTCAGTGGATGTTACGTTCGATCAAACAGCGCTGGTGGTGTGATGGCGTACAGCATTCCCACCCGGTCGGCAGGTGTGGTTCGAGTCCCCGCTGGCGCTAGAGTTTTGATCGCAACAAAGCATCGTTGTAACAGCTTACAATTAGGAAAGTTACACTAAATTTTCCATAATGGAGAGAATTATTCCAGCCGTGCTGGAGAGTCTCCAGTTTAATATGGAAAACACTCGTTTTGGTTTGAAAGATGCTCATTTTACTTTTAAGAGCGTCAAGCTTGCTTAGAAGAGTGTCCAATGTGATTTCAAAAGTGCCATTATTACCTGAAGATAGCATATGACGGACAGCTTTTTTGGAGAGCATCACATGCTGTTAATGTCAGCTTCTGCTGAAAACTTGTGAGCCTCATTCCAGTGAAAATGAATAAAAAAGAAGAATATGCGCTAAGTGGAATAACAGGCGGACGGTTGGAGAAATACTGTTTGATGTGAACAAAGTCCTAATTCTGCCCGACATATATAGGGTGGAGAGGAGGAGCTTTACGCGCAAATGAGCAGAATCGAGCTTTCTCAGAATGTAATGCATCTTTTTCAGGCTTTCCATTATGTCACTGCATTCAGTGAACAAGAGCATTGAAGCCTTTGCTTCACTTCGTATCTCCAACAGGTGATTATGTCTAAATATAACATCGAAGCCTTTTCCAGGACGACCCTTTCTATAAACTGCGTTAAACAAGTTGTCGCTCTTTGAACCAAGGTGATAACCTTACCCAAAGGTTTCCTACTACTTGAAAAGAATGTATAGCATGGGTGGGTTCACAAGGTGTTCCAAAAGTAACGTGATGAAGCTTTTTTAAAGTATAATTATGAAACAACTGACAAGTTCACAAAGCAATACATAAATAACAACAACTAGACAATAGGCAGCACTATATTCGATCGGGTTCGAAGTGGCCCCACTTGGTGCGAATAAAGAAGTCAAAACGCTTAGTGAAGTTTTCGGCGATGGACCGCAGATCATCTGGAGACAGTCGTTCCCACTCCCGGCGCAGATAATCCTTCTGGGCCTCCAGGCTGTGGTGGGGCTTGGCCTCGACTCTGGCCTTCGAAATGGATCACGCGCTGTAGTCCGTTGCATTTTGATCCAAGGAGTGCGGAGGCCATTCCGCAGACATGAAGAAGTCCGGAAAATTGGCCTTGCACCATGCTTGCGTACTTTTCGCGCTGTGTGCAGGACTGGAGTCTTCTTGAAACGTCCAGCGCGCATTGCTGACATGCTGCTAAGACTAGAAAAGTTCCACAGCCTCGAAAATGTCCCGTCGGTATACATCTTCATTTACTTTTGGCTTCTTCGTCCACAAAAACCAGGGGTTTTCCGTTGGTGTAGATTCCTCCCCAAAGCATGAGCGAATACATATTTTGACGATGTTGGGCGTTGGCAGAGGTGGTTGGACCCTCTACAGAACAGATTCTGCCGTTTTGGCGGTTGTGAGCCTACTCCAGCTTCTCGTCCGTGAGAAGTGTTCGCTCCCACCTGTGACGTGCGGCCTGCAGCTTGAGCTGTCGGCATCAATGGAGTTGGTCGCGCTTATTCTTGCCCATCAGGAGCTGGACTTCATGGAACTTGTAGGACTTGAGTCCTTGAGTTTCATCCTGGCTATTCGATGCACGATGTGCGACTGACACCGATATCGCGGACGATTTTTCTTCGGAAACGCTTGAATTTGGGATTTTTCGCTTCTCGATGATATTCCGGATCTGCAGCGTATTGACAGTGCGATTTCTTCCTTGTCCTGCACGATCATCTTCATGGCCAAGCTTCTTACATAGACAAGCTTCTGTGGAGACAGTCGACCAAACAGGTAATGACGTCGCATCGGTGCTTTCTTGACGAAGCTCCAAAATCGCAGTGCAATGGCTTGACATCTTGAGGAAAGCCGTAGCTGGAACAACTAACAAATAGAACTTGAAAGGTTATATGACGGGCAGAAAGATACGCAGAAAAAACTGGCGCTATTGCTGCCATGCTGAAGATCAATACGTTCGCTTGGGAGAACGTCAAACCTTCATCACGTTATTTTGAAACACCCTGTAGAGTTAGCATGGTGCTGATTGCGCCATGAATGTGTTCAACATATCAGAAGGTTTGTCTGACCTGTAATGTAGGGCCGGAAATAGAGTTCTGCGGCATGCCGCCATGCCTCAATGAACCTGGCGGGTGTTGACGCGGCGAGGTGCCGCAAGGAGATTACTGTACGCAATAGCGCGTACTTTTTTCTTTCAGGCGGTGTTTAGAGAGACCGTTTCATAAGAAGCAATTTCATCATCGCCATCCACTTTTTCGTCAGCAAAACATGGCAGCGCCCTAAAAATTTCATCAAATAAAGAAAAAAATAATTTTTTTAGTACGTATTCCGCAGATGGGACGGTTTGCAGTGAACCACGCCTCTCAGCGGAACGGTGCTGCAGTGCCTGGCACTGCGGCAAAATGTCGCCGAGGACTGCGGCTGCACTCGCGTCACGTTTTGGCATCGCGAAGACTCGTCCGCTGCGCAGCTCTCACCACAGGTGGGGGGGGGGGGGCGTGGCTCCCACCACGATAGAAGCAAAATGGACGAGATCGCGCTGCGGTGGCTCAATGCTCTGTTTCCGGCTTAAATATAATAATGTCATCCACCTGAAGCTTTTAATCTGAAGACTGTACGCTTTTCATAGACGTCTAGTGACACAGCTAGAGGTGGCGCTGGGTGATGCGTGCATCCTGGATCGACATTCTTGGCTCGGATTCCGCCTAGCTGAACAAGCGTTCCATCTCTCCGGAGACGGTGAATCGGTCCAAACATTCCTGGAAATGAAGAAACACTGACTTACAGATCGGTTGGCCGCCGCTGACCTTTGCTTTTGCCAAATTTGAACTCAAATTATCTCCATAACACCCAGTGTAAGCGAATACGTAACGCATGCAAAGCATGATGGTCATTGACGGTATTATGTTCCGTTCTTCGGATGGTTGTGTTGAATGCACGATTACTCTCGTCTAGATCTAATCTAATCAAGTGAGAGAAAGCCTCGGGAGCTCCGAGCTTCGCCGACGTTTGAAGATCAGAGATGCTGTCGTATGGGCCAAGTCGCCGATTAAAACCTTCGTAACTCTCAAGTCTCAATCGCCGTTTATAACTTACCTTCGCCTCATTTCTGTTTACTGGTCACCTGCTCAGTGCTCTTCTATTTTAGCCTCCTTTTCTTAGTTCTTGTTTTTCCCCCTAGAATATGTTTCTGTTGCTCGATCAGTGCCTTTACTCGTGTGCTTGTCCACAATTAGTGGATTTGTTTTTGTGTTTCTTTATACGTGAATGTTTTACGTTTTCTGTTCACGTCCCAATAAAGTAAAGTAAAGTAAAGTCGTCGAAAATTAGGTGGGCCGGCCACGTGATGCGCTTGACGGACACCCGCTGGACGAAAGCCGTCACCGATTCGATTCCGCGGGATATCAAGAGAACACCAGGACGCCCGCCAACGCGATATTCGGACTTCTTCGTGCAAGCCCTGACCGAAGTATATGGTGCTCTTCGTGTTCTTTGAGCGAGGAGGATCCATTGGAGCACTCTGGCATGCGGGACGACAGGGGACACAAATGATTCTATCTAATCTAATCTATATTGTAACTCAGGCTCGTGCAGGTATTTTTCTACATTTTGAGAGACTTCTTACGGAACTGGCTTCTTCAAGACCACCGCATCATTCCCGATTGCGGCGGGTTTTCTCTCATCTCGATCGGGCTGAAATACGAACGAGAGCAGGCTGGTCGTTCGCACCTTTGCTGCGAACGTCGAGATCGCGTCTCTCTGGAAAATCGCCCCACAATCCTCGTCATCGCGTTGGATTCGTCCGGCGACTCGTCGGCACTCTCGTCGGCGACGTGGCCACGGCCACCGCAACCGCATCCCTTGTCCATGCGCGCTTTGCGCCTCAATTTCGATTCCGAACCAGTGTTGCGAATTTCCAGTTTCGCTTCGGCGACGCTACATTCTAGCCGCAGCCGAATAGCGGACGAGCATTCGCGCACTCTCATCTGGTAAGGCCGACGACAGCCGCCGTTTGTTCTTCGCGCTTTGGAACGGAGGGCGGTCGCAGTCATGGCTTGACGGGAAAACTCGTCCGGTTCTACCTCTGGCCCCCTCTGGCCATGCAATTTATTTTCGTTTTCGCTCACGGTTCACGTCCAGCTTTCGCCGGCAGCTGGTAGCTGGTTTGCAGCGCAACACGAGTTCAGCGATCTCTCCGAATCTGTTCCACTCGCTGTTGCTTCGGGGCGTCTACATTTCGCTTCTATATAATCTCATCCGATAGATGATTCGGCGTTCTTAGATGTTTCAAGATCGCTGTTATTTTAAGCATATGGACTTGGGGCATCACTTTATTTCTAGTTGAACTGTTTTTTTTTTTCAAGTGGTCAGTGTTAAGTTTCACGGACTATACCGTATGACTACTCTACTGATTTTCAGACCTTCTATCTCTCCGGAGTCGGTCAATTGCTGTAAGATTTGTCCAAGAAGGATGGAATACTGATTTGTCCATCAGCTGGCGACCACAGCAGGGTGTGCGTTTTCATTAAATCGTCAAATTTCGTTAGAAATTATAGATATGTAGCTGCGTAGGACTGTTTCAATCGAAAAATATCAGTGAGACCTCATTATATACCATCTTCACGATAGTTGGGCACTTACAAATGAAACCTTTAAAGCCTCTTGAATTTTGACGACTTTCGAAATCAAACTGAACACCTTCCAAATAAAAGCGAACGCCTTACAAACTAAATGAATAAAAAATGTTCAAAAATATTTTGAACAGCCTTCCCTATTGTTTAACTACTTCTGTCCACACAGGTTTGATATGATGGAACGTTTACTTCGGTTTGACGTTTCGACAATTTCTTCGTTTTCAAAGGCCTGAAAGAAGTTCGAAGCCTAAGATCAGGCACGCATCTTCTTATCTTATCTTAGGCTCTTAGGATCTTAAGCTTCGAACTTCTTTGACGACTTTGAAAACGACAAAATTTTCGAAACGTCAGGCCGAAGTTAACCGTCATATCAAACCTGCGTGGCACAGAAGTATTGAAACAATTCAGACATGCCCAGGTTTCATGAGAGTCGAAAATGGAAAATAATGCAATGTATACAGCCCTCCCTTGGGCGTGTGTAGCGCAGTCGGAGGAGGCGCCGACCGTCGCGTGCACCCGATACCAGGTTCTTGGTTCGGATTTCCCGCCCAAGCCAACCAAGCCTTCCATCCCTCCGGGGTTGGTGAATTGGTACCAGACTTGTCTGGGAAGGATAGAGCGCTGACTTGTTGATCGGCTGGCCACCGCAAGTCATTGTATGGCCAAATACGCATTCAAGTCGCCTCCACAATATTCCGTAGAAGTAGAATGCGTGGCGCATCCCAAAAGGGATTGAATAACGCCGTCCTTTATCCTTTTGTACAGCCTTCCCTATTTTTTGGATTTTTTTTTTGATTTTAGTACATTATACAACAGTGTGGGAATGAGTCTGAAAGGCTGTTGAAATAATTTTTAATTAATCTAATAATTTAATTTGAAAGGCGTTCGTTTTTATTGGGGTGTTCAGTTTTACTTCGAAAGTTGTTGCTAAAATTCAACACTTTTCAAAGGTTCCATTTGAAAGTGCCCATCGTCGTGAAGATGGTATATAAAGCGGTCCCATTGATTTAACGGAAACACACCCCCCTAGACCACAGGGCATTGTATAGTCCAAATACGCATTCAAATTGCATCCATGAAATCCCGTGGAAATAGAATGCGTGGCGCACGCATCACGCAAAGGAATTGACTAACGCCGACCTTCGCCTTTTTTTAAAGACAGCTGAACGAGACCCCCAAGTGTATGTAGTGTAAAAAAACGATCATGAAAAAATTGACAAAAGTCGAGCTCAGAGCACGATCTGAAGCGGGTTCCATGCTGTACACCTCCTGTTCCATAGAATGCTTCCTGTTCTCAGTGAAGGTGATTTATTCTGAGCGTATGATTCCGCGAAATATCGCCACTGATCGTGAGATGTGGCTGACCGATCGAAAAACTCGTCCGCAACAGCGGTTGAGGATCGTTCTTTGAGCCATCGACGACAATATCATGAACGCATACCTGCTTCGCGACGACTTGGTGTTGTACAACCATGACCCAACTAATTCTGCCGAGTAAAGAGAAGGAAATAGCATAAAGTAGCTCCTCATCTTCTACGCCAAAGAATAACTCGAAGGTAACAGAGCCAACAGGCACTAACATGAATTTAGTAGAAAAGTGACTCGGTGTAGATAGGAGTATGTTCTCTTCCAATAAAGGAAGAAGCCACAGACTTCCATTAGCGTCGTCACCAGCCGAGGCATCACGTGCTTTCCCCATTTTTATAAAGCATTGATACATACATCAAGCTTTGTCCTAAATTAGGAGATGACTTTAACTGCCTTTTCCTTTGTTCAGCGGGGGTGGGGGTGGGTCGGTATGGTTTATGCCCAATGACTCGTCACTTTCGATGTCTCTGCGCCCAGTTCAAAACATCTCAATCCGTTCTCTTGTTGTTACATCTTTAATATGTTGACGACTAGAGCGATTACGCGCATGTGTCATGTGGGACCAGGGGCCGGATTCATCAACAATTAAACCCAGGGGTATGCGGGGTACAAGGGATAGAAGAAAGACAAGATTCATGTAGAGATAAGACAAGAGTCAGAGGCACAGGCTTCATCGTGGGTATCTTTACCCCCTGTACCCGCAGGTTAGTCGTTGATGAATCCGGCCCAGATCCCTCACGACACGACATCCCGTAACCCAAACGAGGTACCTGGTCCCACACGACATCCCGTAACCCAAACGTCCCCCTAAAGTTTATTTGGGATGCTGAACACGAATCCGATGTTTGCTTCACCCAATACAGCCGAAAACCACCCACACCGGCAACTTAGGTGGTCGAGTCAAAATCGCCTATCTTGGCTCAAACTTCGCCTAGTGTGGCTGCTTAGGGTGTCGATTAGAAGTAAGAAGTCTGTCTTCAGTTCGTTCATCATTGATAACACGCGTGATTTTCACATGCCCTGCATGTGATAGCGCGCGCGAGAAAGTGAAATACGACATCGGCCCTCAAAATTAATCAGTGACAATCAATCCGTTATTTTTGTATTGTTGAACGGGTTTTACAACCTATAAAAATTTGCGCTGAACACCGTTATAAAAATCGGAAATTTGATGTGACTGTACTTTAATTATTACCCGTTATTTCGAGAATGGGACGACTAATCACCCTCATTCACCGGTACCTACCGCAGCGCGCCATATTTGGTGAAACAGACATCCGAATCGTGATCTCCATCCCAGAAACCCCCCCCCCTAGGCGAAGTTTGAGCCAAATGGGTGATTCCGACCCGACCACCCTAGTTATTGATATGGGTGGTCTCCGGCCGTATTCGGTGAAATCAGCGTCGGATTCGTATTCAGCATCCCAAAATAGCCCCTAGGCGACGTTTGAGCCAAATCGGTAGTTTCGAAACAATTTTATCAAAGATGCGTTCCAAATTAGGACGCATTGCCCGACGCGACCGAAAAGGTGCGTCCCAATTTGGGATGCATTGTCGTCAACATGTTAAGTAATTAAACAGCAACGCAGAGTCGACTTTTTTTGAGCTATCGTCTCTGAAGCACGAGCCATAGAGTCTCACTTTATGAAAATCGCCATTTTCTATAGTTGCGAAAAATGGCTTAAAATCCTCATCTACTGAGGGAAAACATAAAGGTGTTATGTTTGGAACAATATTGGTTCTAATGGCTAAAATGTTTGTTAAACAGTTTTTTGAAGTAATGCTTCCTACAACGCTTATTTAGTCGCTTATTTAGTCGACGAAACTGCCTCGTCACATTTAAGCACCAAATGGCTGGAATTTTCGGCCCGAACAAATAGATTAAAAAATCAAATGGTCAAATAAAAAAATATTTAAAAATATTAAAATAAAACCAAATAGATTGGCACCGCTTTTTTGCAGCCAAAACTTCTCTGCTTCCTACTATTGAATGAGTGCGGTAATGGCAATAAGTGATCCCACAATTAGGTCAAACTCGGTAACCCAATTTTTGAAAGTGTCCTATAAAAGCGACTATGCATTTATGGTTGGTATTTTTGGAAGTTTTTGAATTATGAACAGCAGATAAGATGACGAATTGACTTCGGTGCGTCGACGATGACGAGAGTTCACAGTTAACCTACTTTTTACCGTCGCATCTGTCATGTGCCAGAGCGATCACCTCTCGATAGTGCCTAAGTACACATGCACAGGTGATGTCTGTGGTGATGGTGGTGGTGGCCGGGCTGGATGACAATACGTTCCCACGGCGCTCGCTCGTGACTTTTTTCACCCTCGCTCTCTCTCTCCTTCTCTCGTTGATTCGAAGAAGTCAAGCGGATAGCACTTCGTACTTCCTGCCTTTATTTCTGCGCAGCTTTTCAACGCTGAGACAACGAGGAAGGAAAGATTGTATGTAGCATTTTTGAATTAAACTAAACGCTTTTAAGAACAATTTAGACATTTTTATTTTAGAATTTTGAAAATAAAAATAAAAAATGGAATTTAAATGTTGAGTTTTCAGATTTTCAAAATTTCAGATTAAACTGGAACTTCCCTTTTTAAATCGTATATATTAGGCTGTCCCATAAGTCCCCGTCGTTTCTTTCAACGATTCACTGCAGATTTCGCCGGCGGTTTGCTAAAAAAAGAAAAAAAAAAAAGAAATGCAAGATTTGCTCTTTCAGAGCATATCTTGCATTTCTTTTTTATCATGAATTTTGTCAATTTTTAGGTCGTTGAAGTGAAAAGTGAAAAGTGGAAAAGTAGCCATTTGTGCACTTGTTCTCTCCGCTTAGGTTTGTAATTTTTTTTCGCAGTTTTTATATAATTTGGAAGACAATGTTCTGTGCTGCAAGAATATGCGTTGGTCCTATTTTCTCATTTGTCCTTTATTGATTTTTAGGCTATCAAATTGGGAATTCCGACTTTTCCGTCCGAATTTTTACCAAAGCTCCGGTTCTGTGGTTGGACTTTTTTGCTTGGTGTCATATGTCGTTTGGAAGAGGATGTCTTGCTCAGTAAAAATTTGTGTCGCGTTTATTGATTCACGCTGATTTCTGTCGAATATCAACAACTGAAGAAGGAGAAGGAGTTGTTGGTGAAGACGATTTTTCTCTTTTTGGCATTTTGTTGATCTTCAAAAGAAATCAACAAACGCGACACATATTCTTATAGAGCAAGACATTCTCTTTCGAATGACATATAACTGCAACCCAAAACGTCCAACCACAGAGCAAGAGCCGTCGGCAAAAATAACCATCCTCCTTCGGACATCCCAATTTGATGGCCTAAAAATCAATAAACGTCAAGTGAGAAAATAGGACCAACACATATTTTTGTAGTACAGAACATTGTCTTCCAAGTGCTATAAAAAACTGCGCAAAAAATTACAAACCTAAGAGGAGAGAACAAGTGCGCAAATGGCTACTTTTTTACTTTTTCACTTTTCACTTCAACGACCCAAAAATTGACAAAATTCATGATGAAAAAAGAAATGCAATACATGATCTGATAGAGCAAGTCATTCTCTTTCGAAAGCTGTGCAGCGCTATGCAAGAGACCGCCGGCGAAATCTACAGTGAATCGTTGAATAAAACGGCGAAGACTTATGGGACAACCTAATACTTCGACGCCGAGCGAAGCGACGATTGATTGAGCAACACGATCGATCAATTTGGCCACTTTAGATGCCGTCGCGTGTAGTACAAATGTTATTTGGGTATAATTTTTTGTGCAGTGTAGATTTCCTATTGTGCCACTTTCTGCTCTTTCTAGATTTACACACATGTGAACAATGCTTCAAAGCTTCGTGATGCCTGTTAAATTGACAGGCATCACGGTGAGTGGGCCGTGAACTTGCCCACTCACCGTGATGCCTGTCAATTTAACAGGCATCACGGTGAGTGGGCAAGTTCACGGCGCAATCTTTCACTATGAGGGACGTCCACGAATTCTTCGCTTTTCAGCCCTTTACAACAAACTTCAAAATATTGTTGTGGCTAAAAGAGTAGGAATTTTGTGTTTGCTCAAAAAGTGTAACCATGTTTTCTTTAGACACTTCGCAAAGATGAGTTTTTAATTCTAATTCTGGCTCTGTTGAAAATTTTCTTAGAACAAAAGATCTTTTTTGTTTCCTCGGAGCGCGCCTATTTGGCCTTACCGTAACGTTGACCGTAAAAATGGTAGAAAAAAAAACAGTTCAGTTTCATCTGCACATTACATTTCCCATGCTATAAAAAATTACTTCTCTTGCAAGATGAACTGCGAACACTGCACAGCAAAATTAACGTACGTAAAAGTTGGATACCGTTCTCCGTATTTGAATCCTATCAGAAATATCTGTCAGCTGTTGAAAAAGCGTGACGGTGGTCTGTCGACTGATCTGTTTTCTCGCGAAGAAACCTTTTGTTTCCAGTTTGTTCCCTTTGTTTCTACTTTTGTAGTTTAGTTGCAGCTTTAATCCACTTCTACGATCAACAAGCGTACGATAAGTAATAAAATAGCATTATTTCGGAAACTTTTACCCGGCATAAATTTATTTACTCTGATTGGATGTGATGGTTGCAATTAAGCCAGAAAACAGGGTGTCGTAAGCGAATAAACGGACAACTCAGGAGGCTAGCGGTAAACGTGCTAAAAACCGAACTGCTGACCCAAAATATCCTTATCTTGGACCCGAAAATCGGAACACACGGCAGAACTTCGACCTCTTGTCGAATCGATCACGCATAAACATGTGGTGGTTTAGTCTGTGCAGTGAAACCCGCTTCGTAAGGATTCTATCGAACTTTCAAATTTCTAGGGCTCGAATCATTTCTCATTACGATCCGATCAAAGAGTACTATAGCCGTTTTTAATGAGCCTGTAAACTACGTAGGTGTATGTATTTTGAAAGCATTATCAGAGGAAACATTATTTATCGTTTGTTTTCTTCTTTCTTTTTACATTTTTAATTCTCATGTACTTGTTAATGTATGGTCACACCAACCTTGTTGCAAAACGCGGTTGAAACTCAGATATTCTTTGGTTTTGCTTGCACTTGACACCAAGCATATGTTTATGTGATATTTTCAACCCCTTGCATTGAGTCAGCCCATAAGTTTTCGCTCTTTTCGACAACTTTAGCTTTGTTCAATTTTTTTAACCAGCTTCGTTCGCAATGAGATTTTTTAAAAAATTTTTGGCACGTTTGCCCAACTAAGTGGTGCCGGTTGTACAAAATTTGGTAGTTAGAACTTATCAAGAAACCCGGAGCACATTTTGAAATCCTGATGTACCCTAATTGATTTCTCTTTTTGAGCTTACGCGATTTCCCTAAATCAGTTTCTTTTCAATGGTTGTTTCGCTTCATGGTTTCGAATTTTTGGACTTTCGAATTCAAATCGCGACGAGTTCACTTGTAACAACAGGAGCAACAGGAACAAGCATTTAAGAACTGCAGTAAATAATGAATCAGTAAAATAAAGATTTTCACATGAAACGGTTTTTTTTCAGTGCAGTCAGCCTATGTTATTATACAATGCTTTCTCCAAAGCTTGGGCGCATGGTAGCGCAGTCAGAGGAGGCGCCAGGGCCCAGATTCATCAAGTAATGGGTATAGGTAGAGATACCGCAAGGGAATCGTACCCACTACCAACCGTGGGTAGTGGGTACGATTCGTATTCATGAAAGGAATCAAGGGTAAGGTACAACTAGGCCTTTCGCGAAAACGGATGATCTCACTGGAGCGCCATTATGTCAATGGGACGCGCATGAGTCGCGGGTATACAGATGTACCCACAACGATCGGTGGGTTTTCTCTACCCACTGATATACCCACGATTTGGCGAGTAAGGCTTATCATGAATCGTGGGTATGTCCACATCGTGGGTATGTCTACCCCTATACTCAGCATATCGTGGGTATGTCCACATCGTGGGTATGTCTACCCCCTATACCCAGCATATTTTGTGTAATAAATGTTTTTTTTCTCTTTTGTTTTCTTTTCCATCTGCCGAGTGCCAAAAGTTTTAAGACAATGTTTTGAACCAAAAAGTTTTTCTTCGCCAAAAATACTGATGAGGCTTCCCAATCTTCACGTTCAGAGCATTAGTTTAAACTTTTGTGAGTAATTTTTGGTAATCAAAGTGCTGCTTAAAATAAAAGCTCAGCGAAGCCGAGCACAAAGACTTGGACATACATACTTCATCCACAAAGTTTTATGAAAATAACATTTACTGTAAAGATCAGGTAAATATTCTGGTAGGTGATAAAAACGTTCATGGCTCAATATCATCACAAAAATAGTCATGAGATTCTAGAGTTCAGAAAGGCTACCGAGCATTTTTGTAGCTTAAAGAGGAATATTTTTTTAGCATGCTGTCTAATCGAGGGGGGGGGGGGAGGGAAGGAGAAGACGGGACGGCATCGCGAGACTGCCAGTGGTTTTACCCATAGACGAAATCGGACATAAAATGATAGTAAAATGATAGGAAGAAGAAGAGAGGAGATAGAAAAATGATGGAAAAATAGAAAAAAATACCATAGAACATGCAAAATGTAAACAAAACCTTCACAAAAAAATAAAAATAAACCTCTAAAACTGACTACAGATACATGTTCATCTATAAGCCCCTGACTTTTTGCTTCCTGCGAAGCCTACAAATCCTTGATCAGGAATAATTTGTGTTGTGTTCGAAGTTCCTTTTCTTTTCCGGATCGACAAATTCCGGCGTTCTATGCCATTGTTTTGTGATTCAAAAACTCATTTCTATGACACTTTGTTTAGGAAATATTAACAGTTTCCTAATCGGCTCCAAATTTTGCCCGCCTAAAACGAATTTTGACTGGAAATCCGAGAAACAGCTATAAAGTCAGAAACGCTTTGGATATGAGTACTTGTTAACAAGAAATAGGTCCAAGTCTTATTTATTAAAAATTCCGTTCTTGATATTAAATAGCGACGATCCAGACGATATTCAGCAATGTCTGAGTCAATAATATTATACACAAGTGCTCCGTCACGCGTATCGGCGTGCCTCACACTTGTGCGCTTCGCGCGATATTGTAGTATCACTAAACCAAGGACAATCATATTGAGCTAGCTGCTCCACTTGTACAGCTTTCTTCCCCACCTAGGAGTACAAAGGCTCGCAGTACGTACAGTGTATAGTATAAGTTGTTACAGGATGTTTTGTTACGATCAAAACTCTTGCGCCAGGCGGGACTCGAACCCGCATCTTCTGCTTTCCGGGCAGCGATGTTCGCCTTACACCACCGGCGCTGTTTGACCGCACTAACATCCGCGATATCCTCGAGGTCCGTCAGCACCCACCCATGATAGGGTTGGGCCGGCCGCTGATATCAGCATGGAACCGGTTAAGCTGAGGACCCTACTAGTAACAATGCCTGAACACATTAGTTTAAGCCTGGAGCGGCTGATATAGAGGCTATAAGTTGTTACAGGATGTTTTGTTACGATCAAAACTCTTGCGCCAGGCGGGACTCGAACCCGCATCTTCTGCTTTCCGGGCAGCGATGTTCGCCTTACACCACCGGCGCTGTTTGACCGCACGTAACATCCGCGATATCCTCGAGGTCCGTCAGCACCCACCCATGATAGGGTTGGGCCGGCAACAAAGCATCCTGTAACAGCATATAGCCTCTCTACCAGCCGCTCCAGGCTTAAGCAAATATGTTCAAGCTCTCGCTAATAGGCAAAGAGAACTCGAACGTTTCACTTTTGGAACTTTTGGGTTCTTTTACCTATTCTGTGCGTACGGAAAAGGCAAATGCTCAACGAATCAGAGAAGAAGAAATTATACATATGTCCCCTGCTCAGGTCTCGTTCTAGGGCTTGAAATTACGGAGGTCGATAGTCCGTTTGAATATGCCACCACTTCTGGGGAACGGCCGTAGAAGCTGTATACCGCTTTCATCTCGGAGCGAGGCCCATTACAGATTACACTAACAAGCGAAGCATCTATCCTTTCCCCACCCTTTTTATGCTCTTTAGTGCAAATCTCTAGTGAGTACATACATCAAGAAACGATAGTAGAGACAAGATCTATTGCAGCTACTTATCAAGCCAACTTCTTGACTTACATTGCAGGTAGCTGTTCTGTTAGTGATGGCGTCCACTTGGTCGAACGGTTGTCCTTTGTGGCGGAAGGACTTCGTGACATATACGCGGCCATAGTTCATATTTTCTGGAAAAAGGAAGCGCAATGGAAGCGGTTTCTGTTTCTGCGTGGATTGACGTAATGCTAGTGGACAACGAGGAGGCGTGAACGCGTCAGCCAATGCGAGCACCGACCGTACACCTTCCCTACGGCTTCAGTGCGACCGACGCTGAGGCCCAGAATCAGGGTACCAATTAAATGCGAACTTTCGGCTGCGGATGGTGGCTAGTGCGAGGGTGGGGTTCATGCGTTTTACTCCACGTACCCGACGAGCCCAACCCTTTAGACCTGCTCAAGAGTTACGTCGTCTCCGCCGGCATGTGGGGTGGGGTGGGGAGGGGGGGGACGTCAGCTTAGTGGGGTACGAGGCTGGGCAAGGGGACGGAGAGCGGGATGTGGGCAATTTTGATAGGTTGCTTAAATAGACCCTTTCCTTCCCGAATCCAACAGCTAGAAGGGTTCTCAATGATCGACGGCCAGGGGTTTACCCAGCGCGCCTCTGCACTGCTACTAGCAAAAGGTGCATGAGGAAGGTGCATGGTTGATAACATCCATAGCTGGTACCTTCCCGCATCCCCACGCAGGGCACTTCACCAAGTACCTTGAAACTAAATAATCGAAACTTAGAGAAGGAGCACTTCGCCGCTTACTCACTGTCAGTACCAGCCCTGGCGAGAAGTAAAAACCAGTGTTCATCGAGTACTCGCTTCCAGATCCGTTCCGCTATTCCTCTAGTTCCTCGAGGAAAAATGTGGCTTACAATTTTTCTAGTCTCTTCTATTCCATTTTTCTCCTCCATTTTCTATTCTTGGTTTCGGCGGAATACCAGAATAGGAGGTTGGTAAACCTAGGATCTGACAGAGCATGATGACGCGAGGAGAGCGCAGATTTGGATAAGGGGGAGGTAGGGAATACGACACGTGAGTTCTGATAAAACCACGACCCTCAGGATCAGGACCGGTAATGCAAATTGGTTAGAGGTATCCAGACGGAGTTTAAATCTCTAGTTGCGCACCAACTCTCAGACCAAATGATGACATTGAAAACGTGCTCCGATGCTAAAAATCCGACGCTACAAGGCACCCGATGTACCCCTGCCGACGCCGCCAACGTCGGCAATGACGTCGATAAGAGTTTCGTATTTTTCTTTTTCAAGGCCGTCTTTCATATTTTGGCTGCTCCGTATCAATTTTTCGCAAATCTTCACCGTTCTTTTCACGCTTTCAGTTTTCAGTCCGAAAGACGGGCGTTTTTGCACTTCTCGATTTCGCAATTCGAGGTGCGGTGTGGATGATGGCAATATCGGGAACCAAGGATCAACCCATGAATAAAACACTCCATCGCAGGGCATTTTCTGCTACCCTTGGATGACGTCGGCGACGGAAGTATAAGACCCCCCCCCCCCCCCCCCCCCTCGCGGAGCTCTCGGCTACGCCCGACGCGTCGCCGAAGTATGCCATAGGCCTAAAGCATACATGTGATAGAGGAATGAGGAGGGGACGGGTGTCGAGCTTTTACCCCTCGTCCCAGACACGCTCAACCTCGACCCCTTAGACTAATCGTTAGACCACGAACAAAGAGGAGAAGGTGCACGGCCGGTATTTCCTTTGTCTGCTTCCTTCCACCTCCCCATGCAGGCTACATTTACATAAAAGCTTTGTCTTTTACTCACTGTCATAGCCAGCTCCGGCGAGAAGCATTTCGTTCATCAGCTCATGATATTCGGTTGGCAGACAAACTGGAATGGTCTCATTCCAACTCACATCCTCGTCTAGCTCAAGAATCGCAGCATATTCATAATTAACGCAGAGATCTTTTAAATCGCTGATCTAAACTTTTTTCTCGTCGTTTGACTTCAATGGAAGCATGCTGAGTAAACCTTTTATTGAACACACCACTTCATTCACTCGATGCGCTTCCTGACACCCCTTTGGCACATAAGGCACTTCACATTTTGTGCCAAGGAATACCTTGAACATGTACGGCTCTATAAGTGGAGGTACGAATCTGAAGCATTCAAAGTACATTCTGCCCATAGGTCATATTTCTTCTACAACTGCGTACCTTGAGCGCGACTGCATGCAGCTCATATAGGCTTCTTCCTTGCTATATCTATGCACACAGTGAGCGGCAGTAAGGACGTGTCTGGAGGAGATGAGCGATCCAGTACAAAACCCTCCTCTTCTATCTGGAAGTAGGCTATTACAGATGGACCAGAGCAGCATCCATAGGCGGTCACATCAGCCTATCTTAATCTGTTTAAAGAACCTGCCTCCACTAGAACAATGCGCCAATAAGTCAGGGAAAGCTAAAGAGTGCTCCATAACGAAATACAATGCTAACGCAACAAAATTTACAGATGTTGTCACATTTTGGAGGCGCTCGTCAGTGATTCTTACCAAAATGGTTATCGAAGCTTTATACGGCTATTTTGGGACAACGGCTACCTTCAGTGCGTAGGAAAAATAAGGTTTAACAAGGAAGGTATCTGTAAAACGAAAGAGTAAGCCTTGAGCCCATGACTTCTGATGTCATGCTATACTAGCAATATGACTCATCCAGGCGTTCGTAAAAATTCATTTGTCGCCACAAAACATTCAAAAGAAAAGCTGAGGTTATTTTTGAAGAAAACCGGAGTATCCCCCTGTCAGCCTACTTTTCAAAACTAGATATTACTGATATCGGTGAAGAGCAAGGTAGTTTATAGCCGTGCGTATGGAGGTGTGCTACTGTTCAACCAAATCTTTGAAGATTACTCTCATGTAGAAATGTTGTTGCATGTGCGAGTCGCATCGCATGAGTGTACGCAAAAATACCTGGAGAAATTCCTCGTGACTTCTAGCGCTAAATTATGCGTCTGAAGAGATATTATAATCACATTTTAAAGCATCAACCGCGTACCATATATCCTTGCAATCCAGGGGTATTCATTTGGGAGCACTTGTCGTCCTTTACTTATCTTGAAGTTTCTCGAAGACGCTAAATACGAAAACGATTTCACATCCCCGTATCACGGGTGGGTGCTGACGGACCTCGAGGATATCGCGGATGTTACGCGCGGTCAAACAGCGCCGGTGGTGTAAGGCGAACATCGCTGCCCGGAAAGCAGAAGATGCGGGTTCGAGTCCCGCCTGGCGCAAGAGTTTTGATCGTAACAAAACATCCTGTAACAACTTATAGCCTCTATATCAGCCGCTCCAGGCTTAAACTAATGTGTTCAAGCATTGTTACTAGTAGGGTCCTCAGCTTAACCGGTTCCATGCTGATATCAGCGGCCGGCCCAACCCTATCATGGGTGGGTGCTGACGGACCTCGAGGATATCGCGGATGTTACGTGCGGTCAAACAGCGCCGGTGGTGTAAGGCGAACATCGCTGCCCGGAAAGCAGAAGATGCGGGTTCGAGTCCCGCCTGGCGCAAGAGTTTTGATCGTAACAAAACATCCTGTAATAACTTATAGCCTCTATATCAGCCGCTCCAGGCTTAAACTAATGTGTTCAAGCATTGTTACTAGTAGGGTCCTCAGCTTAACCGGTTCCATGCTGATATCAGCGGCCGGCCCAACCCTATCATGGGTGGGTGCTGACGGACCTCGAGGATATCGCGGATGTTACGTGCGGTCAAACAGCGCCGGTGGTGTAAGGCGAACATCGCTGCCCGGAAAGCAGAAGATGCGGGTTCGAGTCCCGCCTGGCGCAAGAGTTTTGATCGTAACAAAACATCCTGTAACAACTTATAGCCTCTATATCAGCCGCTCCAGGCTTAAACTAATGTGTTCAAGCATTGTTACTAGTAGGGTCCTCAGCTTAACCGGTTCCATGCTGATATCAGCGGCCGGCCCAACCCTATCATGGGTGGGTGCTGACGGACCTCGAGGATATCGCGGATGTTACGTGCGGTCAAACAGCGCCGGTGGTGTAAGGCGAACATCGCTGCCCGGAAAGCAGAAGATGCGGGTTCGAGTCCCGCCTGGCGCAAGAGTTTTGATCGTAACAAAACATCCTGTAACAACTTATAGCCTCTATATCAGCCGCTCCAGGCTTAAACTAATGTGTTCAAGCATTGTTACTAGTAGGGTCCTCAGCTTAACCGGTTCCATGCTGATATCAGCGGCCGGCCCAACCCTATCATGGGTGGGTGCTGACGGACCTCGAGGATATCGCGGATGTTACGTGCGGTCAAACAGCGCCGGTGGTGTAAGGCGAACATCGCTGCCCGGAAAGCAGAAGATGCGGGTTCGAGTCCCGCCTGGCGCAAGAGTTTTGATCGTAACAAAACATCCTGTAACAACTTATAGCCTCTATATCAGCCGCTCCAGGCTTAAACTAATGTGTTCAAGCATTGTTACTAGTAGGGTCCTCAGCTTAACCGGTTCCATGCTGATATCAGCGGCCGGCCCAACCCTATCATGGGTGGGTGCTGACGGACCTCGAGGATATCGCGGATGTTACGTGCGGTCAAACAGCGCCGGTGGTGTAAGGCGAACATCGCTGCCCGGAAAGCAGAAGATGCGGGTTCGAGTCCCGCCTGGCGCAAGAGTTTTGATCGTAACAAAACATCCCGTAACAACTTATAGCCTCTATATCAGCCGCTCCAGGCTTAAACTAATGTGTTCAAGCAGTGTATAGTATGATAGGGCGATCTATTGGCTTTTCACTACTGGTCCTGCCCTAGTGAAACGGTCCCCCATTACTGGTACTGGTCTCCCTCAATGATCCAGCGGACGACGTCTTCGGCACGCCTTCTGAGTCCACAGGCACTTTGGACGACGTCGTCGGCACGTCTACCTGAATCACCAAACACGTTGAGCGAAGTCCTTGGCACGTCTTTTGAGTCCCAGGCACGTCAGGCGACGTATTCCGCACGTCTTCTAAATCCCCTGGCACGTAGTACATGTCTGAATATTTTCCGCTATTTTCGCGCCCCGTAACTTGATCAGTATCGATTGAAGGTAATCGATACTTTAAAAACAAATTTCGGATTCGTGTTGTGCGACCTCGATTGTCCCAGGGCTGAAGTTCCCAGGCAGGGAGAATCCGTCTGGGTATTTTTCGCCATTTTCGTGCCGTAATTCTCCCCCCCCCCCCTATTTTATGACTAATTTCTGCGGTGGCGGCGCCGATCGATAGTATGACTTAGCGCTTAGCGCGTTATGATACAGTATGATAGAACAACATTGTGCGATTCGCCCAGAGTAATGCTAACGCCTGTGCCCTCCCCCGTCCCCCTCCCGACTAGGATAAGGATAAGGTTAAGGGATGGCATTACTCAAACCCCTTTGGGATGCGCCACGCATTCTACTCCTACGGGATCTCCGTGAAGCGACTTGAATACGTATTTGGCCATACAATGACTTGTAGTGGCCAGCCGATGAACAAGTCAGTGTCTTAACTTTCACGGAAAATTCTGGTACCAATTCAGAAACCTCTAAGGGATGAAAAGCTTGGTCGGCCTAGGCGGGAAATCCGAACTAGGAACCTGGTATCGAGTACACGCGACAGCCGGCAGCTCCTCCAACTGCGCTAAACGCGCCCGACCAACATAGATCCGAATACTAGGATCATTCAGGCAGTGATGAGGTTTTTTGGGACACCGGTGAGCGCTGTCCGAAGTGCCTACGATGAGTCAGCAGCTAGCCATCAGCCGTTTTTATGCATCCATCCATGCATTTGCTACATCTGCTCCTGCAACACTGTTGTTAAGAACAAATTTGCTATACCTTTCGACTACAAGGGGATTTTGAAAGTATATTCATCCTATGGGGCGTAACGTCTTCAACATGCCTCACCCTCCCTCTTCCTGCGCCACATTTGCATACCCGCTGGACCGCAGCCTACGACAGCTTGGTCGCGACTAGAATTTTCCAAATGCTGGGATTCAGTAACCTTTAAAACACATTAACAGAATGGCGCACCTTTGTTTGTTATCATCTGCTGCTGCATCTCAGACTGTCTGATTCTGAAGTTTTCTTGCTTCAAAGTCTTCCTGATCCTATCCATCCTACTTCTGAACTCAGTGAGTGCCTAAAGGACTGTCTAAACTCCATCTAAGGGCGTGAATATGCAGGACGGTCGATAGAATGTCAGAATACAATAGATCAATACTTCAGCCTGAGGACAACTGCAATGAATAGTGAAGGAGCCCTTCGTGCTGAATTGGGAAGTGTTCTTTGTCCGGAACATAACACGGACTTTCACTTGAGGCGATGGCTTATTGGGTATGATGGAGTGAGTTACCCTCTTCTTATACAGTGAAGCATATCTGTAAAACCTCAGCCTTGAGCTTATCGATCATAATGATTGCTTAGGATGTCAATAAAGCAGCCGACAAGTACAGGGAATACACAAAGATTAGGAAATCACTAGGATATGACGATTTCTCGAATGTAAAACGGCTATACGATGACAAGGTGAGTTCATTTTTATTTCGCAATTTCTTCACATTTAGGTCTTCACTTTCCGTGGTGAAGCTTTGTTACTTTCTCGACAAGCACTTTCTTGGTATTTCCCTTTTCTTATATTGAAGGCACAATAAAGGATAGAAAAGGATAAAGGACAGCGTTATTCATTCCCCTTTTGGGATGCGCCACGCATTCTACTTCTGCGGGATATCGTGGAGGCGATTTGAATGCGTATTTGGCCATACAATGACTTGCGGTGAACAAGTCAGCACTCTATCCTTTCCAGACAAGTCTGGTACCAATTCATCGACCCCGGAGGGATGGAAGGCTTGGTCGGCTTGGGCGGGAAATCCGAACCAGGAACCTGGTATCGGGTGCACGCGACAGTCGGCGCCTCCTCCGACTGCGCTACACGCGCCCTTGAAGGAAGGCACAATGTGGTCTAAAAAACAAAGAGGCATCAACAGTTTTTCTTCCAGTTTTTTGTACTCTTCAGAAATTTGCGAGTGCTATGAAATTGTAACCCTTTTCGGTACTGAAATAATCCTTTGTCAAGACTGCCACCGTATAACGTGTCTCAACTTTTCACTAATACTGTCAAATAAATTTGAAAGCGAAGGAAAGTGGTCTCTATGTCATATCCCTCGCCGCTTTTTCATACCCTGTAGCTCAAAAAGTGAAAGCTAACGAGATTTCTTAAGAATACTTTCTTTATCAGTTTCATTTTCAAATGCATATTATTTTCGATATATTTAAATTTTATTTTTTCATTTAATTTGTATTTGAAGATCCACTCAGATAAAAAGCGTTTCAAAATCCTTAACAAAGGGTGATTAGAAGCAAGTAATGCAGGATATAGCATGAAACCATTAAAAAGGGGATAAGCTAACAATACTGCTGGAGAACAGCATCTTATGTAGGTAGCAGTCAGCAGGTCTTTTATATTGCCCTGTGAGCTGTGTAAAACGGTTTTCTTCAAAAAAAAAAAGAAAAGAAAGCGTCAAAAGTCAATTCGGTTAGCAGAGAAGCCCCTAGCCCTTTTATGTTACTTTTTGCATTTGGCATCCGAATCTGGTTCATATCGCGAAGATGGGTAGCATTGGAAGTATGTGGAGTGCCAGCCAATCATATCGAAGCAGAACAGTGGTTAAAAACACGCCAAACAGTCAACATAAAGTAAATAAATAAATAAGTAAATATGTAGTCCAGGCCGCAAGCTTCCACCTGCCAACGCTGCCCGTCTTCGCGACATGTACCCCGAATCTTTCATTGGCCACTTCTCGTGTTAGAGGAGAAAACTGATTGGAAGTCATAGTCTGAAACCCTTAGCGTTCCGTCTGCCACCGTATAAATCAAGACGACCTGCGTTTCCTCTAGGTTCTGCGCAAACTTTGTACTTCGTTTTCCCATAGAAGCCGGAGGAATGCTGCTCTAATCATATCCGTGTATTTGAATATTTAATTCCTGCCAACAGAGCATCAGCCACACTAACGGCTTCTTAACGGCTTCGCCGTAGTAATAACTTCTCATCATCAATTTTGGCAGCAGCCTATGTCATGGTTTCCGTAGGAAGAACACCTTAACTACGTGGATTCCGGCAAGTTAGAAAGAAACAGAAAAAAGGAACGACATCCACAAAAAAATGAATAATTTGATCAATATCGGTTGATGGCAATCGATACTTCAAAACGGGCTTAAGATTCGCGTTAAGCGACCTCCGTTACCCCCAGGGCTGAAGTTTCGGACCGCTTGAACGGCATCCACAGAAAATCGATGATTTGATCAATATCGATTGATGGCGATCGATACTTTAAAAGCGAACTTCAGATTCGTGTTTCGAGCTACGTCGATTACCCAATGCTAAAGTTTCGGGTTGCCATCAATCGTTGATTCATCATAAAATAATTAAATACCGTTCACTTAACATCATATTGGTGAATCAGGGAAGGCATTTTCAATCCAAATTGGAAGGTAGAAGAAATTTTCGTCATTAAATTTCTTATCCACTTAGTTATCTATGTCGTTTTTCTGATCGAAATCATTGGGTTGGGCAACTTTAATGCTTTTCTACGTCCACCACCTCGGAAACGATGTCGATCTTTGGGGAATGAAAGAAGTTGACTAAATGAGAGAATTTCCTCTTTGAAAAATTAACTTTTATTCTTTCTTCCAACAGCAGACTTATTAACCTGAACCGTCGAACAACCCTATATCACCCCACAAAGACGGGCTATTTGTGGTTCATTTTGTGAAGAACGACTAAAATTTGAACGCTTAGTTCAACCACTAAGATTCAACGCTCTTTTAACACGGAGTTAAGCACATCTCTCTCTCTCTCTCTCGTCCTCCCACGACATTCACCGTGGCTGACCGAATTCCCAATGAATTGCAGACGAATTGTGCCCGATATGTGCGACAATCGAGGTTGTCGGCCGAATGGACCAACGAAAAGGATAATGGGATCGTGTTCGTTGAGATGAGCATCGAGGATCCAAGAAAGGTTTGGAAACTGGCGTCTTGACTAAGAGTTGCGCAACCGACAGCTAATTCTACGACTTTACAGTTCATGAAAGTTGTTCGCGTCAGCGAGTATTTACGATCGTTCTTTGGTTATTGTGAGTACTTCCAAAATCTGGTTCTCGAACGAGAAAAGCTAACCGGTCGGCCATCACATGGTTCGTTAATTGCTTTATTGAGACGAAATAGGATATACATAGAAGTTTAGCACCTATGTGTATACTATTTTATTTAGATGACAAAATTTTTTCCGAATTACAAATCACAGAATGTATTGCTAAGACTTTGAGAACTAGAGGTTAACAGTCCATGTTAGGGAGAATAGTTTAACCTTAAAATTACGCAGAATATATAGAAGTAAATGTTATGGGTGAAGTAAATAAATCAGATCTCGAGGTTACTAGCAGTTAGGCTTAATTACCCAAGTTTGAGGTACCTCCAAGATCTCATGTGTACGTCAGAGGTGCAATAGAAAAAACATAAACACAATGAAAACCAACTAAAATCTAACTTTTTATTTCCAGGAATTTGCATTTTTGACATGAAGGGCATCGCAATCACGTCCTACATGTCGCCGACGAGTCCAATTAACAGCTTAATGCAGGTAACGCCAATTTAGCTCTGGCACTGGTCCTTCGGGGGTGTTTTAGGTCAGTCAGCCTTTGAAATCCCTCCAACCTTTTTAGGACGGTTGTGAAGAAAAAAAATCACGATAGCGGCACTCCTCACTTTTTCAAATGGCTACGTAAAATGGCCGATTTCTCACGATTCCTGGGAAGTTTTGTAACTGCCTTTCTCACCACTAAAATTTCTGTGGCTCTTAAACTTCCGTTCAGAGTCACCTCGGCGTCACCCTGGTGAGCAAAAAATACTCGCTTTTTGCTTTTTTTCGAAGTCAGCATTCTATCCCTACAATACCAGTATGACATTAGTGAAGTGGACCCGGACTGATGGAAAATTGATTTGGTCAAGAGAGGGTCGAACCTATAATTAATTCGCAATATGATGAGATTGAGCCTCCAATCAACCGCGAGATATTACATAGAGTTTTCCAAAGTTGCAAGAAATTAAACCAATAAACATAGCTAGTAGAACACAACGAGCAGGAGTGCATATTTAGGCCCGTGTAAATATATGGCTCGATTACTATGCAGAGCTTCTGAAGCACGTGATTGTTGTGAATCCTCCGACGTTTCTTGCTCTGGCTTGGAAGGTAGGACATTTTAAAAGTCAGTTGAGTCACTCTTTATGAAAAACTACTTCACTTGTAGGTGATATCGTTCTTGCTACCAGCAAAAGTTCATAACCGTTTCCACTTCGCTAGTCGGTACCCCGACCAGTTGACAAACTACCTCAGGTGAGTTGCTTTCTTATTCCGCAAAGAATTTCAGAAGTTAGTGGCTATGCAAACATCACATTCACTTATTGATAATTTTCTGCTTATGCTTATGTATGTTTATTACACGGATGATCATGTAGAAAAAATGTCTGACAAGGAAGGTTCCCAACTCATGGTGAGCTTTTGTGATGCTATTTTGGCAGGATGTAGGGTCCTGTGAGTGGAGTCCAGAACCACAGTTAGTTTTTGCTAAACGCTTCTTTAATGACTTGGATAGGAGGTCAGAAAGCGTACGCGCAACTTTATCAACCCCTACGGCACATCTCAGCGAGATGTGCCTCGGTGGCGCAGTCGGTAACACTGCCGCCTCATAGGAGCACACCGCCGAGTTTTTCAGTTCGAGTCCAACTGCTGCCATCGATTTTGCACGTACCAGTTTGTTGTTATTACGCTTTCTCATGATCACAGGAGTCAATTTTAGACCATCAATGCTTACAACAAACCAAGGTCCTCTATTTGCGCCTTCATATGTGCTAGTTTTTCAACTATGCATATCCGTACCACCACCATATCATACCGTATCACCAACGATACCGTAACGATGCCGCACATAAATACGCTCATCGTACGGTTGAATATAATGGAACCGGGCCAGATCGGTACATAAGTGCACTAAAAATCTCGTTCTCACCTGAACGTGTTGTCGGCCGACTACTTTCCACTATCACTCCTTATTTCGCTTCTCCAACAAGGGGAGAGATTGCGGTTGCGGATGCCATAAAAGGACACCTGAACGCCATATATGGCGACATGAACTGTCAGGAAGAAGAGGCGGATCAGATTAGTGGAGTACAATGAAAATGGAACCTTTCTACAGGTATCATCCAGTTGGTTTCATAGGTGCGTTCCGATGAGGAGGCGGATGTCGACTGGATACCTGATTATAACTGTGAGGAGGAAGACAACAGTGATCAGTCACCGTTAGAGAAATCAGTCCTCTTTGACGGCAAACACCTTCACCCAGGACCCTTCCTTACACCCACAGACAATGCGTCCAACGAAGAAAAAGTGGTCATTCCTTGCCAGGGGGAAGACTGTTCCTCACTCGCTTTTGTAAGATGTTGCTGGTGTGACAAGCGTTTGTGTTCTACTTGTTTCATAGTTTTGTTCCATAGCTGTTGACTGGAAGGGAAATGATAAATATAAGACTTTTAATGTAATAGTGTATAAGACTTTTTATTTGCAGAGAAGTGATATGGTACAGATGTGCATAGGTGAAAAACTATCACATATGAAGGCGCATACAGAAAGCCTTGGTTTGTTCTAAGCATTGGTGGTCCAAAATTAGCTCCTGTGATCAGACGAAAGTGTAATAACAACAAACTAATACGTGCAAAAACGATGCAACACTCGAACACGAACTAAATGGCCCGCCGGTGTGCTCCTATGAGGCGGCAGTGTTCCCGGCTGCGCCACCGAGGCACATTTCTTGGACGTCGTAGGGGTTGATAATAGTTGCGCACGCTTTCAGACCTCCTTTCCAAATCTTTAAAGAAGCGTTCAACAAAAACAACTGTGGTTCTGGACTCCACTCACAGGGCCCTACAACCTGCCAAAATAGCATCACAAAAGCTCACCATGAGTTGGGAATCTTTCCTCGTGTGTATCGAAAGCATTACACAACACATCAACTCTAAAATTACTCGAATAATACTAAAATCGAAAATTACAACAAAAAAATTGGACAAATAGGTGGCCGTAAAACTGGAACTGACATCAGTTATTTGTTATTTAATCTTTCATATACAGCTGCTTCTTGAATGCGCGAATGCATAATGCAACCTGCTGCTTTTTGCTGAATTCACCAAATTCTGTGCCTGCTCTGTTCACGAAAAAAATTCCTTATATTCTTCTTGGCCTTGGGTACAAACACTTTTAATGTTCCTCCTTGCGTGCGGATGGCTTTAAGTTGAACAGGTCATTCACTTTACACTCTTTCGGGCGGTATATGATTTTATATAACATTAAAAGGCTATTTCTCATTGTTCTTTCCCTAAATTTCCTTTTTTAGGCTTTCTGCATTACACACTTATCTATTCTTATTCACTTTTTTACTTTTGTTTATTGTTTATGTTTATTGTTTATTTGTTTATTGCGTTTATCGTATTTTATTTTGAACACGTATAGCGCAGAAGGAGGAGGTGTCGGCTGTCGTGTGCACCCGATATCAGGTTCCTGGTTCGGTTCCCCACCTAGGCCAATCAAGCATTCATTCCGTCCGGGGTCGGTGAATTGGTGCCAGACTTCTCTGGGAAGGATAAAGTGCTGACTTCTTCATCGGTTGACCACCGCAAGTCATGTGGCCAAATACGCATTCAAATCGCCTCCACATCCCGTAGCAGTGGAATCCTTGGCACATCCCTAAAGGGATTGAGTAGCGCCGTCCTTTATCCTTTTATCCTTTTCCTTATTTTATTTTATTTATTTCATTCATTAATTACAAATGTTACAGTGCACTTTTGCGCAGTGTATTACATTTGTTGTTACATTTGCTTTATTTTTCACTTAAACTTTTATTTAGTTTTACAATTCTATACATTATTACAGCTTGAATGCGATTCCACGAGCTTTCGATGGGACGCACAAGATTCAAAGTGAACTTGATAACGGGTGCTTCAAGTCTGCAAAAATCACAGAAGACGATTTTGTGGTGAGTGTTTGGCTGCCATTTTAGGTCATATTGGTGTCATGTTATTTTGTTCAGCATTTCCCTGAGCCAATAGGATGTAAGTTTGCAAAGGCGATATGGCTGGAAAAACTCCGTAAACCTTTGATTAAACAACTTGGGGTAGAGATAATATGTAAGGAACGTTTGAATATGTACTCTCAACGGTGCCTGTGCTTAATGGTTTCATTTGAATCGAATTTCAGATTTTTCCATTAGGAACCGATGTCTCCTTGATTGCAGGAAGACGGGTCTCTTTGGAAGGCGAATGGTATCGAATTAGTGCCGGATTCACGAGCAGTGAAAGCCGGTGACGAGATTTCCATGCAGTTTTCACCGGAACGCAAACGAAGAATGATCTACCAGTTCACAGCCAACGCCGAAGTTCAGATCTGGTTTCAACAAGGCAAGTTCTGCATATATCACGTTCTGGATAGATCAGGTTAGGTGGAAGCGAACCTGTGCGAACCTATACTCTACTAGACGGAAGATGGACTTCATCGCAGATTTGAAATTGACGAAACCCCTGAACCCATATGGGAATCCTACTTCTCGTCATGTTTAATAGGCTGCTTTAACGGCTTTCAATTACTTTTTTATCGCTTGAGGCTGGAGCCTAACCTAAAGGATAAAGGATAAAGGGTGGCGCTAATCAAACAATCCCGGTACGCGTCATGCATTCCACTTCTACGAAAGGTCGTAGAGGCAATATGAGTGCGCATTTGGCCCATACAAAATCATGTGGCCATCCCTCAATCAAGTCCAGCTCCCGATATCACGTGTGAATGTAACAATACAGCATGCATAGCATCGAGCCCGGGAAGCAGAAAACCAGGGTTCGTGTCCCGCTTGCTGCAAGAGTTTTGGTTGTAGCTATTCATTATTGGATTGAAATTCTCGATAGAGGCATTCCGGTATCCCCTGAAACACCGACAACAGTCATTAAACAGCTGTGAGTCATGTGGAAAGTTTTGTGATGAGGCATGAAGACGCCCATTCGAGACGAGAAATCTCCAGAAGCTGAAAGAGTTAGCCCCAGTTTACACTTACGCCGCCACGCGGCGCGGCACGATGTTCGCCATAGATATCGATTTTTCGAGCCGCCTGGTCGATATCTATTTCGACATTGGTGCCGCGCCGCGCAGCTGCGCAAGTGTAAACTAGGGCTTAATCAAGGAACTCTTGTTCAACTATGCCACATGCTGCGATCTTTTCAGAACTGAATATCAATTCTGCAGGCGTTGTGTAGATCCGCTAATAAATAGAATAAAAAACAATAAAGGATAGCGCTAGTGAGTTGTTTTTCGAAATGCGCCACGCATTCTGATTTTGTGTCATATAGAGACAGCACCTTCAATGTTTATTTGGCTGTAATATGGCTTGTGGTGATCAGACGATGGAAAAATCTTTCTAGAGAAGTCTGGTACCAGTTCACCAATCCCTGAAAGTTGAAAGAAGAGGTTTGCCTGTGCGCGAAGTCCTAATCACGAGCCTGGACGTGCACGCTACAACCGGCGTCCCCTTCAACTGTGCCACCATCATCAACTTTAGAAGTTTAATATGGAATCTTCAATAAAGCGAAGTTCCGTTAATTCATCGCCTTTGGAGGCCTGGCATTTTTGATTTGTAAAAAGGTAGCGCGTGGAGCGCAGTCAGAGGAGGTGCGGGCTGTCCCATGCACCCGATACCAGGTTCTTGGTTCGGATTCCCCGCCCAGGTCAACCAAGCCCTCCATTCCTCCGGGATCGTTGAATTTGTACAAGGCTTGTCGGGGAAGCATAAAGCGCCGGCTTGCTCATCGGCTGGCCCCCGCAATTCATCTTATAGGTCGAATACACATTCAAATCGCCCCCATGACATCCCACGGAAGTAGAATGCATGGCGCATCACAAATTAGTTTGGTTAAAGCCGTCGTTTGTCTTTGTCTTAGAAAGACAGCACACGTGCTTCATCCTCAAAGCTGTAAATCCACCGTTTCTACTTGAGCAGTTGGTATTTGAGCCAAGAGATTAATTTAAATTGAAGGATTAAATTTAGACAAGTGCTCCGTCATGCCTATCGGCGTGCCTCGCACTTGCGCGCTTCGCGTGATGTTGCAGTATCACTAAACCAAGGACAATCATATTGAGTTAGCTGCTCTACTTGCACAGCTTTTTTCCCTACCTAGGAGTACAAAAGGCTCGCAGTATGTACAGTGTAAATATGATAGGGCGATCTATTGGTTCCTCACTACTGGCCCTCCCTTAGTGAAACGGTCCCCTATTACTGGTACTGGTCCCCTCAATGATCCACCCTTGGCGGACAACGTCTTCGGCACGTCTTATGAGTCCCAGGCACGTCATGCGACGTATTTCGCATGCCTTCCGAACCCCCTGGCACATAGAAGACGTCTGGGTATTTTCCGCTATTTTCCCGCACCATAATTTGATCAATATCGAGTGATCGCGATCGATACTTCAAAACAAACTTCAGATTCGTGTTCAGCGACCTCGATTGCCCCAGGGCCAAAGTTCCCAGGCAGGGAGAAGACGTCTGGATATTTTTCGCTATTTTCGTGTCGTAATTTTCCCCCATTCCCCCCCCCCCCCCCGATTCTTCTCCTATTTTATGGCTAATTTCTGCGGCGGTGCCGATCGATAGTATGACTCATCGCTTAGCGCGTTATTATAGAGTACGATGGTATGCCAACAGTTACCAAGTTGCTTGCAGAAGTTAAGCACATAGCTTCCTCTCCATTCATGCTTTGAGCAACGCTCTTGTGTTTCAGATGACGTCGATCTAACACCACGATTCAGGATGATGACTCCAAAGCTAGCCGAGGAGGAGATTGTTGAACTCGTGTCCTATTCGCCTGTGATATTCAGAGTCTGTAATCGTAGTAAGATTTTCGCTGCTAAAGTGACCGTAGCCGTCTCATTCCTCTAAATACACGACAGATTTTCTACTCGAAGAATAAATAATTATTCGCCTTCTGCTGGTCTCGTGTCTCGTGTCGACACCACACCATCGACATCGTCTTGTCACTCCTACGCAGAGGAGAAACCGCTTCGGCTTCAATTTAAGGGTGGGGGAGAGGGGTGGATGCCGTTTCATGAGGGGCTACACAACCAGCGCCACACTGTACCGGTTTGGCATCCGATCGCGCCGCGCCCTTTCACCTGGGGGCATCGATAGCGATCTGCCATGTTCTCCACGCGACCTCGTTCTTCTGCTAGAAAGAGAAAGAGCCCCCTGTTTTTCTGCCGGCACTCTACTGTGGCAACCGTCCTTGTCAACATCGCAATTGGGGCAGCCACGAAAAATGCACCGTGAACATTCGGATGCGGTTGCATCGATTGGTATTCTTCCTTCAGTGTGGCAATGTCCAAGTTGTTCCAATTGTCTTGAATGGAAATCGCTAAAAAATTCGATCGATATGCATTCTTCCACTGAAATACTGTTCTATGGTAGAATTGTTGGAGTAGACTCTTGCATTCTCAAGGAGGATTCGCTAGAAGTCGTTTCAGTTCTCTAGAAGCTAGTTCCTCTGCAATTTTTTGCCATCTTATCCGTATCATGTCATCAGGCGGAATCTCGGACTGATGTTCCTTGAAAACTCGTTTCTATGTCGCCCGTTCGTCTTGAAGTCTATCACGTCTTTGGGCAACAGTTCTAGGTGATGTCAACTAACAGTTGGATTGTTCCTACCATTACTGCCGCTTTTCTATTCCTGGTAAGTATGCCTGAAAAGAGCTATCTTCCGCTGCTGAAGGTGTTTTCGCATTTTTTGGAATCTTTTATTTTAGCTGCTGCATTCCTCAAGCGTATCCTAGCACTACATTTGCCTCACCTTTGATGTTCCTTATTTCCCTTGATTTCGATGACTGGATCAAGTATGCCGAGCGGGGCATGACGGTATTATATTATACATGGAATATGTCACATTCTATACTTCTATTGAACTTTGATGAATCATCTCCCTCTTCTGCCTCCCACATTCCGTTTATTTACTAGGTTGAGGAACATGTTCGTAGCGGTTTCTTCGAGGATTTCAAGAGAATTTGCCTTTCGTTTTACAAACTGTTTGTATTTATTAGAATGCACTTTTCCTGCTCTGAAATAGTGTTAGTTGTTTTTTTTTTTAGAATAACTTAATTTTTTGTCATTTTTGGGCTTAGAAATGGAACACCCAGGAGGCATAAATCAGCATTTTCGACACCTGCTCTTGTTCGCACTTCATCGTGGTCAAAAGGTAGCCAAAACAGCCCGGAATATGTATTTGCGAGGTGTATGGAGAAAGTAGGGCGCGTGGAGCGCAGTCGGAGGAGGCGCCGGCTGTCGCCTGCACCCGATACTAGGCTCCTGGTTAGGATTTCCAGCCCAGGCCTACCAAGCCTTCCATCCCCCGGGTCGGTGAATTGGTACCAGACCTGTCTGGGAAGGGTAAAGCGCTGACTTATTAATCGGCTGGCCACCGCAAGTCATTGTATGGCCAAATACGCATTTAACTCGCCTCCACGACATCCCGCAGAAGTAGAACGCGTGGCGCATCCCAAAGCGGATTGAACAACGCCGTCCTTTATCCTTTTTTTAGCCTTTATGGAGAAAGTGACATAAGAGAGCCTACAGCACGGAAATGGTTCCAAAAGTTTAATTTCAAGAATTAATCCCGACGATAGCCTCTGTAGCCGAAGACTTTCGGAAGTCGATGAAGAGTGTCTCAAGGCACTTCAGGAAGAGAACCAGTCGTCAAACAAGTTGTGAATAAGCCGAAAAATTAACTACGATTAAAAAAAAACAGATCTCACCTATCCTCACTCGGTGAGATTTGCCGTAATATTGGGAGCTTGGGTGCCTCACGACTTGACTGAAATCAACAAAGAACCACGTCTTCAAATTGCTTCGCAAGATCACGCCCAGCATCGACCGAAATGCGGCTATGGACAACATTTCTTAAATGATCACAGGAGGTGAGAACTGGTGCCTAACCTGGCGTTCAGCGCCCTACCGGCCGTCAAACGTCTGCTTGAGACTTTGCCCCAAACTCGGAAAACAAAACCGTCTGGATTATTGACGTTTCGACCCCATGAGTAAGAAAACACTAGGCTCGCTTATCACAAAGGATACGGTAGAGAAGGTTCTCAAAATGGTTAACGTGAGACTTGTCCACCGTCCAACGCATTCATGCAATTCCCACTTCAGAGGGTTTAATCTGCGCAAAAATTGATAACGTCAATAGATTTTGTTCGGTAGGTAGATATAGTTGAGCCACTGTAGATACTGTCTGAATGCCACGATAATGGAGTAATTCCAGCGAGCAATAGTAATTCTTCCGAAGAAACGATCGCGTTACTCCCACCTATGTACAATGGATCAAATCCGAGCCAAAACCCGAAACTCCGATTGGAAAATCGATGCCATCGATCGATATTGGTCACCCGACTGTACCGTACAACGAGCTGTGAAGTCGATCCATCAGCCATCGTAGTCGCGTGACTCCCACTCCAATCGAACAAATCTGGGTGAAAACTGATAACCCGGCGGACAATCGATAATACCGATCGATACACATACAACACACAACACACATAGGGACAGACGGTCTAACGCTTTTATATTAGTAGGATATGAAGCAAAGAAAGGAGTGGGTGGCTCCAGGCGATACGCGAAGAGTAAGGGTCGAAAGCGCTGATTTTTGCCGCCATGATTTTCAATTTTTAGGTTTAAAAATAACAGAAAACTAAATTACTCTATAGATGCAGTCTTGTAGAGCAGAAAATGTGCATTCTAATGAACGCAAGCAATCTGTCAAACAAAAAGCAAATCGTTTAAATAAAACTCTCCGAAGACACCGCTGCGAACTTACTTCTCAATCTAACAAATAAACGAAGAGCAGGGATGTGCGGAAATTTTTCTGGAAAAAGCGGAAGACGGAACGGAAACGCTCAAAAATGGCCTGAAACCGGAATACGAAAGGCGGAAACGGAAATGACACATGTTCGCCATTTCCTCAAAAGTGCATCTGAAACGGCGTCAGAAGCGGCTTCCATTGCGTCTTTCTTGCTCAGAACTTTGCGAGCACCAGAATCTTCCACAGTTTAATGCTCATCCTCATCATAACATAACATAACGAAACATGAAAGCATAATATGGTTATGATAACCTTTTAGCTATGGCTAGAGCAATAAACGAAAAGCAAATTCAGGGCCTTATCTCACTACTTCTCACTATTTCAGTTTTCCACATCTAGTTCCTGCGACGGGTTTTTCGCTGACTTTTTTGACGCTGATATTTTTTAAACGGTAGACCTAAACGACTTAATCACTTGAGGTTAAGTTACTTACAGACCCCCCCCCAAAAAAAAAAAAAAACTGACCCGGGTGAAGTCTAAAACTGGAGTAGCCATCTAGGCCATTTTCTTACCACGAAAAAGATTCCTCTCAACACTTTTAGAAACCAGTGGCATCTGGGATCTAAGATGATAACTGGATGACAGGTTAGTCATGGTGGGCCTACACTTCCACTGGAATATTCATTCTGTGCCAGCCTAGAAATCCTGCGCCCAAGGTGACACAGCTGGACAGTTCCTAGACGGTTCTCGAAGCAATAGTTTTGTGTCAGAATTCAATAAGTCACCACAGTCAATCAAAATAAGAGCTCATGGCAGATATTCGTGATGCTTCACTAAAAAATGCATCCCATAACTTCATATGGATGAACATCACACCTAACCAAATTAAAAATTGAAATTTGCACATTCGATCATGATACTGCGCTATATGCTTACAAAGTTTTTGTATTTATTTGTAACCAATGGATGAAGAACTTTATGATCATTCAAATGTTAAGTGCATTTTCTTAGCATACAATGCATACATAGCCTTTGCTGGTACATTAATTTTGCCCTGCACACAGCCGTTGCCAATTTTGAGTGCATTTTTTTTTGGTAGTCTAACCAATTTCAAGAACATTAATACTAGAGTTGTCAAACAGTATTCTCTCACAATTATATGAAGGAGAACCTTTTTAATTGATAATCTGATTGTGTTCAATGGAAAACAGTGTGGAACAGTGCCCATTTCCGTTTCCGCCTTCCGGCCCAAAAACAGACGGAACGCGGAACGGAACGGAAGACCTCAAAATGGCCGGAAACCGGAACAGGGAAACAAAAATTCTGCACACACTGAACGAAGTGTGAAAAAAGGAAGAGGGAAATGATTGTTTGAAGGTTAATATAAGTAGGGAATGCGAATATTTCAATGTATAATACCACTATGCCCGTTCAACATTCTTGGTACAATCATCGAAAGCCTGAATGACGGATTCAGGGCAATCTTAGGGCAGATGAACGTCAGAAAGAATCGTCCATTTAAACTCGAAGTGATCGACCAAAAGATCTCTGCCGTGCAGACAGACGTGCAGACAGAGTGTGAGCAAGATGTTTCCATGAGTTGGATAGGGACTTGATTGAACAACGGGTACGGCCTTTCTCGCCGTGTCCTCAGCCTCTACTATTCTTCATTTCATCAAAGGCCCTAAAATGTATTCACCAAGGAACTACAATACCACTCCTGCCCTTTGGTTTTTGGGCGGAATAAACGCAAAAAACAGCCGTTTTCCCTTAACTCCCCTCAAAGTGGCACTTTCAAAAAAAAAAGTGTTACCATTCGATTCCAACGCGGGGATCTATCCAATGACGTAGGTATTATCCAGTGGGCTTAGAATGATTTAGTTTTGGTTTTTACCTATAAAACCTGTCGGCCGCGACCCTCCATACATCGATCGAGATAACTGCACCGACAGGCTCGAGGTTTTTACCTATATCACTTGTCGTCCCGTTGATCATCGAGTTGCTCGAGCGGGCGCCAGCAGCGTCTCCATTTGTCCCTGTCGCGTGCCAGAGTGCTCCAATGGATCCTCCTCGCTCGAGGAACACGAAGAGCGTCATATCGTTCCACCAGGGCTTTCACGAAAAAGTCCGACCAGTCATTAGTAGGCGTCCTGGTGTTCTCTTGACATCCCACGGAACCCAGTCGGTAACGGCCCTTGTCCAGCGAGTGTCTGCGAGGCGCACTACGTGGCCGGCCCACCTAATTTTCGACAACTTGGCCCACGCGACAGCATCTCTGATCTTCGAACGTCGGCGAAGCTCGGAACTCCGGAGGCCTTCTCTCACTTGCGTGAGTCGTGTCACTCCGAGCATCGTCCTCTCGATTCCACGCTGCGCGACGCTGATCGCGTGTTCATCCTGCTTTCGTATAGCCCAGGTCTCTGAGGCGTATGTTAGGGCAGGAAGAACAGTGGAGTCGAACAGGTGGGCAGGGAGTCGGACGTTCTTCGTCTTCTTCACGACTTCTTCGACGCTCTTGAAAGCTCCCCGAGCCGCGCGTTTCCTCCTGCTCAGCTCTGGCGCTAGGTCGTTTGCCATGTTGACTTCGCGACCCAGATACACATAGCTGGAGCATTCGGAGATGTTCGTTCCGTTGAGCGAGAATGGGGCATCAGAAACTTGCCCGTTCCTCATAAGCTCTTGTTAGGACGGATCTTGCCGCTTGTCGCGGGGCCTTGTGGCGCGTCTCCTGGTGGTGGATAGGGGAATGAAACGCGAACCAAATGCGACCGTTTACTTGCCCAGAGACGCAAATGGGATGCAGGGGATGGACTCCTTGCTCCTGCTATGTCGGGTCGACGCTTCCCTTGTGCGTGGGAGAGGCATGTTCATGCACAGTGTGCGTGGATCTGTTAGAGCCTGTGCGGATTGTAACTGTGTCGGCCCTGCCAAAAGCTTGGTAGACTGGGAGTACATGTAAGGCGATTCGAGGCTGCCTTAGGCCCCGTTTATACTTCATCGCGGGGCGACGCGACGCCACGTTTAGTGGCCATATTGATTGTGCGACGCGATCGATCAATTTGGCCTCATTGCGTGGCCATCGCGTCGCGCCGCGATGAAGTATAAACGGGGCCTTAAGCCTCGCCCCGCCCTTTCGGGAAGCCTGGCTGGCTGCCCGGAGTTCCTCGCCCGCACGACAGCCTGACCAGCTACCCGTGTGTACTCCAGTCAAACGCAGCAGCACTAAAAATCTCCAGGTTTTATAGGTCTAAAATCCATTTTTTCTAAAACAATTGTATAACACCTAATCAGTGGATAGATCACCCACATTGCGTTCGGATGGTAACATCTATTTTTTGATTAGTCCACTTTAAAGGGCGCGTGTAGCGCAGTCGGAGGAGGCGCCGACTGTCGCGTGCATCCGATACCAGGTTCCTGGTTCGGATTTCCCGCCCAGGCCAACCAAGCCTTCCATCCCTCCGGGGTCGGTGAATTGGTACAAGACGTGTCTGGGAAGGATAAAACACTGACTTGTTCATCGGCTGACCACCGAGAGTCATTGTATGGCCAAATACGCATTCATATCGCCTCCATGACATCCCGTAGAAGTCGAATGCGCTGGCGCATCCCAAAAGGGATTGAATAACGCCGTCCTTTATCCTTTCTACCCTTATCCACTTTAAAGAGGGTTATTGGAAAACGGCGAAAACAGCAGTTTTTGTGTTTATTCCGCCCATAGAGCAATGGGGTTGAAAACATTCTCATGAATGGAGTAGAAGTACACAATGCCATTTTAGGTCTACGCAGACGCAGAGGACTGTCCGATAAGGATTGTTCGAGAAGAGACAGCATATCATGGCAGCTTCTCGAATCTAACGGTGGTACACTTCCTGACTCGATCTGGAGCAGTTGGAGTGAGTTCCAAGTTCGCAAGTCCAAGTCTTCAAACCAAACAGTACAACAGCACTGCCCATTGAAGAATTGTAGGCTCATTCAGGTGTGGGAAGTTATGAACACAATCACTCCGAAGAATGCGGATGGCACTAACGGTGTTCATGTAATCGCTCGCCTGAAGAACGACAACAGATCCTACTTCGTGTTCATCAAACAGTACAGGATCCCGTCGAGAAGCTGGACTTTGGAATTCCCTGGAGGTTAGTCCTTGTGTAGGTCTGACGAAGGAGACGCTTGTACGCACTATATATTGGATCCGATGCCGATTCGGATAACTCAGATCCGTCATTTATTTTCAAACTTTGGATAAAACAGTCACTCTGATAGTAGCACATTTGAAAACCACGGATTTTATGCTTTGATGACTCACATAAGGGCAATTTTCACTACAACGGATTTTCCGATGATCGTTATCAGAATGACCTTTCTGTCTGGAGTAAAAAATGAGTTTTCTCAATCAGATGACTGATTTTGATCCGAAATGTGGCACCCTACCCGAATAGAATATACGACATCGGATCCGTAGAAAAATGAGCTATCTGAATCATTTGAAAATTAATCACTGTCCAAATTCTCCTTATCTATGTAAATCATCTAAAATCATTTTTGTTTATCTAAATCATCTACAATCACTTTTTATTTTTCCTAATACACGTCATGAAGATTTTACATAACTCGATGGCGCATGAAAAATAGTTTTTACTCTAAATTTTTGCTCTAAGCCGTTTTTGACTTCATTCGTCCATCTATGGCCTATACACATAGTAACTGCGGTGGCCAGATGATGGACAAGTCAGTGTTTCATCCTTCCCAGACGAGTCTGGTACCACTTCACCGACCCCGGCGGATGGAAATTATGAAAGAAGAACGGTTGGAAGAGAACAGCTTGAATGGACTTGAGCACTGAGAAGTATTGCCATCGGTATTGACCTTAACATTGAAAAGTGAGAGCGAATCTTTTGAGATCTGGCTTCTGATTTCCTAATTGCCTATAAAAAGGGAAAGCAAACGATTGCACCCCAAACTCTTCCTCCACAATGCACGTGGGTCATTCTGTTCAAACTTTTTTTCCCTTTTTTCAACCTCTCTGTCCGATTCTATGCTGTATTTTTGTTTCATTTTTCAATATTTTTTTTATCTAGTTTGGTACTGGTATACATTTCCTGATTGTAACAAGTATGATATGCAAGACTTAACATGCAATTTTTTAGCACGCCACAGAAAATGTAGCAAATAAATAAATAAATCAGTAGTGTAACAACCTGGCGGCCCGTTTACACTCTGCAGTACACTAGAGGTAAGCAACAGTATTAAAACATCAGTGGACGAAAGAGAGAAATTTGATAAAGGTCAGCGTTACCCACTCCTTTTTGGAAAATCCCGCTTGGAGTGAGCCACGCATTTTACCTCTACGGGATATTTGTTTATTTATTTATTTCATACACTCAACAAAGGTGTGCTCAAAAAGAAACGTAGAAAGAAGCAGTAAGTATACTGAAAAGGCAACAATATATAGCGTGAATTGTTCCTAAGTCATTGGGCAATATCGCAGATGCAATTTGACTGTGTACGTACTTGGCCTCTACATTGACTTAGCTTCCAGTGTCCACAGCGAAGGCACTATAGTTGTGCTCGAATGACCTATTCGACTTAATCAGTATTTATTCATTTATTTATTTTGTACATGGATAGCCTTCCTAAACATAGTAATAATCAACTTTAAACTAATTAAAGGTACATGTAGTAGGTTAACACAAAATACTCAATACTACTCATAGTACATAGAAATCTATAATATAATAAAATCCTGAAAGCACACTAAACCACTAAGTAACCAACCTTCAAAACACCAGACAATTATGATTCAGAACTGCCTTGTTGAGTTTGATATCATAAACAACTACATTGTTTATTCAGGTATACAAGAAGAAGGTGAGAGTTCTTCTACTGCTGGAATTCGTGAGCTCAAAGAGGAAACGGGTTACGTAGCAACAAAGACATTGTTCAGGTAATAATACCACGTTCTTCTATTTGGATTCCGCTGAAGACATTTTGTGCATTCAAATACAGTTTAAAGCTCCAGTCTGATCTCCTCTGTCTTCAAAACTGACCTACTTACGACAACTTTCCTAATTGAACGTTTAATGTGCAGGCGACGCGCGACGCGATGAATCGATCATCATCATTTTCATCAGCGTCAGTCCCGCTTGGTGGCGGGGTCCGCTCTTCTGGTGTGGTGACGCCAATTCTCCCGATCAAGTGCTTGATCAGATGCACACCAGCTATCTTTAAATCCACGTGCAACGTATCTTCTAGCCAACGTTGCTTTGCGTCCCCTGGACCGCCTTCCAGGGACCTCAAGGTTCAGGCCTATCTTCCGGACGGTGACGTCGTTAGCGCGAAGGACGTGGCCGTACCATCGAAGACGAGCCTCGCGCAGCTTCTCGGCTATCGGGACGACACCGAACCTCTGTTGCATGGTGTCGTTGCGAACGTGGTCCAAGCACGTAACTCAAGCCGTCCACCGCAGCATTTTCGTCTCCATTACACTGAGGCGGCTTTCAATTTCCTTCGTCACGGGCCAACACTCAGCACCGTACGTCGCTACTGGGCGGACGACTGTTCTATAAACCTTCGATTTGAGGTACTCAGGTATTGTCCTGTCGCAAAGCACCCCAGTCAATGAGCGCCATTTGGACCAGGCTGCACTCACACGCGCGTTCACCTCCAACTTTGGGCTGCCATCAGACGTGATCGCTGATCCGAGATACTTGAAAGATGTAACTCGTGAGAGCTCAGTACCATTGATCCTAATAGATCCGTACTCAACCACATCCGTCGTCAAGTACTCCGTCTTTTTGACGTCTTGCTTGAGACCGAACAATGCCAAGCGATCGCACCACGCTTGTGCCTGTCGTTCGAGTTCGGCGTTGTCTTCACATGCAAGCATGACGTTGTCAGCATACAGCAACGTCGAAGGTGCCGCCATTTGGAGATCTCGTGAGAATGCATCCATCCATCACGACTACGAAGAGCAGTGGTGATAGCGCAGATCCCTGATGCACCCCTACAGAGATGGGAAATTCCACCGAGGTGTGCGCTGGCGCTCGCACTCGACTCCTCGGGCAAGAGTACAGAATGCGCACCCACTCTATAAGCTCTTCAGGGATACCATGTTGCCGCAACGCGCACCATATAATTTGTGGCGGAACGCGGTCGAAGGCCTTATCCAAGTCCAGGAAGGCAAAATGCACCGGTGCGTTTCTAGCGGTGCTTCTCTAGCAGATGACCAACGGCATCAACCGTCCCACAGCCAGCAACGAAAACACACTGATTAATAGAAGTCTGAACGACATCCCGTATGCGTCCATCCACAATTCGCTCAAAGATTTTCATGGTGTGCGAAAGTAGGGGAATCGGACGGTAGCGAGCTCATGTATTCCGTCAGTGCTCTGTTAGACTATGATTAGCTGGGATGCTCCCACCTCCCGATGGTGCCCACGTTCGCGATATGAACTGGTATTTTTTATAGATCCAATTTTTATTTATTTTCAATTTTGTCTTCTAGAAAATTTTGAGTGCTTACTTGAAAGATTAGCAACTGGCGTAAGTCGAAGCAGAGCTCTAGGAAGCGAGCTTAGGTTTTCAGCCACTAGATTAAGGCTGCATAAAGAAATTCCGAACTTGATATTACAGCGATGCGGTTTCTCGAATCATCCCATCTGGGGACTTTCCTCGTTCTGGGTGTTCATAATATTAGTGATCTCCAACTTCTTTCTTCACTAACAACCGGTGTCCAATGCTGCAGAACGACTGGTGTCCTGCCGAATTTCATCAGAATTAAGAAGATCAGAGCGACCTGCAATCTTTCCGAACATCATCCAGGCGTTATCAGAATATATCGCTCGATGTTGAAGCTCGTGATCAAGGGAAAACAGCATGTACTGTATTCGTCGCTGATGACATGTACAGCGAAAGAGCAGGCGTGCCGGCGTCTTCTGACGGAACAGACTTACCAGGATACTATCTTAACGGTAGGTTGGAACGGCGCAAATGTGGTATATGAGCAGAACCGCCTCTCTCTGGGTAGTAACAAACTGTAGGTGTCTTGACCCCAATACAACTCTACGCAGAGTTAGGGGCGACGGAAGTCGCGGGTTGGCGACCTGTTGATTCCCGTGCTCCACAGCTGACGGGCACGCACGGGATGAGGGCTCGTATCGCGGCTAAGCGCAGTGCACAGGTGGCGTAGTTGGGAAGATCTCGGGCTCGTAAACGCGGGGTCGGCGGTTTGGATCCCGCAGACTGCGCTTGTTTTGCACTTTTTCAAAATCCATGCTTATCATATAGGCAATCCACCTGGGGTATTATAGTGTATTATAGAGCAAGTTTACATATAATATATGCTTCAAACTACAGATTAGCTAAAATGTTCACCTCTGTGTAGCACTTGTTTGAAGCATATTTTGTGTGACCGTAGTTATGTAACGATAGATATTTTGTGGCACTAGTTAAAGTTCTGACTCCACCAACAAGACTTCGGTAAAAAAATTCCGCTGAAGCTTTGTCTAGGGTGTTATTTGGGGTGCCGATTACGAATCTGTTATCCGTTTTTCATGATTCGGTCGGAGGCCACCCATACCGTTAACAAGGGTGGTCCAGGCAGAGTAACCGATTTCGCTGAAACTTCGTCTAGGGGCTATTTGGGGTGCTCATCACGAATCTGACATCCGTTTTTCACGATTCGGTCGGAGGCCACCCATATCGTTAACAAGGGTGGTCCAGGCAGAGTAACCGATTTCGCTGAAACTTCGTCTAGGGGGGTTATTTGGGGTGCTGATCACGAATCTGACATCCGTTTTTCACGATGCGGTGGGACACCACCCATACCGTTAACAAGGGTGGTCCAGGCAGGGTCACCGATTTCGCTGAAACTTCGTCTAGGGGGTTATTTGGGGTGCTGATCACGAATCTGACATTCGTTTTTCACGATTCTGTCTCTACCTGCCGTCATCGGCAGAAACTTTAAGAATGTAATCCTGTGCCATATTGTATCTATATTAATCAGCCGAATCGTGAAAAACGGATGTCAGATTCGTGATCAGCACCCCAAATAACCCCTCTAGACGAAGTTTCAGCGGAATTTTTTTGACCGAAGTCTTGTCGGTGGAGTCAGAACTTTTAATTAGTGCCCCAAAATATCTATCGTTACATAACTACGGTCACACAAAATAGGCTCCAACAAGTGACACACAGAAGTGAACATTTTAGCTAATCTGTAGTTTGAAGCATATGTTATATCTAAACATGCTTTATAACACACTATAATACCCCTAGGTGGATTACCTATATGATAAACATGGATTTTGTAAAAGTGCAGAACGAACGCAGTCTGCGGGATCGAAACCCCCGACTCCGCGTTTACGAGCCCGAGCTCTTCCCTACTACGCCACATGTGCACTGCGCTTAGCCGCGATACGAGCCCTCATCCCGCGCGCGCCCGTCAGCTGTGGAGCACGTGAATCAACAGGGCGCCAACACGCGGCTTCCGTCGCCCCTAACTCTACGCAGAGTCGAATTGGGGTCAAGACACCTGCAGTTTGTTACTACCCAGAGAGAGGCGGTTCTGCTCATATACAACATTTGCGCCGTTCCGACCTACCGTTGAGATAGTATCCTGGTCAGAGGAGGGTTGAGGGTGGGTCAAGGTTCACTTGTGACTCTATTCGTACTAGGGCAAAGGCTGCTCTTTGTGCAAAGTTCGACAGGCTCCTTCGATCACTGAACGAGAGATCCCAAAGTGACGAGAGCAGCTTATCAAACGGCCACCGCTCTAATACCAACGAAGTTCATAATAATGGCCACTGTTTTAGGAGACACTCAAATTTCGCCTAACGCTCCAAGTGTTCTGAGTTTGGGGCCATCATTTTCACCTCACCAAAACATCAACGCATCAACATTCCGTAGAGTGGTGGGAGGCTTACGTAGGCTTAGGGATCTAATGCGAAACAGAAGTAGGAACGAGGTGCGCCGAGAAACCCCGCGAATTCTGATGGAAGATTACCCGCTGTGCCATTTCCGCGTACGTTCTACAAAGAACCTGCTTCTGTGCCTTGCACAGATTGCAAGTTCAGAATTTTGTCATCTGGTGTGTTGGACGTGCTCAACCGCCACAAGCGAAAGCGTGGTACTAATCTGGGTTGTGCTCAATGTAAAGGACTCAGGGAATTACGTGAGCTAAGATCTAATGGTACTCCGCGAATCTCCGTTAGCAATAAAGGAGGAGAGTTCGTTGTTATGTGCAAACTTTAGATCGGGCTATAACCGAGCGACACCATCCTAGCGACAGCTTCATATACCATCGCGTTTCTGAGAGAGCCTTTAAGTCGCAATGCAGACAGCTTAACCGCACTTGCAGTGCAATATCTTTAAATGGTTAGGCTCGTATTATTCGCAAGTAAGAGGTCTGGCTATGGGTCAATGATTAGCGCCGGTCCTTGCTGTCTGCTTTATGAGTAGGATTCGCTAATGTATTGCAGATACATAGATGACTGCTGCATCGTAACATCGACACAATCCGAAATGGATGGGTGTTTCAGGTTACTGAACGAGCAATCTCATGGTCAGTACATTAGGCTGACTCGAGAAACTCCCAATAATTGTTGGCTCGCGTATCTAAACACGCAAGTGAAAGTGCCCGGTGAGGGAGCAGTTAGCGTGAAATGGTACCGGAAACCAGCTCTAAGAACATACTGATTCATGCAAGGTCAACACACCCCACTGCTATGAAACGAGTTGTTGTCAGCAACATGTTCCGAACGGCAGTTGGTATGTGTACGGGCCCCATCAAGAGACGAACGTGAACGTCAAGAGACGAATTACGATCCAACTACATATAGCCGTATCGAGCGACTATAAGGTTTCAAGTCGTCATAGAAGATCTCATGCTAACTCTCATGATAGATCTCGAGCAGGCAAAATACCTCTCGTCCTACCGTTCATCTCCGATAGAGTCACTGCTGAAATTCAAAGATCTACCGTAAGGGCACAACTGCAGGTCGGACGACGTTATCCTAGTGAACATTTCTAACGATAACTCAGGCGGCAGTTAGTTCGAAATAGGCTCTACGATCAGCAATGTATGTTGGAAAACTGCGTTATTTGCCCAAGTGGTAGTTTAGGCGATTGCTGGAGAGACTGGAGTAATTTATCAGATCGAGTGCTTGGCATGTAACGCCAAATAGGTCGGAGGAACGGGAAGGGCTCTTGCAGTGCGCGTAAGGGAACATCTATTTAGTAAACGACGTGGATCGCTAACCAGTCCGCTTGGAAAGCATAGGATTGATGCGCATAACGGAAACGACCTTGAGGTGAAATGTACGATTTTGGCCATTGTAGGGGATATTTCGGTGAGAACAGCGTTAGAGGCATTCTAGATTTTTAGTAGAAATCCAGTAATGAGCTACCGAAATGAGTGTCTGTCTGTTACGAGTGACCTTCTGCCGTTCGTGTCTCATTGTGAACTGTAGAAGGACCGGTCGGCGACAGTGGTGCGCAGTACGCCCCATTCGTCCCTACTGGCTAACTGACGTGGGCGAATATCAGCCTTTACGGTGGATCCAATTGGTGAGTTCGTTTCTCCCACTTGGCCCCTCCTTTTGTGTTCGTAGAGTAAGTCCGAAATGCTAGGGTAGTTGAGACGCTTGATAGAGTAGAGCGCAAATAAACTAATGCACCAAGACGACTAGAAATCGAAACGTCAGGCCCTGCTAAATAAAGGCCCACCTATAAACCTCGTGTTGGCACAAAGAACTTAACTGACTAACATAATATTAGTAGTCGCTGTTTAGCTCCACAGGAAGGCAGGCCAGTATGCCGTCTAGACTGAACGACACCGCAAGACACGTAGTCGTTGAGATCGACAGAGACCTGGGGAACAACGTCAATCCGAAGCAATTTTTGGATGATGCAGAGGTCCGCCACAGTTTTTCATTTGATGATTTTGCTGAAGAAGTGATGATCCTGGGTAAGATTATTCCCTATGTAGTACTTTTTGCCTCAATGACTCACCACGTTTCGAAAATCGTTGATGAGGAGAGGAAATGGTTTCACGGTCTTCTTACCTTTGCTTTCTTTACTGGTTTTTCTCCTTTCTCTGCAACTTCATGGAGGCCATGTTAGGACATTTTTGTACCGAAATGTTCTCGAAACTGTCTACAAGAAAGCAAATAGTCGTCATTAATTCATTAGGAAAATACTACTTGTTAGCCCGGGTTTACAATTGCGCCGCCACGCGGCGTGGCGTGATGGCCGCCATAGATATCGATTTTTCGCGCCACCCGGTCGATATCTATTCCAACTATGGTGCCGCGCCGCGCAGCGGTGCAACTATAAACCAGGGCATAAACAACACGATTTCAAATTCGTCTCTTATGGGCGGAATTCACCAGTTTGCTAATACAGAGCAATCCTTCACATCTGTAATGCATATATAATTCTATGTTTTAGTTTTATAGATTTTATGTTTGAGTAAAATAATGCTTTCGGAGTCGAGACACTGCTTCTTGAATATATGTAGACCCGAAAGGTGAGAAAATAAACGCAACTGTCCTTACATCCTCCTTATAAGCTGTTACATGACAAATAAATAGTGAAACAACAAGCCTTTTTCAGCTAGTCGATGTGGTACTCATTGAGGACTCCAAGCTTCTGTCGACGATTCAATTTCTCGAGAAAGATCTGCACATCGCCAGTAATGTCTACACGTTTGCATTAGGTTACGCGATGAGAGATTTGTAGATAACTGTGAACGTTATTTCAAAAAAAAAACGTGTACGCTGTTTGAATGGAACTTACAGTCCCATCCTTTTAGCAACAGTGGGACCATATGGCTTCTTTAAAGACGAAAAAGCGGGCAAAATGATGCGTTGATCGCATTGCTCCAGAAATCAACTATAATATCTCGAGCTTGTTTCCATCGACGGTGCCAATGCCATGTGCGTGGAGGTCTGTAAGATGGGAAATTTTTACCGATTGTGATTTTAAAAAAAGGTACGTGCCACGAAGGTGCACCTCTCTCTCTCTGGCAAAATGAGAATCAAACTCGCGAAGTTTTACAAGCTGCGGCCTTCTAAAACAAGAGAAAGGCCATTGAAAATCTGGTATCCGAAGCCTAAAAACGGCATTAGAGCACATTCCTTCACGGCTAGGGCAGAATCCGCATATCTAGCGTTAAGAAGCACTATAAATCCAACTCTAGACAATTATCAATCGTTTAAAAGACTTGCTGGGAGAACACTCCTCAAATACTGATGACGTTTTCCGTTTTTTTTTTGTTCCGATTGCTTGTTACTGTATCTTTCATTTTTTTAATTTAACAATTGCAGTTTTACACCGTTTTGATTTTTGTCGCTATCTATGTACCTGTTCAATTGGGTGGCGATACCATGTTTGTTGCTGTATCTCACGTCCATCTTAAATGGTCGTAATAAACTATTACTATTACTATTACCGGGGGGGGGGGGAGGGTGCGGGAACCGGCGAGCGGCACAGGTACGACACATGATTGGATTATTGATTGCTGCGATTACGGTAGGAGCAACGACGCGTCCCCGCACCGACACGGTGCGTCCTCACAACATTTACCAAAAAACAATTATACATTTTTCGATCCTTCGTTTCGAACGTCATGACTGATCGTCTTGATTATTGCGCTTTGAAAAATAATAGTGCTTCAAAACAATTCTATAGAAGTTAGGTAGCCACATTTACATTCTGGACCGAGAAAAGTTTTTTAGCTAAATTCTTCCCGAACTTTTAAGATGATGGAGAACAATGGATTTACATCGGAAGGGCAACCTTTTGCACAACCACTACAAATAGTATCAGTGATTCCATATGTCCGCTAGAAAAATTATCCCACATCCGTATCTTCAGTACCATGGCGCTGATTATTGATTGTTGTGTAACGTAATCGATTGGCCACTCGCAAATACTTGGAGAGGTTTTCACTATGGAGTTTCGTTCTTGGTCAGAGAAGTTACTAGGCTCATTTAGAACCCTGAATGAATCTATCAAACGTAGCCATGACTTGCTCACTGTTTCTAAGAAATCTTTTAAGATTCCAAAAGAGATAAAAAAATAGAACGAAAAAGTCGTTGGAGAAACCGTGCCTTCACTCCTCGCAAAACTCTACGCAATTCCCACTAGTAATATCATTAAACCAGACATTGCGATATGTTGGGCTAATGCGTGGAGCAATCCAAGCGCTTATCACACTGGAATATTTGAGCTCCTTTTCTATTTAAAATAGTAGAGAAGCCGTATATCACACTGCTGAAAAACTAAGAAGTTTATGGGCCATTCAGACAACATATAGGTTTTTTGGAACACCTTGTACATCTGCTACCTAGATTCTATTTCCATCGCTCTGCAACGGATAACGACATTCAATTTACGTGTATGTGTTTCATTGTTCTCGTTGATATTAATACGCATTTCCGTGTTGTATGTACACAAGTCGTTATTCCATTTAATAAAGTATTGATTTCTTCGATAAAGGGGAACAGAGTATCTTCCAAGCAGAGTCAAAGGATTGAGTATTGAGTCCTATAGGCCGGAGGTCCTATAGAGCCTTCCATCGCCGCGATGTCATCGTGGTTAATAGCGCTTTAGCCGCCCGCGGTGATTAGTCAAAGGAAACTTCGCCGCAGCCGCCGCAACAGTGGCGGCCGGCATGCGCGGTGGTTTCCCGCGCCCATCGCGGGCATGACATATTTTTTCGCGCCGCGCGCGGTGTTTAGCGTTGGTCCTGGGAGGATCGCCGTCGCGCTCCCTTCCAGAGCGATGAACGATACGACGAGCACGGGGAACTCTGCTTCACTTCGCGTAGCTCTGCAAAATTTATCGCCGTGATTCCATCGCGGCGACGGCAAGTATGCACGAGGCGGCGGAGTGGCGTTCTACCCCCCTCCCCCCCCCTCCCCACCCTTCAGAGGCGTGGTAAATGTCTGCGTCTCCACCAGGGATGTGCGTTTAAAGGTTAACGATTTACCGATTTAACGGATTTACCGCCATTTTCGCGGTAAATTCTCTTAACGAAATTTTTTTGGTAAATTCCCAAATTTACCGGAAAATTTAACTACTTTTTTGTACAAAATCATGTTTCTTTCTATCGGAAGCAAGGAAACACACTACCGATCTCAGATTAGAAGTGATTGCTTCCATCTTCTCCGATAACTTGCTAATAGCGTTTGTGATCCTAAACCTCATTCAAACATCCACGTCCACATCACGAGGAGGAGATGGTGCGTTCCCGTGTTAAAAATGCGCTCCACTGGGATAGCGCTGAATTCTCCACACGACATGAGACAATTTGAACTGAGATATAGAAGATCCCAGAATAGACGCTCGCCAGAGGAATAAGGAGAAGATAAGGTATAAGTCATTCTTTTATCGAATGGAATGGTAATTGTGATAAATTCAAACATTTCTCTCACATGTCTGAAAATTTCTATTTTCTTAAGCTTTCCTATGAGCCCTTAACTTCTTCAGTACCTTTACTATGAACAATGTTATCAAACTTCTTCAGTACCTTTACTATGAACAATGTTATCACCTTTCAAACAGTGTATACATTTTTTTGAGACACCCTGTAGTTCAAAAAAGTAGAAGTGTAAGGTGTGAATCATTCTTTCATCGAATGAAACGATGATAACCGTGATTATTTCACAACGCAGTTGGATCCAAAAGAAATGTGGCAGTTTTCGATTGAATGCCGGATATTCCAGAAATGCTTTTGCAGAGTTTCAATCAAGTCTTGATCTTTTTTAACGCACCAACAGTATAGATCGTCATACTTGTGCGTTGTTAGGCTTCCGCTTGATTTGTTTGTTGTAGAATACTCGTTGCTTTCAGGAGTTTGCTTTAGGATGACGTATGCATGATAAAATGAAGATGATAAGGTTTTTTTTACTGAACGTGATGATGTTAAAAGCTTTACGCATTTTTTCACATCACCGCCGCTTAAAACTAGTTGATTTTGAGGGAATATTAAATTTAAAAAAAAGGTGGCGATCTTTGAGCGAATCCTCGATAGACGAATCCGTGAAATCGTCAAGCTCTCCGACAACCAATGCGGCTTTGTGTCTGGTTGTGGGACCATTGATGCTATACACGCCGCCCGCCTCCTGGTGGAGAAGCATCGCGAGAGACAGAAGCCGGTGCATGTAGCCTTTCTCGACTTGGAGAAGCCATCTACCGCGTACCGCGTGAGCTTATATGGTACGCCTTACGACGACACAACGTACCTGAGGAACTCATAGAGTGGGTGCGGATGCTCTACTCTTGCCCAAAGAGTAGAGTGCAAGCTGCAGCTGGAACCACAATGGAGTTTCCCATCTCTGTTGGGGTGCACCAGGGTTCTGCGCTTTCTCCACTCCTCTTTGTTGTCGTCATGGATTCCATTACGCGAGATATTCAGCAGCCTGTTCCATGGACGCTACTTTATGCTGATGACGTGATGCTTGCTTGCGAAGACAAAGACGATCTCGAGCGGCAGGGGCAAGCTTGGTGCGACCGTCTGGCGAGGTTCGGACTCAAATTGAACGTCAAGAAGACCGAGTACCTAACGACTGACATGAACGAGTCCGTCTCCTTTAAGATTAACGGTACTGAGCTTGCACGCACTTCGGTGTTTAAATACCTGGGATCAGAAATAGCGTCTGACGGCGGTCTGATGGTTGAAGTGAACTCACGCGTGCGTGCAGCTTGGTCCAAGTGGCGTTCGCTGACTGGCGTGCTCTGCGATAGGAAGATCCCAGAGCACCTGAAGTCGAAGATTTACAGAGCCGTCGTGCGGCCGGTAGCGATGTACGGCGCTGAGTGTTGGCCTGCGACTAAGGAAGTTGAAACGCGCCTCAGCGTCATGGAGACGAAGATGCTGCGCTGGACGGCTGGAGTCACCCGCATGGACCGCATCAGAAATGATGCTGTTCGGCAGAAGTTCGGTGTCGCGCCGATAGCGGACAAGATGCGCGAAGCTCGCTTGCGATGGTACGGCCACGTTCTGCGTGGGAAAGAAGACAGCGTCCGCAAGATAGGCCTTGAGTTGGAAGTATCTGGAAAGCGGCCTAGAGGACACCCGAAGCAGCGTTGGTCGGATACGTTACACACGGACATGAAAATAGCTGGTGTCCACCCTGATTAAGCGCAGGATCGGGAAAGATGGCGTCGTAACACCAGAAGAGCGGACCCCGCGACGAAGCGGGACAAACGCTGAAGAAGAAGGAGAAGAAGATTAAATTTTAAAAAAATTAATGGGTTTACCGAATTTACCGGAATTTACCGGCGAATTTCCGCGTTAAAAATATGCGGTAAAAAATTTACCGGCGGCAAGTCAGCGCATACCCTTGGTCTCCACTATCTCGTAAGGCAGTCACTGGACTCTCGAGCAAGGCCAGGGGGTTGGAGGGTGGGCGTGCCAGGGGACGAGGGGGTAGAACGCTCGACCCCCACACGAGGCCATAGGCTTCTTGAAAATGGAAAAAGGGTAAAGTTTACCACAATGTGGGTTAATGATTTGTATATGGGAATATTGAGAGACAAAAAGGAGTGATAGATAGGGATGCTACCTACAATGGGTTTTTGAATAGCCTTGAAACGCTTTCTGAAGAAGCTTTTCACAGACAGTTCTTCGCAAGTAAGGTTCGTGAGTTCAGGCGATATTGACGGGCAAAATTGTGGGTACGGTTGTCGTTATCCGGTTACCCGCTACTTAATCATGGTCGACTTAAAAGGTATTGCAGCTGAAACTAGTTAAACGAGTGGACAGTTGCGCTGTTGTTTTCTACACGAAAACAAGTATGAGTTTGAGACAGCGCTAAGCTTGAGGTCCAAGAATCGTCACTGATGAAAAGACGCACTTTCTAATGATTGGATCTAGGTATCATACCCGAACACCGACGTATCGAATTAATGGTCAGGCTCTGAAAAAGGTGGATGAAGCTCGTGACTTGGGTTATATTATAACGAGTGATTTGTCTTTTTCAAAGCACTGCCAACTTTTGGTGAAGAAGGCAAGTCTCCGTATCTATAACCTGTTCAGGGCTTTGAAATCCTGTATTCCCAAGATCTACATACGAGCTTTCAAAAGCTATGCTCGACCTATCGTTGAAACTGGAACTACAGTATTCAATCCATCTAGAAATAGGGATATCGATGTTTTGGAAAGCGTCCAAAATAGCTTCAGGAGGAAGCTCATGATAAGATGTTTTTCAGTGGATTATAGCTTGATTCCAAATGGTTCCCAACGGTCTGAGTTCTTTGGTCTTCCATCATTGAAGAACAGAAGAAAAATTGCTGATATTGTCATGACGTATAAAATTCTGTCCAGGAAGTTATCAATCAATTCGTAAAATTTCTTTGAAGGGATGCTCACAAAATCCGTAAGATTTCTTTGAAGGGATGCTGACAAAATCCGTAAGAGGAAAGCTTAAGCTTCGAGTGTCGATTGCTAAATCACGGATTAGGTCAGATTTTCTAAAATACAGGGTTCTCAAACAAAGAATTCAACTTGCTGCTTGCCAGGTACGACGATTTGGCGAGACTGTCTGTGCACGTGTGTAGAAGGTCTACTACATGTTGAGTTCCGTGAAGTGCTCGAAGATATGCTACTACTCATGCATCGTTTAACAGTGATTGTTGATTGTTCTGTTTTGTGCTAGAAATGTTTTTATTCGTTCCTTTTTAACATCATTGATGCTAGACTTTGTTCTACGCCATCTACCACTATACAATTGAGTTAGCTCCCTGCCCTGTTAATGATGAGGCGTACCTCACTCAGGTTGGAAACCTGGTTGAGATACGCCCCGTGGAACAACGCGCAATCTCATGGAACCCCTAGCGATGCCTCCGCGTACCTCGCGCGGGCAAAGTCTGCTGTTTAACATGGGGTGGTGTTACAGAAGAGGACGCGTAGCCTCCTCCTGCTTAACACAACGGCATCTGCGCGCGTTTCTGAGCGCCTGGATCCATAAGACGGATTCCCTTCGCCGCATCACAACCGTCTGGAGTCAGAAGAGGAGACACCGTCGTCCTACGAAGAGGGATCGCATTCAGAATTGAGCATGAGATGCTGCTGCAGCAAAGGAAGCGCATCCTCCTGCTTGACACAACGGCGTCTGTGCGCGTTTCTGAGTCCCTGAATCCAGAAGACGGGTTCCCATCGTCGCACCTCAACCGCCTGGAGTCAGAAGATCGAAAAGAAAGGAAGCAGAGGTCACATCGCCGTCGTACGACGACCGGCCGCATGCAGAACTCGGCATTATCCCATGTTGAACGGAAAAGTTTACCCGCGCCAGGTACGCCTCTGAGTATATATCCCCAGTCCAGTATTTTCTCATGGTCAACTGTACGTGGCGTGCTCGCGCGTTCGACAGAAGTCCCATCTGAAAATTTGGCTAACACCAGGACTCAAGTCGAAATCAAACGTTGTACTCACCGAGATGCTGCAGTAAATGTTATCTTTTTGTTGTTCTGTTAACAAAATTGTTTTGAAACATCACACGTAGTTTCTGTGTGAGAGTATTTTCAGAGAAAAAAGCACAAACCTATAACCCCGCGAAGTGCTACGACACGCCTAACGGCGAGACACGCCGTTAGGCGTGTCGTAGCACTTGTAAATAAATAAATAAACAGATCAAAGGTGCTGCTACGGCTTGGAAGAGACATGCTAGCTCATAGTGTTTTCGTTAATAAAATGCTGATATTTTAGGTCAGACTGCGTCCGACAGCCTCATGTAATAGAAGCAGTTCTTACGAAAACACCTCCTGATAGAAGCTGCACATTAAGGATGATCCACACAGTCCACAACATGCATCCCGACTTTTATCGAAAGACAAGCATCGCAAATATATAATTTTATATCTATTTCTTAGATTTTTCCTGCAGAATTTTTTCGTATTCCGTCCAGTCGTATTTACATTTGTACGGCATAAACCTGAAAGTAAGAGTGGTGTTTTAGCGGGTGAAGTGGCCCAAAATGAACGTGGACCAACCTATCCGGCACACCTTTGAGACGCAGCACACGAAGCTCTTTCCATCGCTCAAAATCATTTCGTGAGTCACGTATACAAAGCAGCACGGAGCACGGTATTGTTGCCATGCTGAGCAGGCTGAAATTAGAAACATCCCTGTGAGTCGGCAGACATTACGGCGCGCACAACAAAAGGGCAAGTGTTTGGTGGAAATCTTGAATTTCGCCTTCGATATACTCCGGCGAAACTTTCGCTTTGAAGTTTCTACACATAGACCTTACTAGTGAAAGAAGAGCCAGAACTAGAGTTTGGTTTGAGGTTAGTAACAAACCGCAGCTCCTCTTTGCTGCAACGACTCAGATGGCAAGGCTTTATCTCCTCCATGCATCTTGTCATCCCTTTAGATGTGAAGAGGCGGTGGAGAGCCACGACTGGGGAGATAGCTGACAAGCAAAGTGCCAGACTGCTCCAACCTTCAGGTGGAATTAAGCAAGTAGGAAAGAAGTGAGATGAGAAAGTGTTAGAACTCGAAAATTCTTTTAAAGGAATTTCGCTACATGCCCCCTCTTGGAGTTTCCGAGAACGCGCTCATCGCGTCATCAGACGCTTCGCATTTCGGTACGGGGGCAGTACTTTACCATAACGATTCATCCAAAACTTTCTCATCGCTACTCCCTCCATCTACGTTAGAGTTATCTTGACTTTCCGCGAAATGTATGCTATTTTCCCAGCGATTAAGGCGTTCGCGAAGTTCATTCTTCAGAAGAATGCAACTGGTATTGCGATAACCAAGCAGCAGTAAGTATCCTTAATAAGGGTAGTAGTAAAACAGAGCTGCAAGAGTTAGCGGTGAGCATTTGGGACCTTTACCAAGTCTTGGCGCTCGAGATAGTACTTATCTGGATCCCAAGATCCTTGAATTCGGAAGCAGATTCAGCCTCCAGGTTCGTCGACCTAGATGACTGGGCAGTGGCAGACGCGATTTGCCTTGAACTCAGAGACTCATGGGATACTTGTTCAAAGCACATGTTCGCAAGTAATCGTACGGTCAAATGTCCGATTTTCTCTAGATGGGCCTCCGAAGGGGCATACGCAGTGGACGCACTCGCGCACGAAGCTGGAGCGCTGTAGAACCAAGGACTCACTTGGTTGGTTACCCCCTTTTTAATCCTCAAAACCCTTCGCTGGGCAAAGTCCCATCGCTGTAAAGGAATTCTAGGATTTCCCATATGGAAATCAAACCTGCTTTCCCCTTCTTAGGCCTAATCACTCCTGGATCCCCGAAATCAAAAGCCTCATTATTCTTCCAGCAGGGTCACCGGTGCTCCAATCAAATGCTCTTTCCTTTACATTTTGTGGTCCCACCGCTAACTTCGACTTAGCTTTTGCTTCAATAGCATTCTAACCCCCTCCGGGCTTTAATGGTTCCGTTCTATGTGTAGAAACTTCAAAGCGAAAGTTTCGCCGGAGTATATCGGAGGCGAAAATGATGATTTGAATTTCTACATGTCTCATCGACAGCGGTCGATGCATTCGGCCCCGAATGCAGGTACCGGTACCGGCGATACGGTACCGGCCCCTGCGGAGTCACAAGGCAGCGCCTCGCGCTCGCTGAGGTCAGCAAGCGCCAGCGCTGACGAAAGGGGAGGGCCCCGGCTAAACCCATTCCGGCTTTTTCTCGTCTAGCGACCCCACCCGCCCTCCCATTCGAGCTGGAAAAAGCTGAAAGCATATAAAATCCATTTACAGCTGTGATCCGCGGCCTACGCCATACAGCAGCCGTCGACACGGCTCACATGGCGTCAGCAGTGGGTCTTCAGGAAGTAGCCATCATTATCGAGTCTTGTATCGATCTCGATGTAACGCCAGGAACGCTCAAGATTTACCGGATAGTGAAGATGCAGCTCTTGGATTTTAATTCCAAGTTTCGTGTCCCCATATCAGGTCTTCCTAAATTGAGGAACGTTTTTGTGGCTCACCTAATCCATCTAGGTAGGGTTAGATCTCTAGGATACCACATCAGCGCCCTCACATTTTTTCGGTCCTCTGCCTTCAGACGATGCAGACGTCCCAGGTTCTGTAAGCGCTGCTTAGGATGGCCACTAAGTCTTCACCACCTGCCAAGCGTCATCCCAAGACTTCCAAGTTCGACCTAGATATAATAGTTGAAACGGCCCTCGACCAAAGCTCGGACCAAGCCGTCATAGGGGCTACCATGGTCCTCATCGCTTTCCAAGGGCTGCTAAGGGTCAGTGAGCTTTGCGCGCTTCAGTTCCAACACTTCCTATAGAGGTGAAAGCATATGGTGGATTGTGATCGCTTAGTCCAATACCGATCAGACTGGAGTAGGTACTAACGTGGTCATTAAATTAGACCTTTGCCATGGCAGCGATTCTGTAAAATTAGAAGTCATCTGCTGCCACAGCCTTTTCTTTTCAGTTCACGCAACGGAGGCAAGCCAATGGAGATTTTGTTGCTCGGGTTATTAGGGCAGGTACCCACGCTGTAAGGACAAGGATCGCCAGTGGGAAAATCATGCTAGCAGGTCGCTGGAAGTCCTTCGAGGCATTTAGTTGCTACACAGAACCGTCCCATTGGCGTCGTAGTGGGAGCGTAGTCCCAACGGGCCAACCCCTCGGGGAATTTAATTCTACCTTCAGGATGCCGTCAGCTCGTACCTCCACTTCTCCACAGTGGCGGTAGCATCTGGACTGACATGGTCGTCGACACTACATCCTTCTCAGCTTGCCGCCGACGCTCACGGACACACTACGGCGTATATGTTGTTATTAGATTCAGAACATCTAATCTTCTCATGCCTCGCATGTATAATCCATTCGACCCGAGCGATGATACGTTCAGAGTTAATATATCATGTTGTGACGCCTCAGTACGCGTATGATCCGACAATTTCACATGTATGTATCCTTCACGTGAAACGACGCGTATGTATCTAACATATTACATGGATGTATGTAAACGTATAACATGCATAACGAGAACGTATATATGCACGACGACGAGAGATAAAGCCTTCTCCCCCCCCATGCCCAGAGGGGCCAAATTCAGTGCTTAACCTGTGGGGAGTTAAATAAAGGCGAATCAGGGAGGGCACTAAACGCCCGTACCAGGGAAGATCTGGCCGGCAATCAAAAGCAAAGCTTGCTATCCCGCTCGGGAAAGATCGAGAGAAAGTCCACTTTGGAACGATTTTATACTGAATTCACTGCATTGCTACATGAAAGCAAGATCCAATTCAAATCAGTTTCTTTAAGCCTCAGTTGGCTGTAAAGTAAGATCGATCCCAGAAAACAGATAAAGGCCTTCTGGAATCGTGAATGTTATACAAAAACGAATAACCGAAGCGAGTTGCATTTCGAACAGCAGTGAGTTTTGTCGTTCACACTCGATGTCTACGCTCTGAGAACCATGTATTCTATACACTTCGCATCAGTATAGACTGCAGCTGGTGGGTCTCGGTTGTTCAATGGTGGCTGTGTACATAGCTGCGCATTCACCGAGCATCGGTGGAGCAACAGTGAGTTCAGTTTGCAACAATGAGACTCCGTTTGAATCATTGAAACTACAAGAGTTCAAAACGCACATAGTTGTGCTCGAATGAATATACATATTCGAATAGTCGAGTAATCGATACTTTTAGATCTTCGAATATTCGTTCGAATTCGAACACTGAAATGGAGCCATCCTTGAATATTATTTGAAAATCGAAAAAAACTTACTAGAAAAGATAAGTTCAATTTTCGAACACAGAACCTAATTCAGACAAATTATTCGACTACTCGAATATTTGAATAAACGAAAAATAGGACTTATTCGATTGTTGAACATTCGAAAAACTGATGAACGAATAAATTTGTTCGTTCATTCGCTCGACACTTTCCGTCATCGAAGTTACTCGTTCATTCATTCATTCGATAAAATTTCTTAAAAGCACAACTACAGAAACGCAAGTTTTTGCCAAGGTAAGGGCGCTGTCTTAGGTCCCCCTTCTTTCAAACCATTGAAAACTACGAAATTGACGAAACGCAGGCCGAAATAATTCGTTCCACCATACCAAATCTATGTGACGCAAAAGCATTACGCCAATTCTGACAGTATACGCTGGCTGAAAACTTCTGCTTCTTTAGGAATAGAGAATTTTTTAGGCTTATCTTCAAGTTTTGAAAAAAAAAGGTTTTAAATAGTAGACGTTAAGTTCACATCGTGCCTTATGTCCAGTATTTTACAACACCCACTTGACTGACAGTGTAAATGTCATCTACATGGAGAAACAACACAAAGAAGCACAAATTTTTTCTCACTATAGACTTAATCAACCGTATTGTAATCGAACAGACTCGATAAGCTGATTAGCTCCAGAATTAGTTTGGAAACCTTGAGCTAAACAAGCACAGATGTAATATTTTCGGTGACTTGCACCATTTCCGACTGCATCTTGGACGATCCGGAACAGCTTCCGATTATAACGATAAATCAATAAATAAATAAATATCTTTTCAGAACGCAAGATCTTCTGAAGTGTCGCTGCTCCATGAAGAGCACTCATATACCTCCATCGCCAAGAAACGTTTAAAATAAAAGTTAGGGGCTTGATCAAAAATGTTATATTCACAAAGATCCACGGATATAAGCGAACTACCATTAGTCGCAACTTCAATGCCATGGTAGATTTAAGTATACGGTTGATGGAGGTTGGGTGTATGTAATCAATTAATCGGGTATACTGCATGTCATACCACACCTTTAAAATATTCTTGACCTGTCATTTTTGAGATAACGAGGACTAGAACATCGGCAGACGGTATGCAAATTGCATGTCTTTAATAGTTCTATAAAACTTTAGTTACACAGCTTTATAACAAACCTTCAATTATACTATAATGGTGGTATATTATAATAAAACTTTTATAACGCTATATTTTAATACATAGAAAGTAAAATTAAAGCTCTTTAAGCAATTTTATTAAATTATCCCTGGTAGTTTGTACCCTTTCAAAAAGGTTATAACGGTTCCCTCTTCATTCACGAGCCACCGGGGAGGTGTATAGCAAAAAGGTTCTTCTGGAGAGAGGTGGCGAAACGAACCACTTTTAGAAAGGATAAAAATGACGCTTCGCCACCTATCTCCAGGGGAACCTTTTGCTGCAAACCTCATCTGGTTTTGTACATTTCAATTCCACTTTACTTTGTTATCAATACTGGAAACTCTTCCTTCCATCGACAAACAACAATGACTACCATAGCCAAAAATTCAAGCAGTTTTCCGAACGATCTGGTTAATCTAACTCCTAAAAAACAAATTCCAACAAAATATGCATTATCATCCTGAATTCTATGGAAGCATTCAAAGCAGTACACATTGTTCAGTGATTCCAATTCCTTCTACAACGACCCCCTCCCTAACAACGGAATGAAGAGAAGACGAGCATTAATTTGCGAGAATTACGTGCAGGCTAATGATGTTGTCCGGCCTGTCTGGCGACAATAATAATTACGGAAATTGGTAACGCGTGTTTTGTTATGCTGTCTTCGTTACGGCAGCACCCGCAAAAACCAATTAACACCTTTAACATCGCAGACTCTTTGTCGATGAATAAAAAGGGCTCCTGCACTTATGTCCTTTTGTTTATCACCGCACTTATATACAGAACGAGTTTAACTGTGGATGAAGAGTCTGCAGATAAGCACACAGACACCTCACTAAGGCTAGAAACCTATAAATGGAACACTGTTGCACTTCTAGTCCACACCTAAGTCAGTGTATTGGTAATGCAGACAATCTATCACACCACGCCTTTCAACCGTCTCTTTAGCATGAACACCTATAGGCCCCGTTTATACTTCCGACATCGAGCGCCGCGACGGCATGTAAAGTGGCCAAATTGATCGATTGCGTCGCTCAATCAATGTGGCCACTATAAGTGGCGTCGTGCTGCTCGGCGCCGAAGTATAAACGGTGCCTTAAGGCCCCCACAGAGTTCTGCGGCAACGCCGCTCGCCGCAATGGTTAAGGATAGGGCAGGGACGCCGCTGGCGGCTAGCTCTGCGTCTCTGCCCTATGGTTAAGCATGGGGCCACGGCGCAGAACTCTGTGGGGGCCTTTAGGAAACGGTTAGTGTGCAAACGACGCGCGGCGACACCATGTGACAATAAGCTCCCACATTGATCGTGCGACGAGACGAATCGATATGGGCGCATATTATTACATCGCGTCACGCGTCGCGTGCACACTGAACGCTCCCTTAAGGCACCCTCTGTGCTTTGACACCACGATATAGCCACATAAGACGGCCAAATGGGAACAACGAATATCGATCGTACCGCGCCGATATTCAATAGCAGTGGCTTCAACTCGTTAACGAACGAAGTATCAAAACTTGACGAAAAAGTAGCAGTACAGCGCAGGGTTATGCATAGTGTAACAACGTCAATGTGGATAAAATCTCGATGCATCACCCTCGTGCGCCAAAGTGGCCCAGGAAAACACCAAACATTTTGTTAACGTCCAAAAAACCACAGATCCACTGTGCTAATGGGAATACTGTTGACCCTTAAGAGACTCCTCTTGCGGATAGTGGGCGTCTTCAGTTTCCTACCGTTGTGGTAGGCGTCCGTGTGGTTTTCAGTTCTCCTGCTTCTGGTTAGAGCAAACCTCTTCAAGCAATGTCGGAGACGAAAGAGTTCCTTCCAGTTGGAACGAGGCACTGCATAGCCCAGGAGTGCAGGAATATAGTTGCGTATGATTACTATTGCTGCTGTGCTACTTGCAGTGGATATGTCAGCATCGCTGGGTGGTTAATAATAGGAGCAGTGTTCTTCGTGATCGTAGTTCTTATCGTGTGTGCTGTGTGTAGGCGATAAAAACTCGACGGAACAAACGCTATCAACCTTTCAAAATAAACGTTTTGCTGTCTTTTATAACTACTTCTTTCTTATGCACCATTTTCACTTCGAAATGGACACTTTTCAAATCAAACTGAGCACTTTTCAAACCAAATTGGACACTTTTCACGTCAAATTGGTCACCCTTCTAAGCTGGCCTATGAACTTTGAAATCAAATTGAACGTTTTCCAAATCGAAACGACCGTCCCCCAGATTAAAGTAGACTTCCGAAAAAAAAATTTAGAATAAAATTTTGTTTAGGTAAAATTACAATAACTATTTTGAATTTTTTTTTACTTCAACGCCCGAGTGAGTGTAAAAATTTTATAAAATTTTTATTTTCTGAGAAAAATAATGAATTAGATCTCGTTTCAAAGCACAACAAAGCAGCAATCATATAGTGCACTAAAGATCAGATTGCGCTATGCACTTGAAAAGATCGACGCGATTTTTATTTGATTGATAGTGTAAATGCTGCATACATAATGCACCAAAGTGAGAATGCGTCTATTTTTCACAACTGTCTATATTGCAAAGTTTGTAAGTGTGAAATTCCATAAAAACCGTAATTTCGCTATTAATACAATAAAAATCGCGACGTCTTGGACGAGACCACGGAGCAATCTCTTGTTTGGCACTAAACATTGCTGCTCTCCTGCTGTTTAAAACAAGCTATAAACCGTTATTTTTCCAGAAAATGAAAATTTTGGTGTGAGTTATGACCACGCAGACTCATATCAGTCATTCTTTTCATAATTAAACAAAAATGGTATCAGCGACGACATTCAGAAGATAGGAAATCTAATGAGTTAAGAAATGAGAAAAATTAGGTGAACTACGGATTTTGACTGCAAAAAAAAAAAAAACTTCTGAATTCAGAGAACGCACCATATGCCACAAAACTCAGAACACCTACAACCATAACTACATTCAGTTTTTAGATCTGGGTAAGTATCCGACTTACTTTACTTAGTATCTATCCCAGACACGGATACACTACCGACCAGAGACGCAGTTCTCATAGTCATACTAATAGAAGAACGAGAAACATGCTCAACTTACTAGGCTAATCTTGCTCGTCCCGTCAACCCGTAGAGAAACATATTTGAAAGAACGAAATTGGTCGCAATGGAGACCCCAGTGACGGCAAAGCCAGGATCTGGATCCTTGAAAATCTGAAAAAAAAAAACATTGGTGAGAATATTTAAATTGTTGTTCCAGTGATAACTGATTACGTCAATTAAAACTACCGAAACAATCTGCATGATAAAAAGAAAGGATCACTATGACGCTATGAATCGTAGCAAAAATGGTACCAAGGAATGTTTGGACTAACAGCTGGAAATTGGACATTTTATACCGGACAGTAACCCTGCATAGTTGATTAAAATGAACTCCGCCTCAGAGAGTTTATGTTCACTTCTAAGCCTGTACTCCTTGTAATGGTGTACATAAAAGTGACGAAGGCTAAACGTCAGCGTCACTGAATCCATTTGCGGGATGCGCCATGCGTTCTACTTCTGCGGGAATATCGTGGACACAATTTGAATACGTGCTTGACACATACACTGAATGGCGAGTATCCGACCAGTGGGTAAGTCAGCATCTAGTTTATCTTATCCAGAGAAGCCCAGTTCCAACGAATAGATTCAGGAAGGTGGAGGTTTGGTAAACCTCTGCGGGATCTTTACCATGACAATCGATTCTGGTTTCACGCGAAATCTGGTGGCTCTTCCCAACCAGCTAACATGTGTTTAATGGTCTACATATTGAAGTGAAAATACGAGCTCTATCCTGAATTAATCATCCCTGTCCACGGTCGCGTGTAGCGTAGTCGAAGGAGGCGCCAGCTGTCGCCTGCACCCGATACCAGGTTTCTGGTTCGATTTCCCGCCCAGGCCAACCATGCCTTCCATCCCTCCGGAGTCGGTGAGTTGGTACCAAACTTGTGTGGGAAGGATAAAGCGCTGCCTTGTTAATCGGCTGGCCACCGCAGCTCATTGTATGGTCAAATACGCATCCAAATCGCCTCCCCGACTTCCCGTAGAACTAGAATGCGTCGCGCATCCCAAAATGGATTGAGTAACGCCGTCCTTTATCCTTTCTCCTTATCACCTGTATCACCTGTCGTCCCGTTGATCATCGACTTGCTCGAGCGGGCGCCAGCAGCGTCTCCATTCGTCCCTGTCGCGTGCCAGAGTGGTCCAATGGATCCTCCTCGCTCGAGGGACACGAAGAGCGTCATATCGGTCGTTCAGGGCTTTCACGAAGAAGTCCGACCAACGCGTTGGTGGGCGTCCTGGTGTTCTTTTGACATCCCGCGGAATCCAGTCTGTGACGGCTCTCGTCCAGCGGGTGTCTGCGAATCGCATTACGTGGCCGGCCCACCTAATTTTCGACGACTTGGCCCATGCGACAGCGTCTCTGATCTTCGAACGTCGGCGAAGCTCGGAACTCCGGAGACCTTCTCTCACTTGCGTGAGTCGTGTCACTCCGAGCATCGTCCTCTCGATTCCACGCTGCGCGACGCTGATCGCGTGTTCATCCTGCTTTCGTATAGCCCAGGTCTCTGAGGCGTATGTTAGGGCAGGAAGAACAGTGGAGTCGAATAGGTGGGCACGGAGTCGGACGTTCTTCGTTTTCTTCACGACTTCTTCGACGCTCTTGAAAGCTCCCCAAGCCGCTCGTTTCCTCCTGCTCAGCTCTGGTGCTAGGTCGTTGGCCATGTTGACTTCGCGACCCAGATACACATAGCTGGAGCATTCGGAGATGTTCGTTCCGTTGAGCGAGAATGGGGCATCAGAAACCCATCCGTTCTTCATGAACATCGTCTTCGTAAGATTCAGCTGCAGTCCAACGCTTCCACATACACGATCGAAGTCGGCCAGCATTCGCTCCGCCTGAGTGATGCTCGGTGTTATGAGCACGATGTCGTCAGCGAAGCGAAGATGGTGCAGTTGCCGGCCGTCGACCTTCACTCCCATGTCATCCCATTCTAGTTCGCGCATGACGTTTTCGAGGGTGGCGCTGAAGAGCTTCGGGGATATGGTATCCCCTTGTCGAACCCCTCTCTTCACGTCAATGACGACGTCGTTGTAGAATGGTGAGATCTTGGTCGTGAATCCACTGTACAGCTCTCGAAGGACTCTGATGTACTGAGTAGGAACGCCCTGGGTGAGCAGGGCTTCCATAACCGCTTCAGTCTCGACGGAGTCGAATGCCTTCTTCAGGTCAATGAACGTAAGGCAAAGCGGCAGCTTGTACTCTCGCGACACTTCGATGAGCTTCGTAATGGTGTGTATGTGGTCGATCGTGCTGAATCCTCTCCGAAATCCTGCTTGTTCGCATGGCTGTCCTTCGTCCAGCGTTCTACTAATCCTATTCAGGATGACTCGAGTGAACAGCTTGTAGACTACCGACAGCAGGCAGATCGGGCGATAGTTGCCAATGTCGTGCACGTCTCCCTTCTTGTACAGCAAGACGGTCTTGCTGGTCTTCCACTGAGATGGAACCTTGCATTCGGATAGGTAGCGTGTGAAGAGCCGCGCCAAGGTGTTGATGAGCGCTGGCGGGAGGTTCTTCAGGTGTTCAGCTCTGATCCTGTCAGGACCGGGTGCTGTACGTTTCTTCACCGACGAGATGGCGTGTCGGATCTCGGAAGGGAGAACAGAGGGGATGACGTATCCATCCTGCGGAAGATGGCGTAGGGGCAGGTGGACGTGGCTATCGAAGAGATCGGAGTAGAAGTCGTGGATGACTTTCTCCATGGTCCTTCTGGAAGAGGTGACGGTTCCGTCAGGACGTCGGAGAGCGGTCATCTTGGTCTTGAAGTTGGCGAAGTTCCGGCGGGCATTGCGGATGCTCAGCCCTGCCTCTGCTGCTTCAGCCAACACTTCCGCCCTTCTCTCCTTCAGATCTTCCTTTATCGCCGCTCTGCATAGCTTTGCAAGCTCGGACGTCAGTTGATAGTTGCCTGACGCTCGTGCTGCTCCACGTTGGCGTATCAGCTCGAGAGTTTCCGGAGACAGGCGTCTCTTGGTGGTCTTCAAGCTCTCGGCTCCCTTAGCACTATCGTGGAGATGGTGCACGAAGCGATCGTATTCCTCGTCGACGTTGTCCATGACGGCATCTTCCCAAAGGCCGACAAGAGAGGTGTAGAGATCCCAGTTGATGGTCGTTCTGGGACTCCTCTTCTTGAACTTCGCGGCCTTCTCTCCTTGACGCGAAAAGCGGAACCTCGCGCGAAGGAGGCGGTGGTCCGATCCCGTGTAGAACTTGGGGACAACGGAGACATCGGTCAGGCAATACTTGCGATTGAAGATGATGTGGTCGATCTCGTTGTGGAACTGGCCACCGGGGGATTCCCAGGTCCATCGTAGGGAGGGAGGCTTCTGGAACTGCGAGTTTCCATGGATGGTCTTGGTCGACATGATAAACTCAGACAGCCTTTCACCTTGCTCGTTCCACTCCAAACCGTGGGTTCCGATGTGAAGTTCTTCCAGCGACCTTCGTGGCCCGATCTTGGCATTGAAGTCGCCGACGATCACCTTGTAGAAGGTGTGATCTTCCTTATAGAACTTCTCCAGCTCCACGTAGAAGGCCTCGACGTCTTCGTCGTCGTAGTCGGATGTTGGGGCATACGCGACGAACACAGTCAAGGCTGGCACGGAGCCACATCGCTTCAGTCGCAGACGTCCGATTCGGCTTGTCAGAGACTCGTACGAATCGATGTTCATGGCCATGTGCGTGTTGACGAGGACACCAACGCCGCCTACTCCCCTGCTGTCGCATGTTCCGAGGAACAGTTCTTCTCCGGAGTCGTAGGCGGCGTGTAGGGGGTGGTGTCTTCTCGTCTCGGTCAGTCCGATGACGTCGTACTTGATCTTCCTGGCTTGCATCATCAGGTCCTCGACGGATGCTTCCGACGCAAGCGTGCGGGCGTTGTAAGTACAGATCGTCATCCTAGTCCTTCTCAGTTTGCGCAGCCTGGTTAGGCCCTGAGATTTTAGCAGCCTCTCCGTACTCGTCCTTCCCATCGCTGCAGAAATGGGGGCTCTTTCGGGGTCAGGGGAATGAGGCCCTTTAGTGCTGCTGTGTTTGACTGGAATACAACACGGGTAGCTAGTCAGGCTCTGTCGTGCGGGCGGGGTACTCCGGGCAGCCAGCCAGACTGCCCGAAGGGACGGGGCGAGACTTAAGGCGGCCTCGAATCGCCTTACATGTACTCCCAGTCTACCGAATGCAAGCTTTTGGCCGAGCCGACACAGTTACAATCCGCACAGTCACGGACACATCCACGCACACTGTGCACGAACATGCCGCTCCCACGCACAAGGAACGCATCGACCCGACACAGCAGGAGCAAGGAGTCCATCCCCTGCATCCCACCTGCGTCTCTGGGCAGTACACGGTCGCATTTGGTTCGCGTTTAATTCCCCTATCCACCACCCGGGGACGCGCCACGTGGCCCTGCGACAAGCGGCCCGAGATCCCTCTTAACAAGAGAGCCCGAAGGCTCTCTATCGAGGGAGATCCGTGGTTCTCCTTATAGCTGTCCAAACTACTTGAAGTCTGTGGATAGGCTTTTATGCCCATGCACTGTTATCGCGGTGAATCATAATTCGTACTCAAAGGTGGCACAAATTGTAGTGATAACTCCAGATAAGAGTAATGCGGGACCAATGCGGTGCTGCTACCGTACTCACTCTTAGCCGTCAAAAGAGCGCAAGTGGTGTATAACGATGAACACTCCCACCGTAGCGTTCAAACCCACTAACGCAACAATTTCCTGGCTTCGAGCTCCAAATTTTCACTGCCCCAAGTGACTACGGTGCGTTGGAACACCCTGTAACGCTGTGACATGGCAAAACAAATGTACTGTACTCAACAAACTGCACTACATCTGATGTAAAGAGGGGGAGGGGAGCATTCACTTGCTTTTTGAAGTAAGTCGACACACTTGAACCCTCACTTTTCTTTTTTTCTTTTCCATTAAGCGCATTCCTTCCACCTACAATACACCATCTCCTTACGTTCCTTTGTCCTTTAGCTACTAATTTCATTGGCACTTACAAGTCAATCTTCTAGCAATCAATTTCCAATTTCTTAGCTGCCTCCTTTTGTCTGTTAGGATTTCAATGCTATCCTTTTCATTCACATATTTTCATTTGTCTCTAAGTCATAATTCCATTTCATTTTCTCACTGTTTTTCATGACAAGTAGCTTCGTTCTTCCTCTACTGTTTTGTTCGGACCCAGTTGTCAAACTGAATTTAGAAACACGAAAGCCACTTCTCGGAAAACATTTCAGAATCCAGTTGAAGTTTCAAAATTTCTTTGTGTCCAGATTTATGCTCATACTAGAATTCCGCGCAAGCTAACAAATCTACTCTAAACACAAAGAGCTGGGTTTCGAAAAATTCGAAACTGTCATCATCTTTTTTATTTTGGCCAAAAATACTTATTTACTCACTTTTTAGTACCCACAAAATAAAATATTTATTTTGTTGGTTCAAAAAAAGTGAGATTTCGATGTTCACAGAAGGTTCATGTTCATTAAGTTCAAAAAGAGCAGGAAAAATAAGCACAGAAACCAGGAAATCCCAGATTTACGACGCTCAGTACTCAAATCTAAATGGAGTAACAACACCACATCAACCACTACTATTGTCATAGTTCCACGCAGGACCAAAGCGCCACAAGAAGAACGCTCCTTCACTCGACAAACTCACGTTCTTCTTAGACCAATCCCAGGAACTCGACTCCCCTTTCGGTTGCACAATCTGGATTGACTTCTAAGAAACAGCGGTCAAGGACGGTAGAAATACCCTCATTGGAGAGACATCATAAAGACTACTTTCCAACAAAAGTGACTGAACTTACCCAGAATCCAGAAGATTTCAGCGGAGGATTCTCGTCATCACCTTCCACTGACATTTTATCTGCAGTCTCTCAAGATCTTCGCTTTTACCTGCGAATTTATTCCTGGGAACAAGGTATGGTCCTTTTGTTATTTAAACGATTATACGCCGTATCGAGCACACAGAAAAGAAAACAGAACTTTATGCACGTAATGTATGTATTTGAACAATACACTAGTAAATCACTTATACAAACCATGACCCACTCGTCGGAAACATTATCGTAATAGAATTTCCTGCCAAGAGAGCAACAGATTGCGCAGGATCGAAACACACGATTAGCTAGATAGAAAGCAATGTATTGCGCTGTAGATGAAGCTGAGCTTAAAGAGTACGGTGCTATCGAGACCACAATTGGCAATCGACGAAGACAACGACGACGACGACAACAACAACGAAGCGCTCAGCAGCACCCTCAGAAGCACCTAGTCCTAATGGTGAAGCCCAAAAGCTTCCCTAACGCAAATATAGTACACACTCATAATCGTCGTTCTCATTACATTACGAGCAACATCGTAATGAAAACGAAAAAAGGCATTGTGGCACTAAAAGCCATTCACAGAAAAAACACTGTATGCACGTGAATACATAGTTAACATTCAGATGAAGAAGAAATGCATATCGTCGCAGCGAAAACCCCGAATCTTATGACGTTAAGGATACGTTCGTAATCAAAGCAATCGACATACTACACAAACACACGCACACATTTATAGGGCACAACAATGCTACATCACTTTGTTACTTACTCTAACTAGACCGGATTCGAAAAGTATTGCGTAAACTAGATCGATGAGCAACAGATTGAGATGTAAAGGCAAACATGAAGGGCGATTCCTACCAGTCGAAACAAAAAAATGAAACGCGAATATAATTGCCTCAGATTCTTCCATTAAGCGAGATTAGCACATGAGTATATTATTGAAACTAAAACGCTTCACACTACACTTCTAAGTTACTTATAAGGCAATGTTCATACTTGTGCCAACACACAGCGCCCAAGTCTGCCAACCATCGATATCGATTAGGCAGCGTAAACAATCGATATCGGCGGCTTCCGCATTGCCGCATCGCACAACGGCAGAAGTATAAACTTCGTGAAATACATTAATCCTCCCGCGGCTAATGCTAATCTCGTCCAATGCTCAATACAGAAACCTGCTCTAGCACTGTTTACCTTCAATGAAACGACGAAAAGAAAAGTCAACCGCTTTGGGAATGGAAATTCGAAATGCTATTCAATACATTAACGCAGAATTCAAGTATTCAATTGGAGGAGTCAACTTTTCAGCAAACCAGTGAGAAGTCGAAGTTGGTGAAAAGCTGTTGATCAGCTTCCGTGATGATATGTTTGTCTTTGGCGGACGAGAAACGAGGCTTCTCTTTTGTGAACTCATCATCGAAGTTCGACACATCTTCTGGATTTTTCTGCAACACGTCAGTTTGAAAAACTGAACTTTTCAGATCATCCTCAAAACTTTGGCAATTCGTATTTTTGATCCCTTCGCGAAAAAGCGCTCCGAAATAAATTTTTGCGAGCAATAATCTGCGGAACCCAACACCTTTTCCCGAAGAAGCTCCCACGGAATCCATCGCAATCATGAACAATTACATAGCAAGAACGCACGATCAGTGGTAGTATATACAGAAAGGAGGAACACGGAAAGAGTCCACGCTATAATAAGTGGTAACTAAAGAAGATCCTGATATATAGCATTGCTATTCAAATTCATCGCCGAGCTCACTATGTGAAAGTTTTGGGGCAATACTTATTGTTAAATCGTATAAATCTAGCCATAACCAGTAAAGAACTATCAGTAAAAACTCGAAATAAAATGGCAACTTACAATTTGAGGGATAAACTTGGGTGGAATTTCTTTACGAAGCAGTCGGTCCCATTCAAAGTTGATGTGCTGAAAAACAACGCTTTTACTCAGTAGGGGGAATGCCAGTAACGTCAGAACGATAGGCACTGATTGAAAAGCACGACAAACATACCTTGAAGAAACGCTGCATTTTCACTTCTTCCGCATCCTTCTCTCCTGATCCCAATCTCTTTTCCGGATTCTTTCGCATTAGCTGAAAAAAAGGAGTCACAATAAATCTCGGTGAAAACCATGTCATGACACAGTAGCAGTTTAAAAGACACCGCATTCGAAACATCCAATGATCATTGTTAGATACTTGTAAAACTGTTCAAACGCCTTCCACCTAGTCGTTTATGACCGACGAGAGACCTTTTCAGATAACATGAATAACAGTTCAAATTGAAAAATCTATTGTGCACCCGAGATTTAGCATACCGAAGCCAACGAAACACATAAAAGACAACGATAAAGGACTTCAATTCTCAACATGGGATGTGTCACGCATTCTACTTCCACGAGACGTCGTGAAGGCGATCAGAACACGCGCTTGGCCTATACAATGACATGCGGTGGCCCACCACAAGTCATTGTGTAAGTCAATAAACCCATCGCTGACTTGCTGGTGGTTTATACTTCCCAGACAAATCTGGTTCCAATTCACCGACCCCGGAGGCATGAAAGGGTTGATTGGCATGGGCGGGAACCCGAACTAAGAACCTGGTATCCGGTGCCCGTGACAGCAAGCACCTCAACAGCTGCGCTAAACGCGCCCTCAACAAAATACGAAATATGAGTTGGACAAATCCCAGATACAATCCAAGCTGGGAGTGGGAGAAATCTGTATGAGCCTTCACCGCCTCGAGCAGACTACTTATTTCATACCAGGTCCACAGTTCTCATCCTGTCGCTACCTTATGTTATGTCAGATTAGGTAGACTTGCCATACCCAACTTTAATGGCTTCAAACCTAAGCGCATTTCTTGTGTTCTCAAGGAGAATTCCAAAGGTTACCAAAACATTGAAGTGTACTAAAAAAACAAGTACAACACTGGCAAAACCTACCCGGCGCATGATGGAGATGCTTTCAATGGAAAGGAATCTCGGGTATCGAACTTCGTCATTCACAATACTATCGAAAATCTCCTCTTCGTCATCACCACTGAAGGGAGGCTCGCCAACCTAAAAGAATATGGCCACATAACAGCACAAAATAGTAAGCTATTAGAAAACACTCACCAGCATTTCGAAGATCAACACACCCAGACCCCACCAGTCGATGGCTCTGGTGTATGATGATTCAGTCAAAACTTCCGCTGAAAAAAGCCGGTATAAAAACTAAAATCTGATTTTCCAGCTCACACAAGGCAACGCACGTGCTAAGAACTCAGGAGTTCCACAAAAAGTGCTGGTCTTATCCGTCGGACCCATCCCCTCCTTGCACAGGCCGAAGTCTGCCAGCTTCACGAAACCATCCTTGTCCAGAAGCAAGTTGTCCAATTTGAGATCTCTGAAAATCGCACTTAAAATACTGCAACGTTCGGAATTTTCTCACACACAATTACCTGTATATGATGTTGTTCTTATGAAGAAACTCCAGACCGAGCAGAACACAGGCGGCATTGAAACAGCTTCTCTCCTCGCTGAAGATGTCATCGTGGATATGTCGCATCAGATCACCTCCCATACTGAAATATTCTATTGAATTACTTCCAGCAAGTAGTCAGAATCCTTGCTGAAGATGATCCAAAACCAACCTGTACTCCATTACGAAAAACACATGCTCTGAGGTTTGGAAACAACCGAATAAATTCACCAGGAATGGGTGACGAGCGCGAGACGCCACCTTAAGACCGAATATGATCACAAATATTAGCAACAACATAAAACTACAAAAATAACATGATATATTTGCTATACATTTGTCCTCCTTTTCGAGAACCTTTACTTCGAAAAGGCATAATAATATATCATAATACTAAGCATATACAGTAGATAGAGAAATCAGGGACTGGATTCATCACCGGTTATACCCGCGGGGTATAAAGGGGGTAGACGTACACACGATGAGGCATTCATAATATATCTTACTTGCTACATTGTGGGTATATCAGTGGGTGAGGGTACTCAACGACCGTCGTGGGTATATCTGCATACCTGCTGGGATTCTGCGCTCTATTGACAAAACGGCGCTCCAGTGAGATTAGCTGTTCTCGCAGCTCAGTTCTACCTTACCCTTGATTTATTTCATAAATACGAATCGTCCCCGATACCCACTGCTGGTAGTGGGTGCTATTCCCATACGGTGTCTTTACCTATACCCACTGCTTGAATCCGGCCCTAGGTAGCATGACATTACGGGAACATTTGTCATAGAGTGTCTATCCGAATTCCTTATTAGAGTAAAGGCATGTAGGCAGTAAAGGCATTACGGAGCAAAATCCAACTTCTCCTCTACTCTCTAGCCAAGGTTCTGGAAAAATCCAGTAAAAAAGGAGAGCTCATTCTGCTGTTCATTCTGCGATAGGCCCAGCACAATTCAGCGAAAAGAAGTTTCACAAAAAAGTTAAAGATATCAGGAAAGAAACTCAACATGCAGACTCACCTCAAAAATGCGCTTTTCAACCATAAGAGATTCAACCTCGTCACGACCGAGAATATCGCCTTTCTTCAGAATTTTCAAGGCGTAGTAAGACGAACTGGGCTTATGCTGTGCCAAAATAACCTGAAAGTTATCAACGACAATGAGTGGATAACACCGTAACACAGTCAGTTTGGATATAAAACTTCTGAAACATCAACAGCTATCTAGTTATTCTGATAACGAGAGCCTCCAAACTTGCGGTGACCTATTGCGATATAATTTTTACAGGATGTAGGGTCCCGGTGTGTGGAGTCCAAAACCAGTTTTTTTTTTTGGAATACTCTTCTGTGTTCTAGAAAAGGGCGTGTGAAAACGTGAGCTCGAAGTTCATGATGCATTGCTGCCACCCAGCGTGATGTGGTCGGCTGGCGAAGTGCATAGCGATGTGGTCTCTCAAACGCACAGAGTGAGCTTTGTGGTTCAGTCCCCGGTGTTGCCAAAGTTTTTGCACACATCGGGTCGTTAGTATTATGTGCTTGCGTGATCAAAGGAGTCAACTTACACACGATCAACGCCTTCAGTAAGTAAATGTAGCCCTTTGGGGTTCCATTTGAGCTACCTCTCAACGAATCGTATTTGTACTATTCGATCGCTAACAACAATAAAAAATTCTTGCTCATGGGAAGAAACTGCTGACTGTGTTTACTGTTGACAATGAGAAGCAACAATTATGATATAGAACTATGAAACACTGAGCATGACAAAGAAATTATAGTGTCAAATATTAACCGGTATCAAACCAAATTCACGACCTCTCCCGTGGAGTGTATGTGGTTTGTGCATTTATGGTATCGTTACTGATATGATACAGTGCAAATACGATTTACTGAGAGGTAACTCAAATGAAACCCCAAAGGGCTACATTTGCTTAGTAAAAGCATTGATTGTGTGCAAATTGACTCCTTTGATCACGCAAGCACATAATAATAACGACTCAGGGTGTGCAAGAACTTGGCAACACCGGGGATCGTACCATAAAACCCACTCGGCGCGCTCAAGAGGCGACATCGCTATCCACAGCGCCAACCGACCACATCCGGCGGGGTAGCAGCAGGGCGTGATGAACTTCGCGCTCACGTTTTCACATGCATTTTTTTGACCGCAGAAGAGCATTCCGAAAAAATTAACAATGGTTTTAGACTCCCCAAAAGAAACCCTACTTTTTGTAGAAATTGCATCGTAAAAGCTCACCGCAAGTTTGGGGCCTCTCCTTGTCAGAGTAAACAAGATTTCAAATGCTCATACCTTTCCGAAGTGGCCCCTTCCAAGAACGCTGACCATTCGGAACATATCGATATGTAGAGCGGCACCTTTTGATGGCGTTGGCGTATCCTGTAAGGGCTGAACAACAGGAAGCGGCGCCTGCAATTTCACCTAAAATCGTATGCTGTCTGTACTTGACTTTTCTTTTAACGGCTTATCTAGTTCACTACAAACGAGGAGCTCGCGCTGTTTCATACATACCTGAGGAGATCGTAGCACGGTTGTTTCGTCACTAGAAGTGCTCGTTACCAAAGGTGGCACGGACTTTCTACGATAACTTCCAGCAAGCTGAACATTCTAGAATCAGTAAAACACTATCTACTGAAGTGAACGCATACACTATACATGCGGCAGATAGCCTGTTACAATACCTCGCTATGGTTCTGTCGAGGAGGCAGAGCCGACGTTTCGCCTCCAAATGATGACTGGGCTATTTGAGAAAGCCTTAACATTCAGAGGATGAAGACATGGAAGAAACCGCTTGGAGAACCAATGAAGGATACCTGGTAGCCTCCGTGTGGACACTCGTACGCTCCTTATTCATCTCGCGATTAGACGAAGCTGAGGACGTCTTGGAAGGAGGAAAAGCGTATGCTAAAAAGAAACAACAATGAAGGGAAAAACTTGGGATAAGTAATTCAGAATCTATCCCAGTCGGAAGAGGGCATAAAGTGTTTCTCCTCACCACATCCTGCTGAAACTGTTTGAGGCCGAGATGCTTCCCCTTGATACATACTATAGGGGCTCTCGAACAGTTTCAGGAATGTGGTGTGAGAGGGCGAACTTAACTACTTTTTTAGTGATGCCCTTCTTGACTAGGAGAAGCTGATAACTCGCAGATTATGTGAATAATAATTGTAAAAATCAAACAACTTACGTATGGAACAGATTTTCAGAATACAGCGCGCACCAGAAATAAGCATCCACTTTAAACTTAAAGACTCCAGCAAACTTAGGCACTGTCGTTGCTTGAAGATTGCTCCCAACGAAAGCGCAAGAACTGTGGCTTTTGTAGCGACATACGTGTTTTAATGTTATGATGATTTTGAGGTCCTCAGTTATTGGAAAAACTACGAACCTACAAGCCATACCATTTCACGAACAAGAGAGTTAATTAGTACAAATTTAAAAGAGATTTCTGATGCACAAATCCTTTTGCACATAAGTGCATTCCATCGCTCAATATGTCCAGTATACTTCGGATCGAATCGAATAGTTTCGAACGAATATTCGAATATTCATTATTCGACTATTCGATGAGGCCCAAAATTCGAATATATTCATAATTCGAATATTCGGTTTTTCATGAAACCGAATATATTCGATTATTCGTTTATTCGAAAAAAAATTTGGAAGGACACAAGCATAAACGATAGATCACTATTACACTTCGGATCGAATCGAATAATTTCGAACGAATTCGAGTAATCAATATTCGAACGAGTACTCGAATATTCGTTATTCGAATATTCGATGAGGCCCAAAATTCGAATATACTCATTATTCGAGTACTCGACGAGGTCCAAAATTCGACAATATTCATTATTCGAAAATTCGGTTGTTCATAAAACCGAATATATTCAATTATTCGTATATTCGAAAAAAATTGGAATGGCACAAGTACAACGTCCAAAACTGCAATACCTACCGACCAAGAAGCTTAGAGCTGTGAAGAAAGCGTTGCGGGCACCTCCACACTCCTCTACAGGTCTCCAACTCTTCCGTTTCTGAGTCAAATGAGTTCTACAACTTTACTGGAACCGCCCACAGCTACTGTCAGCCATATCCAGAACGAAAAAACTTCGAAAAAGAAATCAGAAAATTTGTTTGAAAATAAGAAATTACACTGGAAAACTTGGCCACAGGAATTCGATCCGTGTGGTAAAATCGCACTGCTATCTCCATGGGCTACAGGAAAGGCTTTCAGACATAATTTAAGTTGAAGGGATGTTTTTTTCGGTGTTTTTGGCATTGAAGTTGAGCCACGCACTGAGCTAGCATGTCGCGTTACTCTTTCGATTGGCGATATAGGCGCCGATAGGACGGAGTTCTGTGGTCGGAAATTGCACGCTTTTTTCGGATTGGATTTGTAGAAGCTCCAATTCGTGCTGCAATTTCCATCACATGAAGGAAAGCATGATCCCGAAAGAATGTTTTAAAATCAGACTGCTTCGAGGCCTCCACGATATGAACCATAATCGTTTTTTCTTCCCCACCCCGTCCTTTATATCCGCAACCATATACCCGAATCCAATATGGAGTCGGAGATAAAGCTATGTCTTGGACACAAAACGATGTCAGGTTGACTACGTCTTCTCATAACCGAAATGGGAAGGCTTCCCATCGACTTTCAAGAAGGGACCATAGCCAAAGGACGTACTGGACACGGCGGTCAGCCTGGTGTTGCAGACGTCTGCAGTGAGGCTTGTTGGTGCACCACCGCCACCGACGTCACCTCCGTGGTCAAATGATTCCGCACCTCCGCCAGGCGCGGTGGCAAGTGCCACGTGGCGCGCCCTGCGCGATGGCGCTCCTCATTATGACGGCAGGCAGCGGAAGTGGCGGTTGCTGCTCGCAGAGCTTAAGCGAGCCCGACGCGAATATAGCTTCCCTTTTCAGTCCTCGTGCGCTGTTTCAGGTGGTTTCTGATCAGACTGGCATCGCACCCACTTCCAGAACGACCAGTAGTAGGAAGGGCGCAAGGAGGCACACGATGGCAGGTTTTTTTTGCTAATTTTCTTACTTTTTCTTGACTTTGGACATCATGACGGTTTTAGCCCCAATACAGCATTGTGAGCGCGCTCTAAATGTAATTATTTATTTATTCATGTCGTGGACTGAAGTCACATGTGAAAATACAATGTTAGAAAAATATACCAACCAACTCTGTAAAAGTAGGTTTTTGGTGTAAAAGTAGGTTTTTTAAATTTCTGTTGGTGAAGAAGCTTGTTCGGAATAGTGATTTTGCCACCAAAGCATAAAGTCTGAACTTTCCTCTTAAATATGAGCTAAGTTTTTCACGAAAACTTAATCTCAGTTTCTATTTTCCTTCACTGAATTTCTGTTAGTACCAACAGGTCAAACCAAAGGATCGAAGGACACCTGTCCTTCAGTACTAAAATAACAACGTGTAAACGAAACAATGCGACTACTCTCTTTCATTTTCAAATTGTTTTTCACCAGGAAATGATTGTTTCATGACTGCTAAGCTTCCATTTTCACCACTTTAACTACACCTTCGAACCAGTAAGTAGATAGTGGAAGATATCTACCATCTAATACTAAACTAAAAGTAAATCATCACGTAATCCTCTCAGCATCTTTTTTTTTCTGTTTCACATTCCTTCAGCTCAGCAGGAGTAGGTAAACATTGGTGGCTTATATGCTACTACTATGTGTACCAAAGGCCAAGAAGAACATAAGGTTTTTTCGTGAACAGAGCAGGCACAGAATTTGGTAAATTCAGCAAAAAACATCAGGTTCATCCATCCTGTATTCGTGCGTTCAAGAAGCAGCTGGATAACTATCTGAAAGACTAAACAACAAACGATTGATCCAGTTTTACGGACACCTATTTGCCAATTTTTTTTGTTGTAATATTTAGTATTACTTCGAGTTCTCTTAGAGTTGATTGTTGTGTTATGTTTTCGTTGCTCAGGCATTTTTCCTACATGGTCACCCATGTAATAAATATGCATACTATATACAATTCAGTTAATTCGTGCGTCACGTATTCCGTCAGGCCCCATTTATACCAGGCTGTCCAATAATTCTTGTCCGAAAATTTCACCATTTTTAATTTTTCAACTTTATTGAAAAACAAGTCTAATCAACAATATAATCACTACAGTTATCCACAACAGTGGCCCATCGATTGGGCGGGTCGCCGATGCCCTTCGCCCAGAACTCCGGGGGCTGCGACTCGAAGAAGTCCGCGATGTCTGATTTGAGGTTGTCGTAGTTGGTGAATTTTCTTCCGGCCAAATGGTGCTTCAGCGGGCGGAACAAGTGGTAGTCGGAGGGGGCGAGGTCCGGGGAATACGGCGGATGGGCAACCGTATCCCAGTCGAGCGTCGCCCACTTCTGCTGGGTCTCCTTCGCCACGTGGGGGCGCGCGTTGTCGTGCATCAGGTGGACCGAGGCCCGTCGGGGACGCTTTTCTCGGATGGCGGTGGCCAGTTTCTCGAGCGGATCGGTGTAGATGGAGGCGGTGACCGTCCTGCCTTGCGGGAGCAGCTCGAAGTACAGCATGCGTTTGGCGTCCCACCAGCAGCACAGCATGATCTTCAGCGGGTGTTCCCTGTCTTCGAGGCTCGTGTCGCCGCTCTCGAAACGATTGAACCAGCGCCTGACTGTGCGTTGGGACTCTGCATCCTCCTTGCACGCTCTGCAGATGTTGGCGACCGCGGTGCCCGTGTCGTTGTCCAGAAGTCACTCGTAGTACACGAACGTACGAATTCGACCTTGGTCCATTTTAGCTTGTACTTGTAGCTAGACGCGGCTACTGCGCCTTATATACCCTTAGTGTGGAACTCTGGAAAACCTTCTAGAAGGTTTTTACACTTGCCTGATATTATAGCACTTCTAAGGAAAATTATAGAATTTTGAAATTTTTCGGACAGGAATTATTGGACAGCCTGGTACTTCCGACGCCGAGCGACGCGACGGCGTGTAAAGTGGCCAAATTGATCGATCGCGCCGCTCAATCAATATGCCCACCATACGTGGCGTCGCGTTGCTCGGCGTCGAAGTATAAACGGGGCTTCACAACGAGAGGAGACCAAAGTCAAAGGGCGTCCTGGACACGGCGGCGTATGCCAGCCGGCTGTTTGTCTGAGCTTAGCGAAGGGCAATTGTCAGCGCATTTATAGCCTTGGCAGCTGATCATGTTCATGATATGCCAAGGGGGTTACGCGTCAGGGTATAGATGGGAATCATGCGCCAGGTACCGGGATTAGGAGGTAGTGCGGCAGAGGTGCAAGGTGTGCCCGCCGGATTCAAAAGACGTTCTGCAAACGTCATGCAACATGCGTCGGAATTCAGAAGACGTACCACAGACTTGGTAGCCCCGCGCACTCACGGCGTTCCTACTCAGTACATCAGAGTCCTTCGAAAGATCCACGATGAAGATTTCACCACTCTACAACGACGTCGTCATCCACATGAAGACAGGGGTTCGGCAAGGGAATACCATATCCCCGAAGTTCTTCAGCGGCACCCTCGAAAATGTCATGCCGAACAAGAATGGGAAGACATGAGAGTGAAGGTCGACGGCCGGCAGCTGCACCAAATTCGCTTCGCTGACGACATCGTGCCCATAACACCGAGCATCAGCCAGGCGGGTCGAATGCTGGCCGACTTCGATCGTGTATGTGGGAACGTTGGACTGCAGCTGAATCTTACGAAGACGATGTTCATGAGGAACGGACGAGTTTCTGAAGCCCCATTCTCGCTCAACGGAACGAACATGTCCGGATGCTCCAGCTACGTGTATCTAGGTCGCGAAGTCGGCATGGCCAGCGACCTAGCGCCAGAGCTGAGCAGGAGGAAACGAGCAGCTGGGAGCTTTCAAGAGCGTCGAAGAAGTCGCGAAGAAGACGGAGAACCTCCGACTCCGTGCCCACCTATCGACTCTACCGCTCTTCCTACCCTAACATACCCCTCAGAAGTATGGGCTATGTGAACTGGATTCCGCCGGATGTCAAGAGAACATCAGGACGCGACGCCCACCAACGCAATGGTCGACTTCTTCGTGAAAGGCCTACGGCTGAATGTAAGGAAGGCGAAGTTCATCAGCTCTGAAGAGAACACTGGGTCCTCCCAGGTCGTTAAATAGAAGTCATTCAGAAGGATGAGGAATCCCGATACCTCGAGAGTGACCTACCAGAGGAAGGCGGTAGCAGCGAACAAATGCAGCCTTGCACAAATAGAGGCAGTCTACTGGAATTCTCTAGTACTCCTCTACCGTACAGAACGCTCAAAAGCAAGCTTCAAAGGTCAGCTATCAGTCCTCCCTCCTCAACGGAATTGGGTGCAGGGTCCTGACTAAACCGCTGGAGCGGTAACTGCTGCTTCCACTGGATTCTGAGGTGTTATACGGAAAGTCCAAGGGGGATAGGGTGTGGAACAGGGGTGTTAGGACAATAGATAACTCCAACCTAGCTGATGCTAAGGGAAAAATCCTAGCGTGGGTGGTGTAGATGGCCCTTCAAGCGACGCACCCTGAAGGAAACCACGGCGATTCCTGAAGAAAGGTGTCTCCCAAAGAAGAACTTCACCAAGCGCGATCTCGCATAAGCCGTCACTACAGCAGAGGGCTACCTTGATAGGATGAGATCTTGACGAATCACTAGAGCTGGGTCCCCTGCAACTGTGCGAGAATAAACACTTAGAAGAAGGTTATCCGCTCGCACTCGCCCACAAACCAGCAAAGGAAGCACAAGACTTGTAGTCTGTGTAAATTTTTTCTCACCAGCGAATTTTTAAACGAAGAGCATCAATTGGCCAATCGTAAAAGCAGGGGTGCTCCGTAATGGTGAATTTTGCCAACTACACAACGCCTGCATTACGTGGCGGCCGGTCCTCCTCATTTTTGACGACGGAATTGGTCGATCATCGAAAATTAGATGGGCCGGCCACGTAATACGCTTCGCAGATGTCAAGAAAACATCAGGACGCCCACCAATGCGTTGGTCGGACTTCTTCGTGGAAGCCGTGAACGAACGATATGACACTCTTATTATCCCTCAAGCGAGGAAGATCGATTGGAGCACTATGGCACACGGCAGGACCGAATAGAGACGCTGCTGGCGCCCGCTCGAGCAACTCGATGATCAACGGGACGACAGATGGTACGTACCGCCTGTATTTTCAGTCCTTCCACTCCTCGAGCAGCCGCGCTCGCAACGTATCCACTCATCCCTACCGCATGCCAAAGTGGCTCAAACGATATGAATAGCGCGTGAATACCTCATTCAGAAACTATACGAAGAATTTCAACCTTGGATCAAGCAAAGATCTCTCTGGTACTCAGATGCGCTGCTGAAAACTACGGTTGACTTCCCTCAAGTATGTGACCCGTTCTACTCCGTGCGTCGTTCCCTCGACTTTTCATCGTGCGATGAAAACCGTGTGCTCACCCCGACCCAAATTCCTGGGGTTGCAATGGAGGACAGCCCCAAGCTGAAGCTGAAGGAACCAATTGTTGACATGGATAGTATAGGCGAAGCAAGGGACCTCGAAAGCGTCCACTTAGGTAAAGAACGTCATCAAGAGAGATCACGCCGGAGCCGTCGTTACAGCAGAGGACTACCATGACAAGTCATCCTAGCTTACATACCCGTCAAGGAAGTAGGTGACCTGCAGTTTTCGTGCAATATTTCTTTTTCAACAGCGAGTATTTAAACAAGCAAAATAGACGACTGACCGTGGAAATTAGCTGCTCTGTAAAAAAAAAAGAATTATTGAAATTAGATACCAATTCTATTTATATTTCTGTATTATCGGTCCCCCTACCATTACTCATCGTACTGCATGATCGGGGGCCGCAGCACGAATATTCATCCCTATCCCATGCCAAAGTGGCTCGGTTGCCCAAGCGACACGAATGGTACGTCAACATCTCACTTCAAAACTCTACGAAGAAGTCCAACGCTAGTCCAAACAACGGAATATCTTGTACTCAACGTTCTGCACCGGACGTCATTCCTACGATTCTTCGTTGTGTGACGAAAATCGTGTGTTCATCCGATCCATGTTTCTAGGAGCAGTATGGGATAGAGGACTGGAGTAGACAAAACAGGTCCAGACGCTCCTCGTTTTGATGGAGGGACTCCAAAATATGCGTATGGTTCATATTATGACGTCCAGAAAACTTCTCTTGACTGGACGGATGCAAAGCGATCTTCAACGACTCCATGACAGAGCAAAACTGACGCTCAAAAAAGGAAGTCCCACCTTCAAATCAGCTCAGCACTACTACTAAAGCTGGTTGGACGTTCCGCAATATCCGGGGACGATGACCATGGGCCAGATTCATCAACCGCTTACCGGCCGGTAACGGTATATCAGTTATAGTATCTGTATCTCTGTATCTCTCTGTATCATGTATCATTCATCTCCTTAAGAACTGGGCTAAGCCACTCCTCAGCCAATTTTGTTGCTTTCAAGCGTCTGGCCTCGAAAAACATCCTAACTTTTTAAGTTTACCTCTTTTGCTTCGTCTACTTCACAACGTTGTTTAACTAGTTTTATCCTTAAAGCGATTGTACTGTATTATCTGATCTCTTTTCGTTTCTCAGGTTCTGTGTTTCATTGCTCACTTCTCTTACGACTGTCTTATACGTCGTAATAAATTATTATTATTATCATTATTATTATTGTCACTCACTATGTAGGCCGATATGGTGAATCCACCATGAGATGATACCGGCGGTATCGTTGATGAATCTGGCCCCATTATAGATCTAGATACTTACCCATACTACGCTTCCAAATTCTTTTCAACCATGGACTGTTGTGCTCAGAACAACCTGCAAAAGTGCCCCTCGAAGCTTTTATAATTGATTGAGTTTTGATTAGGTGTATTGAAACATGATAGCCTTAGTGAAGGAGCCTTTCAGATGATCGACTCCAAAAGCCTCCTTTCTTGTCCGCGGGGTCATTAACTACACCGAAAAACCTCTAACCGACCGCCACTTCGAACAATTATCTTCTCATTCGGAATTACGTTCCTGGAGCGGTCCAAGTTGAAAGGCCACCTTAAAGGCCTTCGGTAGCTCATGTTGTCAGTCACTAAGTTACTTATGATCAAAGACCTAATAAACGGTTGAGCATGGCTCGACTCGAAAAGCTGCGGAGAAAACCAGAAACGTGACTTTGGAAATATCATCATGTAGCCGACAAGCTAAGCTGGGTCCTACTGAAAGCAATCCCAATACTTACAGCCAGGATACTGTGTAGAAATGAACACCTAGCAGATAAAACAGGCCAGGCTATGTTCCTGAACCGCAAGCGTCCAACCCCTTATGGTGGAACCGCATGAAGGACAAGGATTTCGGCAAAAAAATCCCACCGTTTTCTCGCCTATAATGACAGAAGAAGCCTCGCCCGAACGACAGGACTACCCGGAAACAGGTGTCCATTTTTCCGAACAACCAAAACTTAAACAAAAGTCACAGCGGGACTAGCTCAAATAAGGTTGGTGTAATCGAAATTTTTGTCGAATACTCGAAAAATAGACAACGCTCCTCTATTTGAACACTATCTTTAACATGCCGCCACCGTGAAAGATGAGGCGAAAAAAAAAATGCGCGAGTACTGTCAATTAGAGGTTTTCCAGCCTCTATATTTCGAAGATTTATACGTGCACTGCTAAATATTTGGAATGTAAAGGGATAAATTTACTATTTATCAACACACCTAAAGCGCAGCCCACCGCCTTCAGATTCGATTACTTTTATTCTGACAACAGATTCGCAACCTATGGGTGCGCCGTGCTCAAATATTAAAAGTTCGCCATTGAAGCGGCAACTGGGCGCGTGAAGCACATCTAAGCCGTCTGCGAGAATTCCGTACAACTCCGAAAAGCCAAACTTGCTATCATACGCAACCGAAACTGGTACTCATCGAGTCTTTGTCTTTGCCCGACCGGCCTGGCTCACATCGCTGATCTTCATCAAAGAGAGAATGCGGGTGTTAGCGGAGACAGCCGGTGATACGTAAAGTGAACAGTTAGCTCGTGGTGTCGATGCCTTGAATAATTAGCTAACGCCTCGCTTGCCGCAGGCTCGCAGCGGATCGGGCGAAAATCCAACAAGTACCCAAAAGCCTTCCACTGTTAAAACAAACCCCACACCTGCGACTAAAGTGCAGTTGCCCTCAGAACAACAACCTTTTCCGGTTGAATAGACATGAAAGCTCGCTAGTTGGTGGAAAGAAACAGCATGAGAGGTAGCTCCCGAGGTAGTAGAAAACGTAGGAAGAAGTAGCGGTTAGGGGTGGCATTGACCACCACGGCAGAGCAGGGGTGCGCGTAAATAAAATTCGAAATTTCGTAAATCGTAAATCGGAATTACGAAAAATCGCCGTAAATCGTAAAACGTGGGTGATGTATAGTGAAATCATATTCCTGTAGGTTTTTTTTTTCGCTAACGGAAATTATATGTGATCCAATGTTTACCTGTAGTGTCATTGTATATCTAAGCACAACATTTTTTCTAGTCAACTGACCATCTTAATCACTTCAAGACCTCTCAAACCAAATTGGACACGTTTTGAGAATCACATCATACTATATAATAATCAGTTAAGAGCTATCGATCAGCGCCGTCGCAGAAATGAGTCATACAATAGGGGAAAATCTGGGAAAAATAGTCAAAAATAACGGAAAATACCCAGAAGTCTTCTCGTGCCTGGGGAATCGGAAGACGTGTCGATCAATATCGGTCGATTTTCTTCCAGACGCTGGGGAAGGTAATCAATATCGGTCGATATTATCGAGTTCTCTCAGATTTAACCGAAACCAAAGGCCTTCACAGCAGGGAGGGAAGGCAAACAATATCGATATCAATTTTCTCCCAGATTTAACCGATCAACCGAGTGAAGTGGCCGACGGAGTGCCTCACATCAGGTGAAAAGTTTCAATGGTGAGGCCAATATCGATCGATACTGATGATGATGCAACATCGCGCGAAGCGCGCAAGTGCTCAACAGCCGATAGGCGTAACGGAGCACTTGTGTAAAAAAGATCGCTGTTTAAAGTTTCAAAGAGAGAGATCTTCAAAGAGAGCGTGGTGTCTAGAAAGAGAAGGTTCTACCTTAAAATCTCCATTCTAGCGCTTCGCTTACGTGAAAAACCTACAATCTGGCAGAAGCGATCTCAAAACTCATTGCCAAAGGAGAAAATTGAAAAAATATTTAGCCGCTGACTGACTGGATGAAACCAGCGATTGCACGAGTAATCCAACTTACACCGCATACTAAACGAGCACATGGCGTAATTCTATTGTATGATGCGCTTGAACATCTGTTTTCTTCAAATCCAATTATGCCTCACAACATCTTGTATTATACGGATAGACCGAAACGGTACAATCATGTTTTTGGGCCACCTATGCATTTTTGTCGGATTCTAAAATAATTTTTCTAAATGAAAGCGTATTATGTGATATTCTTAAGACGTCTCCAAGTTGATTCGATGGACATGCATTTTTATTTGAAAAGTGCTCATTTTGATTTAAAACAAGTCTAATTTGAACCGGAAAGAGGGCACTTTCAATTGGAAAAGATTCAGTCCGATTTGGAAAAAGTCTGTTTAAAGCTTATTTGGGAAAGGTTGAATATAAACGGTGCAGGAGAGTAGCTAATTTCCACTGTTTAGTGAGAGGGTACCTATCAATAATCGCTGCACAACACCCGAATTAAGGAGTTATGCTAATCGTAGAGAGCCTGTAGCAAAGGCATTTCTTAACTTTAAAAGCGTTAACAACTTCTGAAACGGAAGAGCGTCGCTGGACAATATCAGACTATTACCCAGGGGTTAGATTTACTTTGTTTACTTGCACTTGCTTGATTATCAAAATTTGAAAATAGTGACCACTAATTGGTGATTGCCTGCACTTGCACAGCAGAACTCCCGCTAGATATTAACGGATGTCTTGCCTTCCGCCAAAGTACAAGATTTTAACCGGAGTGCAAAGGGGTGGGTGAGAGCGCTAGCCTCAATCACATCTAGAAACCGACCACCAAAAGGACCAAAATCACTGAGCTTTTCTTGAATATGGCACTATCTTTAATTTTATCACACTTTTGATGCAAATTTGCTCCATACCACAATGGTACTCCGACAGAAACTTCAATGATCTTTCATTTTCACGTGGCTCTAGTAGCTGTTTCGCTTCCAATCATGAATGATTTTCGTCACGGCTTAGAACAATTCTATTCGATTGCGTTACGATAATTGGTTCATGAAACGGGTGTTTACTTTTTCGTGCAAGTCGGCCTTGCATGTCTTTCTGTCTCGCGGAATGGAGTAACGGTTTAAATGCGAGGCACTTTGTTTTTACAGTGCGCAATCGTGAAAAAGAGGAACTCAATCTCGTGGTGATGGGTTAACTTTCCAATAATATATCATCCTTGCTTCTCCTCCAGAATAGGTGTGATACTAGGCGACGAGCTCTAAGTTTGAGAGATGGTGACGCAGATAGAGAGAACTCGCACTCGATTCTTCTGTTCACAAGGCCGTGTCTTCTGCATCAGCGCTACAACAGAATATCGAAAACAAAACTAAGGAGGAAACGCTAATGCGCTAAGAGAGGATGCCGTGGGCGGCCGTCGTGGATCAAAGATAAGCTTCTCGGAAATTTACGGCTTATGACATAAATGTCGGGAACCGTTAATCGTAAAAAATGCCAAAAATCGCCGTGAATCGTTAAACCGTAAATCGCAATTACGCACACCCCTATTTCGGCAAAAGTGAGAAGGTAGACCTCTCATGTGGTTCTTTTCACCTACAAGCATCACAAAGCCCATGCCTCCAAGACTCTGCCTTTCTAGGACGAATAAAGTGCAGAACTGACCCCTATACCTTCTTTTCAACCAGACGATGATGCATTCTACGCCAATGGAATTGGAAAGAGCAGGTGCAATGCCCTAATGTTGACCCAGCATGTTTTTTTAACTCTTGCTGGGAAAAACTTCGGGTGAGAATACTGCTCAATGAGCAGACCTTACCAGTAAGCACCCCAACACCGTCACTTACGTACTTAGCCGTTCTAGTGATCGTGCGGTAGCAAATACGTAAAGCCAACAAATTTCGAATGCTCCGCAGGCTAACACTTTCGACAGTGCTTCAATTTTCTTAAAAGGACACTTCTAGCAATGGCAAAAAAAAAACGCCAACTAGAGTGTTATTTACTCATTTTAGGGCTTCTAAGTTAGATGGGCGGAAAAATTTAACACAATTTGTATGAAAATAAAACCCAGCAGCTTTTTTGGGAGTTTTACTGTGGATACCCATTTTTGATGCGCACTGTATTCTGTTGTGACTAAACAGTGACCTATCGTTCCAATAATATTGATAGGAAGAAATTCAATTAAAAAATCGATGACAAAATGAAATAACAAAACAAGGCACATGGCAAGAAACCATGTGAAAAGTATTATCAAAGAATAAATAAGGTAAAGAAATATCGAACCTGGCTGGAATGTAGAAGTGCCATAGTCGACAATGGGCTCGTTCTCTCGGCCTCTGAGCATTCGTGAAAGAGCATGAACTCCCAGCTGCTTCTTAACGCCGGCCATATCCTTGCGTTCTTAATAAAGAACCGCATCAGATGGTATCTCTGTGGCGAAACCCCAAAGTTAGCTACAACATAGCTCAGTCTATACGCTCACCCTTCACTTTGAAAAGCCGCTTCTGCCGCTCAAGCTTTGGCTTGCGACTAATGACAGGATTCAGATATTTGAACTAAAAGCATGAAATGACGAATGAAAACGAAACAGAGAGCTAACAAGCCAAAAGCTAGAAACTGGGAAATGTGTTGAACACCACCAGCAACCTACTTCGGCGAATAAGTCTCCATGCGGCTCCAGCTGGAGAACCATCCCGGCTTGCCCCGTAGGCTCCACGAAATTTCCTAGCTTGACAGCTGTGAACGCACACATGGACCGTGAGTCACGATAGAACACCTCTATTTCCAACTCCTTCGACTGAAAACTCAAAAATAGATATAAACATTCATATTCAAAAGATTTAAAAAATCACCTCAAAGGGTGAAAAAGAGGGAGGAAATGGCCGAACTTTAGTTAAAATAGACTTTGCTGAATGCCGTTGATGTTCTGAAGTAGCCATGCGCCAATTTTAACGTACCCGGTCAAGATCAACACTGAAACGTTGGTCCCAGGCTTGCTGACTGACGGGACGAGCTTCGGTGTGGCCAACGATTCGACTGTCCACACGCAGGAGAGCTATTACATCATCGGATTGACGCGAAACAGCACTGAAATAAAACCGCTCACATTTTTTAAGGAAATAAAGGTGATACATTAATTCCAGAGGAGAAATCGCAAGCAAATAAGACCCAGCAAACACAGAGTCGCAATAAGGTTATACAATTCTCTTTTAACAATACGAATGAAGTTCCTCAAGAAGACCAGCTGTGCCTACTCTGCAGGGTATCTACACATTTAGATTCCGCAACCTTTTTTGTTACTAAACAAAGATTGGGCGCGTGTAGCGCAGTCGGAGGAGGCGCGACTGTCGCGTGCACCCGATACCAGGTTCCTGGTTCGGATTTCCCGCTCAGGCCAACCAAGCCTTCTATCCCTCTGGGGTCGGTGAATTGGTACCAGATTTGTCTGGGAAGGATAGAGCGCTGACTTGTTCATCGGCTGGCCACCGCAAGTCATTGTATGGCCAAATACGCATTCAAGTCGCCTCCACGACATCCCGTTGAAGTAGAATGCGCTGGCGCATCCCAGAAGGGATTGAGTAACGCCGCCCTTTATCCTTATCCTTATCCTAAACAAGGATTACTTGCCGATGATGATGAGGTATTTTTTGCACTCATTATGCGAACAAAAATTTAAGGTCGATGCTAATCAATTCTTTCATAAAATTCTCTACGCACACTAACTCTATGGAATATTGTGGAGGCAATCCGGCCGCGTATTTGGGCTAAATAATAACCTGCGGTGCTCGGCCGTGAACAAGACAGTGCTTTGTCCTTCCGAGGCAAGCCTGTTAACAAATCATCGACCACGGAAGGCTGCAAGCTTTGTTTGTCCCGGGCGAGGCTCAAACCAAGAACCCGGTTTGGCTAGTATACGACCTCCGGAGCGCGCTAACACTGCACATGTGTCCGCACTTTTCTGCACTCCTCTGTCAGAATTAAAGTAGAACAGCTGGGCAGAAGACATTGGATCCGACGCCGATTTTCCGGCTAATGGGATGATTCGTATAGCCCATTTTTTCAAACCCCGGATCTTCGGATGATTCAGATGACGGAGTTTTCTTCGGACCGGACATCAGGGATCCGATTTGGATGACGCCGGATAATGCAGTAGTAATAGAGGCGAACAATTTCTTCCCAGTGGACAGTAATCTATTCTTCCTAATCTTAAGGATATATATATATATATATATATCCTACTATATATAAAAGAGTAAGCGGTTGTGTCTGTCCTTCCGTCTGTCCGTCCGTCTGTCCGTCCGTCTGTCCATCCGTCCTTCCGTCGGTCCATCTAGCTTTTCATAGACGTCGAGTGACAGGCGTCCGGGTTGAGACGAGGTGTGACCCACGTCGTGTCACGTGCGTCAGAAGACGTCTCGCCGATGTCGCGTAAAGGGAATCTGGGTTGAGAAGACATCTCACCGTCGGCGTTCAACAGGCGTCCGGCTTCAGAGGTTGTGTCACCCATGTCGCGCAGTCGGTGTCTAGGTTCAGAAGAGGTGCCACCGACGTCGCCCGGTGTCCGGATTCAGATGACGTGTCATCGATGTCGCGCAAAGGACGAACGGTTTGAAAAGACGTGTTACCGACGTCGCTCGACAGGCGTCCGGGTTCAGAAGAGGTGTCACCGATGTCGTGGGATGGATGCTTGGGTTAAGAAGAGGTCTTATCGATATCGTGCAAGAGGCGTCCCGGTTCAGACGACATGTCACCAGTGAAGGGGGATCAGTAATGGTGGACCAGCAAAGGAGGATCCAGTAATAGGGGGGGGGGGGGGAGTGGAAAGAAGGAGGACCAGTGAAGAGGGGACCACAAAGGGGGACCACTGCAGGGGAGGGTCCAGCAATGGGGGAGGGGAGTGGAAAGGAGGACCAGTGAAGAGGGGACCACAAATGGGGACCACTGCAGGGGAGGGTTCAGTAATGGGAGGGGGAATGGAAAGGAGGACCAGTGAAGAGGGGACCACTAAGAGGGACCACTTCAGGGGAGGGTCCGGTGAGGGGGGACCGGTAACGGGGGAAGGAGGGACCAGTGAAGAGGGATCAGTAAAAGGGACCAGAAAAGGGGAGACCAGCAAAGGTGGAACCAGTAACGAGGGGGGGGGGCGAGTGGTGAAGGAGGCCCAATGAAGAGGGGACCAGTGAAGGAGGGGGTTCCACCACAGTGGCAGCGCGGGTCCCACTGCGGCGGGAGCGATATGGACAAGTTCTCGGGGTGCTGCCGCGAGACTCTGTAGAGGCCGTAGAGGCCCTAAGGGGGAGGGGGAAAGACGGTAAAGGAGACCAGTGAAGATGGGACCACTGAAGGAGGGGGTCCAGTGAAGGGGACCAGTAAGGGCGGATTATGATTTTTTATCAGTATCGTCCAACGGGTATAAGGCTCCAGAAGACGTGCTGTTGACGTCGTTACACGTACGTTGGGGTTCAGCATATGTATCACAGACGATATCAACATGCGTCCGGATTCAGAACACGTGACCCGGACGTCGTACAACGTCCGTCCAGATCCAGAAATCGTTCCACAGATCATACTTTGCACAGCATTCGTGAGAAGACTTTTTAGAGGCTTCGTTCGACAAGTGTGCGCGTACTTGACTCTCACTACGCCTTTATTTCTTTTTATTTCACTTCGGCACAAGTGTAAAGCGTATTGGCGGGGTTGAGAGACGGTAAGGAGAATGGTTAAATTATCGGAGGAACATGATTGCTGTCGGACAGTTATCGAGCGGTCTACCGACAGCCATTGGATTGATTTATGTTTCCGCAGATTAAGCACTTTGGGGTGAGACTCTTACAGTCTGTTCCTCAGGACATAGTAGGACATGTATGTGCTTCGGAGAATGAAATGAAAGTAAGAGGGCCTAAAGAAGAAAAGAACACGGTCGGGTGTTCTATACTCGGGGTTTGGTGCGAAGCCCCCAACCAGACGTTTGGCGGCCGCGAGGCCGCTGGACGTCTGGTATGTATATATATATATATATATATATATATATATATATATATATATATATATATATATATATATATATATATATACTTCGAAACAGCCACACGTACAAGAAAAGGATATTCTATTTTGACTCCACGCCTGCACTTTCATCGCCGCCAAATTATTTTGTCACCTTTAATTTAAAAAATGTTGGACCCTATCCTAGTCCGTGGATCGTTACTAGGGAAGCAAGCGAAACAAATTCGCTGTTTCCACGAATCCAATCCTAAAGCAGTCATTAACAACACTGCTCACGGGTGAAAGGATCAAGGACGGCGTTAGTCAAACCCTTTTGGGAAACGCAACGCTTTCTACTTCGAATGCGTACTTGACCTCTGCAAATACTTGCAGTGGCCATCCGATGAACAAGTCAGCATTTTATCCTTCCCGCAGGCAATTCTGGTACTAATTCCCCTGCCTCGGAGGGATGGAGGGTTTAACTGGACTGGGCTGAAAACTGGAACCAAGAAGAAGCTGATTCAGGGTGCCGACGACAGCCGGAGCCTCATCCGACTGCGCTACCACATGCACAGACGAAAAAATAGTGATTACCAATAGTTTGTCACCTCTTGCCGTTTAAAAAGATGTATAATGATTCCCACACGCTTAAAGAGGGATGACCCTCCAACGCTTCACAAAAACCTGCTGTTTTGTTGGTACTATGTAGTCCAATCAACCCTTAGAAGTTTAATCTCAGCTTCAGCAATCTCAAAGGGAGCGTCTAGTGTGAAAGCGACACGTGACGCTCTCATATCGATTCACGCGATCTATATCAGAGCTTACCATTACATCGCATCGCGCGTAGCGTGCACACTAAATGCTCCCTTAGAATTTCCATGCGCCGGAAAGACAGCGTCAAGAAAAAGCGGCGTCCGGCAAATGAGATTAGATCACGTTGGCCTTAATAAGCTCAAACAAACAACGTTTTGTCCACGTTTTTTGACCAATGATCGTTCCAACTAAGGTCGATTTATTTCGTGTGATTTAGTTTAATGTCATTCGGAACGTTGGTGCACGAGCGAGCGGTAATTAGTACAAACAGAGATATTGGCAACAAAAAGGCCGAACAGAGAAACAGAACCCACCTATGGCCGCGCGTCGAAGATGCGCGAATTTTGCTACGACTTGTGTTTTCCGTTGTCAACGTACTCGATGCCGTTGCTCCCAGTGCTTCGGCTCGTGGGAGCCGTCCAGGGACTTCGGTGACCAGGTTCTGACATCCTATTAATCGTATCTGAAAGCAATGATACTACTCTGCTACTGAAGAAAGTCTTGGCTGAGAGAAAGGCTTTTTCTATTAGGTCGTTACCTAAGTTCTGTCGTTTTTTACCTCTAACTTCAAATGTAATTATCTCGGCTCAAACATAACATTATTAGGCGAAATAAGAACCATTACAATCTACATATCTTTTCCAACGAGACACTAGTTTATTTATTCCAGAAGCGCAGAACTCCGGAGATCTAGAAGCCATGAATTCGTCGAGAACAGATTCGCCCTTCGAGCTCGCCGTTTGCAAGTATCGTCAGCGCTCCTTCTACGCAACAAAAAACTACCAGAATTGTGACTCGTGACAAAAAATGAATTCTCTACGACAATCGACGACGAAATGCTCAATGGTTGGATATTGACGAAGCACCTAAACACTGTCCAAAGCTGAGTATGCACCAGGAAAAGGTGATGGTGACCGTTTGGTGGTGTGTCAACGGTTTAATCCACTATAGCGTTCTCAAACTTGGTGAAACAATAACGGCGGAAAGGTACTGTCAGAAGCTGGACGAGGTGCACAAGAAGCTCCAGCAAATCTACCCAGCGCCGATCTACAGAAGGGGTCCGATACTTTTGCGCGACAACGCTAGGCTGCACGTATCGATAATTACCAGGCAGAAGCTCCATTCTTTGGGATACGAAACACTCGACCATCTACCGTATTCGCCCGTCCTATCGTCTACAGACTACCATTTTTTTTCAAACATCTCGACGGCTTCCTTCGCGGAAAATACTTCAGGAACCGACACGATGCAAAATATCCTCTCGAAGAGTTCATCGCTTCTAGATCTCTGGAGTTCTATGCTACTAAAATAAATCAACTAGTATCTCGTTGGCAAAGATGTGTTGATTGTAATGGCTCTTTTTTCGACTAATAAAGTTATGTTTGGGCCGAGATATTTACATTTGAAGTTAGAGGTCAAAAACGACAGAACTTAAGTAACGACATAATAGCACGAATGAAAAAAAAGCTTTCGCAACACCTTCACGACAATGTAGGACAATGCTATCTAACACTTAGTTACGGCAACGGACAACCTCAGATCATGCTAGAGGAAAATTAACAATTTTTCAGATTAATCTGCGGTTCGAAGCAATTCCTTCACCAGCCCTTATTGTACGTTTACATTCAATAGTGTATTTCTTGACTAAATTTAATTTCGAGTACGACTATCAGACAAAACGGCATTATCGCGAAGGGGTTAAAAGTCACAGCTCAGGTAAAAGAAATGTTCGTGGCCTAACATAGTATCAAACCATTCCCTATAAATAGTAAACGCCAACGTTAGGACATGAGCGAATAATACTTTTAGCCAGACCTACTTCCTTAACTCTACTTTCATGTAAGAAAGTTCCCTTCCAACCCTTTCTGTGAATCCCTCAGTTCCACGACGTAGAAAACACCACTTTTTACGAAAACACGTCGACTTCGCCCAATCCATCTTCGCTCACTCAATCTATTATTCTGAAAACTAGTTCTGCTTGGCCGAAAATAAGGAGCATATGTTGTTTGGGACATCACATTAAGTAGCCCATTATGCAAATAAGAAAACCATTTGCCGGAAACATTAGGAAAAAATATGCGGAAGATTCGAGGAAAACAATTTTTATCGAAATTCGATAGAGTTTGCTTTGTAGGACTTGTAGGTATTCAACAACCTTGGTTCTTTCGACGAAATTCCATAAACGAGTTCAACTGGGGAAGAGAGGTAAAACGGGTGATTAGCTAGTGTTAGATTACCACTCTACAAATGGGGTAGCTCTAATTCACCTTACATTCGCTAACATACAAAGATGGATGCTATCCAAATAAAGTGGCCCCACATCTATGTTGGATAACGGTGAGGAAAGGAAAACTGACAAAGCCACTACCGCTACGGATCGACAGGTATGAAAGTAGGATAAAAAGAAAAGTCGCACCAAAGTCCAATCTTGTTAGGGCCGTAACAACGCCGCAAGGCTAAGCGATTGACAGTTTGTATTTGGCGTTTTTGAACGTTCTGTTTGCTTTTACATAAAATATACACCTTATTACCCAAGATTGATATTGGTAACAGGCATCAGACAAGAAGGGACTGGGCTACGAAATCATATCAAACATATTGTTTGTTTATCCACTCATGAGTGCTTTCCTCCTTAGTGCAAACTTCAGGGAAAGCCTCTCTTTTCTTTACTTCAATTTTCTTACAAGCATATAACATTAAGAACGAAACGAATGTAAGAATTTTCGTTAGCCTTTATTCTGTTCAGCTATTAACTATTCTTTTATTATCACCGCTTTCTTCACGCTATCAGTCTGCTGACTAAATTAGCATTTTTTCGAGAGCTATACATATGAAAATGAGCAAAACATTCATTCGTTTTCATATTTGCAAGGGTTAATTGAAATAGTTTAATTGATTATTTATGCTCTATAAGCGCTCAAAATAACAACAATTAATATAATCAAGAAGTGAGCAAAAGAACCCAAAAAACAAAACATTCTGTGGGTCTTACATGGTGAGTTTCTCCCCAAAGAATATCAGGAAAAGCGCAATAACCAAGCTGAAACTAGGACTGGATATGGAAAATGAAAATTATTACTGGAAGAAGTGATAAATTTAGGGAAATCTATCTCCTCAAGGAACATTTCCATTACAGCATTCATTTTCCAGGCCCTAAGAAAAGGTGACTACGCGAAAACGTCAGCCGTAGAACAGTATATGAGAATCTTGGTCAATAACTGTACAATCCCATTTATAAGGTCACTTCCGTTATAATTTTCCGGGTTCTAAAGACATTATTTCAAAGAGAAGAAACTTTTCAGCCCAACAGTAGTCTTTGCTACAGGTTCGGTGCATCGCTTTGAGAGTAACACATAACAATAAAGCGATTTCCTGCTACTTGGAGGAGAAGTGACATCAACAATAACAACAACAAAAAACTTGGGAGAAAACCTCCACCGTCATTAAGAGTTAATCTGATGATTACCCACCTCCAGTCTTCCACTCACTGCCAACGAAGGCGGCATCGTGCTGAGTCGCCGGGAGTAAAGACTGCGCGGTAAGCTGGATGTCTTCGAAGACGCATCCTAAAAGAGAATTTATACATCTGAAAACGATGACGGTCGAATCATCATTGCTTACCGAAGGAGGGCTACTTGGGGCTGATCCAGGAGGACTAAACCTTCGATCGGCAAAACGACTGTGAGGTGATGAAGACGGCATCCGGGTCTCTTCCATTTCAGTAAGCAGTTCTCGCCGGCGACTGGATTCTGGTGGGAGCTGATCACTAAACATTGTTTGAGATTTTGGAGAGAAGAAAAATAGATCTACAGCATGCACATCAAATGAAATACGTTTCGACAAGCCTAAACGCCCAGGAAGAAAGAAACATACCGAAAATAAAAGAAGTTCTGAACTGTTGTATCAACTCACATGTACTTGTTCAGCGCCATGAAAATGAGATCGAGTTTTTCTTCGGAAAGTATGAGAGTTTGCTGGGCCTGAAAGAAACAAGTTCAATACGCAATAATTTGAATCTACTTTTTTAAAAGTTTCTGCCAAACACAAAGATGGAGCAATAAGCTGCCGACTTTCGGGTGTTTCGACTCAAATGAGCTTCCTACATCAAATCTTCTTTATAATCAATATCTTCTTCAGGACATGACACAAAAACCTGCACAAGTGAACGAGATTACAATTCTCCTCATGGCGTACAGCATGATCGCTCTCACTTGAAATCCGTCACATTTGTTGTTCCTTTGCTATTATAGTCAAGCCCTCCGAAAGGCATAGATACCTTCATGCCGTAGCTCTTCTCGCCGTACCTATGAAGCTCGTCTTCATGTATTTTGTAGCAAATACTTTAACGAAATCCCACTAGGGTGTTTCTTAGAAAGGACGGCCGTACTCTTCTTCAAAACCAAACAGTCGCAGTAGGTCTACCGAAAAAATTTACTGAGTTAGAGGGCCTGCCTCTGTTGACGAAGCCTCGAGACGCTACCTGACACAATCCCCAGTGCTACCCGCACTGTAATTTGTCAATCAGCCTGATAAAGCCCCAATTACTCCTACCACAAGATCATTTTCAGGCAGAATCGACAACTCAACTGACTGTCTTAACGAAGATTATGAGTGAGGACGGCAGGCAATACCAGAAGGCGTGAATGGTGCAACTCACAACCACTTCATAGCATGCAATCCTTCCCCTTCTTGATAAAAAAATGATGGATCTATCCTAGTCGGAGGGGGCATCGCTAGAAAAGCGAAACCAATCTCAACAATGTAGCATCTCCGCGCTAGAAAATTGCAAAGAAAGGTTCTCCTAGATCAGTTCACGGTATAATTATCTTTGTAACCTAGTTCGTTTTGTTTTGCCGCCCTTGTCCAAGAGTCGGAGTGAACTCCCCCCCCCCCCCCCACCCCACCACCACTAGGATACATCGGGAATGCTTGTTGTGCCTCTTTTTAACCTGAAAACCTAATTTCCCATCAGTTTTCCTTAGGTGTACACCGATCATCGTGATAGAACGGATCAACTCGAAACTGGCACTTCAATGCAGCATAGCATACGATAGGATGAACAAAGCCGGGAATGCTACGTTGTTACGTCATTTTCGAAAGTGGAGATAACATGTCTTGGATGGCTAAAGACAGGTCGGTCTCAAAAAAAAAAAAACCCACGAACACATTTCCGAACAGTGCTACTATATTCACCTCATATAACTACGAACTGGTCATTTCCTCATTATTCTGTGACGATCTGTGACGTAATTCTAATAAAGCTCTGCGCCAATGCACAAACCCCTTCCTTCATTTCAATTTTCCATTTGAAACGATACGCAAATGCTATCCTAAACCTAAAAAAAAAAAAACGCAATAAAATCATCCCACCCGGTGAGAACAACTATCTCGCTTTCAAAACAATTCTCAAGTCATTGACTTGAAAGGTTAAGAAGGAAAACCTACGTCACTAAGGCTTCTGTGATCGGTCTTCCTCTGAGCACGAAGAATTTTAACCATATTCTTCGCCCCATCGATGATCGCGGCCTCTTTCCAAAGCCGGAAAAGGAGATCGTCTATCACTATATCCAATCTTGACTTCGCTTCGGTACCTATAAAAACAGTACGAAATCAAATTGAAGTACACTCCACGCCGTGAAGAATGAGAACCCGAACTACATGCGAAGGAATAAGAGAGCTGTCACAACGATGTCTTGTTGCGATCAAAACTTCTAGCGCCAGGCGGGACTCGAACTCGCACCTCCCTCTGACCGGGCGGGAATGCTCTACGTCATTACACCACCGGCGCCGTTTGATCGAACGCTACATCCACACCTCGTGGGACCGATCAGCACCCACCCGTATCCGGGATGAGCTGGCCGCTGATATCAGCATGGGACCAGCTAAGCTGATGGTCTTGATAGAAACGATACCAGCCAATTGAGGCTTAAAGAAACTGATTTGAATAAGAGAGCATATTCCAACTAACCGCCGTTACTTGAGTGAGCATCATGCCCTTGATGTGCAATCTTTTCTATCTGCATTCGCAACAGAGCAATTTTTGCCTTGCTGTCCTGAAAGATACATACATTCTGATAAGTCCGAATCGCAGGAAAAGAGTAAATACATAAGAAGAACATGATAGACTAACATCAAGCATGTTTTTCGAGTCCTCGAGATATCGCCTACTAGCTGATGTGTTCGACGACATGAACTTCTCCAGCCCGTCTTTCACCTTCATTTCTTTCGCCAGGTCCTTCTGAAATTGCAACAACTCAGGTGCTGCTCCTGCTCAGAAGAAAAGTCTCCACGGACGATCCATGACAGATGCTATTTCCGTCGTTGACTTATTACACAACTTTTTTTACTTCATTCTTTATGCATGAGCTGAAACAATTCCGTCCATTTCGAATGTAAGAGGTTTGACATGAGTAATCTGCTGACGTGAGCTCCAACAGCCAAAACATCAGTCGTAACAGCTGTCACAGCATAATGGAAATTGCAATGCAGAAGAAATAGTAAATGTTTTCGCACCTGCAGAGCAGAAAGCCGGGAGTTCTCCAGCGTATGATGACCCCCACCATCATTGACGTCGATTTCTCCTGCCAAGTCGATCGGAACACCCGTACCACCCATAACTGGATCATCACACCTCGATTCCTCGTCATCTGGAATCCACAGAAGTGGGCTTAATCACAGGCTACATAAATGAAAGAAAGAATGCATCCAACAGATAAAAACTAGCAGAGTGCAGTCGAAACTCTAGAAAACCAGCCGCTGAAGTTGTGAGGTGAGGCCTACATGAAGGCAAAGGTCGGGACTTCTAGGCGACATATAAAGAGCAAACAAAAGCAGTCGGCCAGAAGGAACCGTTAAGTAGATCAATAAATCATTTGGGTGTGCGTAGTGCAGACAACAGGCGTCGTTGGTTCTCACGAGCATCCGGAATCGATTTGTGGTTCGGATCCCGTCAGGCTAACAAAACCTTACTGGAGTTGATAAAGTTGTTCTAGACATTACAAAGAAGGGAAGAGCACTGATGCATCTGATGACTAGACAATGGGTTAACTCGATATCAATACCTTTGAATTTGAATGCGCGGCGCAGCCCAAACGGGAAACGGTTCACGTCAACGCGCATCCTTTTCACACCTTTACTTCGGGGAATTCAGCCCGATTCTGTTTTGTATTTCTTAAATCTGTTATTCCTCAAAGTCGAGAAATAATGTCATGGCAAGTCTGGTTTCTAATGGTGTTTCAGATTCATGTAATACAGTCGCATTAAAGGTGTCCGCTCAACACCTCTTTATTGAAATATGAAATTTCAAAGCAGACAATAAGCATTCGCATCGAAACCACTTCAGAAACTTCCGATCCACATTGCAGAAAACGCTTATGTAAGCAATATATGAAGTATATGGTCTTGAAGGAAATAAAAGACGAGTTTATTCTGCTCCAAATCTCAGGTATTCTTCATTTCTTCAGAACACGCCAATTCGCTGAACCTATAAACGGATATAAGGTCACGTTGACCTGGCAAGAGCCGACTCAGAATCGAGCCACACGGGACGCACAAAAGCGAAACCTCATACCGACTGCGCTACACGTATCCAACATAACATTTACCAACAACATAGAGAAACGCTAGATGGAACTGTGGCCATTATAATAACTATAACGGATCGTTGTGTCAACTCCTTTCCATACGTTAACCCTTTCACGATATTGTTCGACGATGTCGATTGACGCCATCACAAAAATAGTTCATGGAAAATTATGAAACGTTTAATAGTGCAATATTAATCACTGAGTCCACTAACGTCTACGGTCGAGATGATACATGGAAAGCTTCATTGGTTACTGTTTTAATCATATCTATGTTCTATTATTATCCCTTTTATTCATTATCTATATCTATATGCGGGAAAATGTGGGTGCATGTAGCGCAGTCGGAGGAGGCGCCGGCTGTCGCCTGCACCCGATACCAGGTTCCTGGTTCGAATTTCCCGCCCAGGCCAACCAAGCCTTTCATCCCTCCGGGGTCGGTGAATTGGTACAAGACTTGTCTGGGAAGGATAAAGCAATGACTTGTACATCGGTTGGCGACCGCAAGTCATTGTATGGCCAAATACGCATTCAATACGCCTCCACAACATCTCGCAGAAGTAGAATGCGTGGCGCATCCCAAAAGGGATTGAGTAACGCCGTCCTTTATCCTTTACATGCGGGAAAATAACGCGCTGTCTCACGCGGCAGTCACGTAAAAATCAAGAAAGGGTTAAATATCTGGTTTCAAAGTCCTTATGTTACTTTTCCCACTAAAGATCCTCCCTTAATCAGAGAACCGAATCACATGCGCGAGGAAAATAGAATTTCATGCTATTGTGTGAAGGAGAAACACTTACTGTTCATTGAAACGAGTTTGTCCTGTTCTACGTTTGAGATGCCGCAAACACTTGAAGCTTGGAAATGAGAACAAGTTTAGTCCCGTCCGTCGCAGCAGCCAAAACGTATTTATTCGAACTCATCAAAACAAAGATTTGCATCCTGTAAAACAGAGACACTCGCTAAGCCACAACCTTAATTGACTGTATTCTTCCGGACGTCAAAACAATGCCGGGAGGAACACCACTAGTGCACTGGTTCGACTTGATCGTAAGACGCCTGAACAACGAACATAACGTACATCGTGTTCAAAGAGCGAGGAGGACCCAATGGCGAGGACATTGGGCCCTATTCGACTACATTTGCAGTAGTTAGGATAAGGATAAAGGAGGGCGTTACTCAACCCCTTTTTGGGATGCGCGAGCGCATTCTACTTCTACGGGATGTCGTGGAGGCGATATGAATGCGTATTTGGCCATACAATGACTTGCGGTGGCCAGCCGATGAACAAGTCAGCGCTTTATCCTTCCCAGACACGTCTGGTACCAATTCACCGACCCCGGAGGGATGGAACGCTTGGTTGGCCTGAGCGGGAAATCCGAACTAGGAACTTGGTATTGGGTGCACGCGACAGTCGGCGCCTTCTCCGACTGCGCTACACACACCCTTGCAGTAGTTAGGACTTTTAAAAGCATTACGGCACACGGTCGGGCAAATCGGCAGCTAACTGGAGGACAAGTATTACATAAAAGTGCGGAAATTGAAGGCGCAGCCGGGAGGATACAGTTATTTCGAATGATGCGATATCAATCGTTCACAGTTCGATTTCTCAGTTAAACCTTTTAGCACTACGGGCCGTTTGATGGCTGCTTCAAACCTTTATCATCTGGACAGGACCTACTAAGCAAATTCGAAGAGTAAAAGAACATCTTTTGTCGATAAATAAGGTACGGTTTATGTTTCCAAATGAGCCCAATACCACACCTGGATTCGCAGGCACTGGATATTGGCCTTCTAATGAGCCTTACCAAACAAATGTTAGATATATACACTGGTAACCGTAGCTTCATACCGCTTGAGGCTAAGTCACCTTCACAGCATTACATTCCTACTGTTCTTCTTCCAAACTACTGCTACCATATCTGAGAGGAAGATAGCGTTGTAGCGCAATCGGTGGAGGCGCGACTATCACGTATACTCTTAATCAAGACTTTTCGTTCGGGTCCCGCTTGGGTCATACATTCCTTCGGTAACAGTTAGTTGGTGCCAGAGTTGTCTAGGAAGGACAAACCGCTGGCCTGTTCATCACCTAGCCACCGCAAGTCATTGTACGGACTCGCATTCAAAGCTGCCTTCGCAACATTCCATATATGTAAACTGCGTGGCGCATTCCACAAAGGGATTGATTAGCGCCAACCTTCATCTTATATAGATAAGGATGACGCACGTAGCACAAATGGGAAGCTTTTTTACGTTTGCATGAATCGATCGCTTCCAGCTCGATATGGCTCCCTAACCAGTAGCCTAGTTGGTCTCAAGACTGCTATGGGAAGAATTAAGTAACCAATTGGATACTTTGTTTAGGTGGTGTAGTTTAGCCAATTAAACGGTTTTACTCCTCCCTGGAACCAACTGGAAACGAAATACATATTAAAAGGTTCTAATTGATATTTCGGGGTGCGTGTAGAGCAGTCGGAGGAGGTGCCGGTGGGTGCACCCGATTGGTTCCGATTTCACGCCCAGGTCAACCAGGAATTTCATCCCACAGTCGGTGAATTGGCAGCGGACCTGCTTGGGAAGGATAGCGCGCCGAATCGTTGATTAGCTGGGCACCGCAAGTCATTGTGTGGCCAAATACGCATTCAAACCTCTTCCACGATATCCCGTAGAAGTGAAGGCGTGGCGCATTCCAAAAGGGATTGAGAAACACCGTCCTTTATTCTTATCCTAATGACATACGTTTATAAGTGAGATTTATGGTGTACTCTAAACGAGTGGAACCAGGAACTACACCCTATCCCAAGTCGAGTTTTAAACATAACCTGGAACCTCATCATATTACCCTGGTGCCGAAACATTGAGCCGGAGATCCTCAATTGTAGGTTTCCCTTGAAACTGAAACACGTTTTCTCGGAATCTTGAATTTCACGTAATGAAGCCACTTCCTCCGCTCGAGCTCTTCTTCTCCCTGACGGTCCCTCGACATTCTTGGCGATCATGCAACGCAACAAGCCACCACTCAACCACATCAGCGTGACTCTTGCCTCGAGTCGTAGAGAAGTGACATGGCGGACAACCGAGATCTCGTCGCTCGAGCTGACTGGGGACTTTGTCCAGTGTCGCTGTTGCAGGCGGCGCTCGTCATTCCGTCATAAAAACCCGCTTGAATTCTCACTCCCCAACGTCAGATCTTATATCCTTATACGCGTTTTGGCAGCACACTCAATAAATTAGTGAAGGCGCGACGGAATAGCGCGTCCATTAAATAGATGGCGTGAAGTCCCGCGGGATCGAAGTGGCAGGACATTCCCCGGGGATCACAAAACCCACCACACCACACAATCAACCCAAGCATGCAGCCAGCAGCAGGATATCCACTGCAGCCGGCTAGAAGGCAAAATAACCAGCTTCTTCGACGTGTGTTAACATTGGATAAGCGTCGGGCGTCCCGTCTCGTCTCGTCGTCGTGCCGGTGCCCCGCCGTCAGTTATCACAGACACACCAAAACATCAACAGAACGCATGTTCGATTTCCTCGCACTTTCGCGCGCACGGTGGTGTAACATTAACTGGCAACGTTCCTCCGAATATGTTGTTTAAGCACTGGAAACGCGGAGGAAAAAATTGAGAGAACGAAAGTTTCAGTAGCCAAATTGTACCTTCAAACCTACCTATATTACTCTGGTAACACGCAAAATCGCGTGAAAGTAAATGCGTCTACGTCATCAAGGTCTCGCACGATCGAAGACGACAACACCTACCAGAGCAGGTAATACAGGCACTATTACAGCCTTATGTTACAATGAAATGGAAATTCAAACGTCCCCAGTCCTCCCGTCGCTACAGTCGCTCTAACAGTTCGCCATTTTCGTGTTTTAGAATGCTCTGACATTAGAAAAGAAATGTTTAGATGATTAATATGCGCATTCTTTTGGAGCGATTCTGATGACCTCATCATCATACACTTCATTCGAACTTTCGTAGAAAATAAAACAATAGAAATAAATGCCGCGAAGGCGTTAAGCTTGACAGTAAATTTTTTGCCGCTCAGATTAATCTCTACAAATTTGATTCGAAATCCGTATAAAACGACCTTCGCCTCCTCCTAGCTCGATATTTGCCTAGGTGTAGACCTAATTGCCTTCGGCATCCATTCACCTTTTGCATCCTCTACGTATCACAACCCCTGTCTATGAAATAACTCAAGAAATGAAACATTTTAAGAGAGGCTTAATGCATATTCCGCAGTATTAGTTTCATTTTGAAATTTTTTTTTAAAACATTAGACTAAGGCTCCAGCGAACATAAACTCATCTCGAAAAAAAAAACACGTATGACAGGTCCTTTCGAAGAATCTGAAGCTTCGAAACTGTTGCAAGAAAGTTTCGTGTTGAGAAGTTCTGACATCACAAAGGAACGCTTTCATGAATCATACATACATTCTTATGAGGGCAGTTTTGACGCTAACACCCACACTCTCCCGCATGCACTTTTCGAAATGTCACAGCTTACGAAAGAAGATGAAATTAGAGTGGTTCTTCGCAATTTTATTAAATGCTAGGAAGACACGAAGGGCAAGCATGTAGACATAAATTTCAAGCTACGTCGAGGATCTCCTTTACATTAAGGTGAAAAATCAAGAAAAAAACATCCGACATTTGCATAAATGTCGCTTTATCTGTTGTGCCCATTAAGGCCGGCTTTTTCGCTTTGCCGTCCTCAAAATTTCCATTTCGGAATACCAAAACTCTCTCCTCTTTGAGATAGTTCTTGACTTTCCTCGAAAGAAAACAAATTTTCTTGCAACGTAGGTCAACATACAAGCCACCTACGCACTCAAAGCGCCCATAAGGTGTCTCATGTAAGAGGAATGCGTGGCGTATAGAAGAAGACCGCACTTCAGCTTTTATCCTTTAAGGTTTTGTCGTTCTCCGCAATAAACTCTTGATCCTCAGCGAACAATGCCCGTTAGCCTCTCTCAATTACTGAAATTATCTCAGCTCGTGCTTCAGTGAACAGCAATTACCGCTGCTCGTGCCTGAATTTTAATCGAGGTGTTCGGATTCCTGAATAATGAATAGCTGCCCACATATATAATTTCATGTCTCGTCTAATGTACGCACAGAAACCGGCCTAACAAATGAATGACTTGCCCTTTATGTCTGATTAAAACGATAAGAAAAGCTTAGCGTTTCGCCAGTCTCAAGGTGTCGAGTAGTTATCAGATAATCTTTGGATCTGAGAAACAATTCCCCTAGCAAACCAAAGACAATTAATTGACGCTGTTAGGTCTGCTTAGCTTGCTTGCAGTCAATAGTAATGGGAACGGAGAATTGAATTACCACTAAAGCCTTCAATAAGGAGAAAAACCTTTGCCAACCCTCTCAGAATCAGAAAGGATTTGCACGAAACAACACTTTTTGCATGGTCATAATACGATACGCAGACCTACGACATTCTTGAGCCGAAAAGAATAAAAAATGGCGAGATAAATCCAATATAAGTGCGTCAGGTTATCGAGAAATCGTAGAACAGGTATGCCCCTTATAGGACGACTTGTAGCTATCTCACTCTATTACTACCCTCAAAGAAGCGTAGCCCTCCACTAATATGGTTGGAGTATGGGCTTGATTTGGGTTTCGCAAGATGTCAAATCTAAGCCTTTAGCACGCAAGAAGGACATTTTGCCGAATGCGCCACACCACTTTTCATATGCCAACGTGGAGAATAGTATATTCTTGAAGAAAACATTTGCCACAACAGAAACCGCACATATGCTGCCAACTAATCAGGATCATATAATGGCCGAAAAAAAGGACTAACCGAATGCACCCGTATCGTAGACGTCGAGAATTTGAAGGTCATCCTGCATGTCACTGATCTGGTCGCTAAGATCACGAACCTCCCTTTTCAAATAATCTGATTGCTTCTTTCCATTCGTAGCCTTCTTAAAACACACACGATGACTCGTAAAAGCATATAAGCATCAAAACTCAAACAGACTTACCTGCATTTGTACGTAGCCGGCTTTTATCCTCATCTGTTTCTTAACCGCGGAACGTATGATCTTCTTCAGTTCAATCACCTACAGTGAGAATTGTAGATGCAAAAAACGCATAAGTAAGAAAAACAAGGCAAACCTCTTTCTGGATACTTCGCTCATCCTTGAGTATGAACTGGTACTTCTCAGCTAGTTCAGCTACTTCTTTTGGCACCGATTCGCTACTGAACAATGTAAAATCAGAAAATGTTGAATAATTTTAGCGATAAAAACTGAAGTAGTACCCCTGGGCTGATAAGTCGGGAGAACCGTTAGACGAACCCAGCGATGACGGCGGCACAACCTCCGCCATAGTTGACTATCCTTGAATATTACTAGATTTACTACTAACAAATGACATCAGAGAACTACGCATACGGCTACGGTCGATACCACGAAGAAAAAAAAACAGGTTCTAAAGAAGATTTCCTGCATAGAAATCGTCCTCAAGCTTGTTTGAAGACATAGATGCCAATGAGCTACCCGATTACAACCAGATTTGTTCCCACAGTAACCAAGCCCTTTGAATATGACGACGCTCCGATGCACCAATAATATTCTGTTCCGGAGTTTATTGCCAGGTTTTCATCAGACTTCCATTATTTTTGTTAGGTTTTCCGTCAGATGCTGATTCACAGAATTCACCAGATCTTTACGCAGTTGCATTGGAATCACAAGTTTCTCGATCTTTTTAGGTTCATTCCTAGACGGGGGGGGGGGGGGGGAACGGGAACTTGAATGTACCCGATGCAGATATTTCTGAATACATGTGCAGACAATTATGAAAAAGACGCTAGACAGACAAGGTCGAAAACTCTCAACAGGTCCCCTTGGCACGTCAGAAACCTGCAGATGCAGACAGCACGCCATAGTGTGGACATTTATCAGATCTTAGAGTTTTTTGTCGCTCTGGAATGTTCTGCAGGAGTAATTGTTCCTCTGTACTCTATTACTCAGCTTCCAGTTAAGCTCACTTATAGTAATTTCCTGCAGTTTTTATTTGAACGAAGAAATGTGGTGCAAGTCCAAAACCGCATCAAAGTTTCCACATTTTTTAGTACGGTGAGGGTAGGAGACGGATTTTTTCCATTCTCGCGCATTAATTACCTTTCTATATGTACCTTCTCACTATTGATACCGTTATCGAATATCGTCAGGGTGCTCTCATCCCCCTCCCTCCGAAAAGTAGTCCGTCTGATTATTTTCTTCATTTTTTCAAAGTTTAAGTTTCCTGACGGACTAAGTTCTCAACCGAAACAATGATTCAGAGTATTAAGAGAAAACACTCGAGTTCGTTTCGCCACTACCTCCAAATGAGCCTATTGATCTAACATCCCCTAAAGTCCATTACAAAAACTGGCATTAGGGCGCACAAACGTCATACTTTAAGGAATGTTTCGATTGGATTTCGATGTAGTTGTATAGTCTCTCTGAATATATAATTTGGTACTCAAAGGCATACTAGAAGCCCGGTGAAATCTGCTAGAACGGAATAAAATCTGCTTCGGACAGTGTGATTGGAGCGCAGGTGCGACGGCACATTGAAAGGAATGCTTCGAATAGGTTATCGTGGGAGCGAATCCGGTTGAAGCCATACAATTCAGCATGATTGGCTGAATAGTGATGAGTTGGAATGAAAAATGAAACTATTTCAGGCGGAATATCGTCGAACAGGCAGACGAGACGCATCTGGCTCATGTAGCGCCTCGTCATAATACAAAACAAAGTCAGCGATTCTGGCATTATTTAAGAGCGTATGCGAACAAACGGACGAAAATAATCACGGACTGGTCGCTTCAACTACATTCTGAGAACGAATTAGTGACAGCCGACCAGAAGAAGCCCAGCAGCACTCGAGTCGTGTGATCATGAGCTCCTCAGTGACATTATCGGAATAGATGTCAAACTCCGATGATAATTGCATTTAAAAAGTCGATAAGGGGCTGGCGGTCGATATATGGAAGAAAATGGCGTCTAGGAGCAATTTCGAGACGATGGACGACGACATATTACGCGAACAGGTTAGACCGTACAAAACAAAACAATAGCGCGAAACGGTCACGGCAAAAATTGCCCAGAAAAAAGCCATAACTGGAAAATTTAGGGCGCAATTCAGCCAACAGGTACATCGAACAAAGGCACTTCGTCGTATGAATGAACGGGCCGTTGAAACGACTAGCAGAAAATGTAAAAACAAAGAAAAACTTCATCAAAATTGAAAATTTAGAAAAGAGCAACGTCCCCGACGGTCGAAATCGAAGCCAGTGAAGGTTGATGAGAAAACTCCGTGTGAAAAGCCAACCACACGGAAGTCAAGCCGTCTTCTAATGACAATGAAACTCTCGTTAATGTTTCGAAGATCAGAGAATTAAGCTGCTGGACTCCAGTTGGTTGCATCGCCGCAATCAAGTGCTGACGCGACGCAAACGCTGGAAAGTCGCCGTTCGATTAGAGCGCGCTATATTGCTGTCGACCTACGCCCTAGATAAATGTACATCTGATTTTTACAATGAAATAAATCATAAATTTCTCTTCTTCCGTCGGCTACTACATATCTGTTACTTTTTCTTCTGGAAATTTTACCCGAACTTGAGTGATGACTGCGTTTAGTGTAGAAATGACCTGTAGAGTGTCATGTAATTCAGAATTCTAATAAAAAATTGCGCTTAATCCGCACTATATTAGCTACATGATGAGAACTACATGCATGGAGGTGAAAGGCCAATATAATGAGATTATTAAGGACGGGTAAATAATTCAACTTTCTTGGTACCCTACAAAGAAGTGCGGTTTACAGAATGACATGTGAGGTCTGTCTATAGGCGAGTATGCCATATTTCCAGGTGGTCCCTGATATTGCGCTTCGTCTCTGGTAGAAATGTTAGTTTCCTCTTGGGTACATCGAACCTCAAATCGATTCGTGTATACGCGACATCGGCGCCCCCTGCTGACTGCGCCTGCTGGATATACAGGATGTCTCAAAAAATGTATACACCGTTTGAAAGGTGATAGCTTTGCTTACAGTAAAGGTACTAAAGAAGTTAAGGGCTTATACCAAAGCTTAAGAAAATAGAAAGTTTTCGACCTATGAGCAGTATGGATCGTGCCATGCACTCATCTCGGTTCTGGCATTTTACACTCGATTGATTGTGTTTCGCTTGAATATTTCTTACAGTTTCTTCACAGAGTGGCAGTTTTGATCGATTCGTGCTTTTTTAAAAGTTTCAGATTAAAAAAAACATACCACTGTTTAAGAAGCGCAAAATGAAAAATGCAGAGTATCCTAAAAATGCACGTATTCTTTGAAGGATACTAACATTGCTGATAGTGAAGCTTTTGAAGATATTTGAGACCCATTGAAAGCACAGGGTAACAGTTTTTCTGGAGCGTGTAAACAGCCAAGATTGCGCCATGCCCCCGCCTGAAAAGTTGCATTTCAGACTCAATTGATTGTGCATGGGCTGACTGCTTGTTACAATCGTGTTACTACTTGGCCAAATTAACATGTTCTGTGCTTCTTTTAACGTTTTGAACTTGACAATCATATGAAAGACAAGCGAAATGTTAGTTTGATGATTGCATGATCTAAATGTGAGGAGGAGCCCCATTTTCCAAGACGGATTCGGCGGAGTGATGAAGCATCATTCAAGTCGAATGGATAGGATAATCGGAATCATTACAGCTTCTGGGCGATGGAGAACGTTAAAAGAAGCACATCACAGGTTAATCTGGCCAACTAGTAACAAACTTTTACAAGGATTCGGATCATACACAATCAGTAAAGTCGGAAATGCAAGGTTTCAGGCCGGGGCATAGCGCAATCTTGACTATTTGCACGTTCCAGAAATCTCGTTGCCCAGTGCTTTTATATAAGTCTCAAACATCTTCAAAAGGTTCACTAGCAGCAATGTTAGAACCTTTCAAATGGTGCCTGCATTTTTTAGGATACCCTGCGTTTTTTGCAAGCATTAGTGTGTCTTTGAGTTTTAAATCTAAAAAAGCACAAATCATACAATACTTCCACTTTGTGAAGAAATTGTAACAAGTATTCAAGCGAAACACAATCAATCGAGTGTAAAATGCACAATTTCAGACGAGTGCATGGCGCATTCTAATGCCTCTCATATGTCATAAAATTTCTATTTTCCTAAGCTTTCATACGGCCTTGAACTTCTTCAGTACAGTTACTGTGAGCAAAGTTATCATCTTTCAAACAGTGTATACATTTTTTGAGACACCCTGAATTAGGGAACTCTCATTTCTTCTGCTCATCCAAAGCGCAGTAACTGAAAAATTGCATAACGACGAAAGATTTCTAAGGCGTTCACTTCCTTTCCATGAGCCGAGGGAGCAAAGTATGAATAGGGTACTGCATAGTGTTGCAAAGATCAACGCTAAATCATGTCAGCATAGGACAAGCTTGCGATTACATTTGGTATGTAATGCCAAGGAGTGCTGAAATATCGACGCATAAAGAGGAGAAAATGGCGAATTTCTCATATTGGTTGAAAACGTGACCTTATATGGACAGCAGTTATTGGGATTTTTCGGGGTCGAACAGTGGAATTCCAAGGACTAGCGGGTCACTTTCTGGCAGGGTGAGTGCTTGCTTCGAGCCTGTTCCTTGTCGAAGCTTGATTGAGCTCATTCAATTTACATGAGTACCCCGACTTCCGGCCTTTCATGCTGATGAACTGTTCGTTTTTCTGCTTTCTGAAGCGGGAGAGAGATGGCGAAGGCACAAAGGAGTGTGACTAAGCATCGCGCTGCATCTGAGCCTCTCCTTGAAGAAGAACTGATAAATCGGAGGTACTCTGGACCGACTTGAACTGTCATTCGCAGTTCCCTTATCATTTTAAGCGCTTGCGTAAGATGCTTTGGAGGGGGGGGGGGACGTTCGACATGAAGTTGAACAGTCGACCGACCACACACTGAACACTGAACTACATGACAGAAACGCCGTTCATCTTCTGATGAATGTTGATTCATCACTACCACCATCGCCGCCTGACGGTCCACTAATGCCATCAAGTCATTTCCTTAACTCTTAATGCGGTCGACGTCTACTGTGTCGTGCCGCTTCACATCGAAGGGGGAGGGCGACGAGCACGTCGAGTGTTGAGTTTCGCATCGATCAATACATATGTTATATGTGGGATCGTTCATGGATCGACTGAGCAAATAAGCTGGACGCTTCCGCATAGCACCTGCAACTTGAAGCGTTGCTCTCCACCTATGATAAGCTGTATCGATGATGTGTCGCAGGCAGTCAGAAGATTCATAGTGCCACTCCAATACCGATCCTCCAAGCCCTCATTTTCTGTCGTGCAGAGAACAAAAGGGGTGGTAGCTACGAAGATATATCGTGAGCTGTTGAACGCGAACATTGGCCTCGTTGTTTATCAGGGTTCGGCGGAGAAGGCGTCGTTGACAAGGTCTCATGGAACGGCGAACATTTCGTTTTGTCGGACGGTGTCGTACAATTGCTGTTATAACGATGTTTTTTGTTGCGACCGAAACTATAGCGCCAGACGGGACTCGAACCCCGTCACATAATTGCACCTGAGAGAGGGAGTCTCATCCCTAGTCGCACATGGTGGAATGACCCACTAGTTACACCAATGAGAAGCTGAGTACATGGTTGATTGATTGACGTGGTGATCTACCTTTGAAGGAGCAGATGGCGTGATCTCACTACAACTGAAACACTGACAATTAGGGTGTGTCAAGGTTATTTTAGTTTTTCACCAAGGTAAAGCGGTGATCGCCACATGGATGGGAATCTAGTCTTTGGTAAATGATGGTCCTGTCGACAGTTATGTAGGTGCCTCAGATGCCACAGAAGAAGGTAGTAGTGCAGCATCAGTGCTTGGGAAAAATAGAAATCACTTTCTAGGTTTCCATTCGGCCACGGTTCTTTGCTTCTCTATTGGTTTTCCCGTATACATATAGAGTACAACGTCGGATACAACGCTACTCCCGTTATAGCCCAGTTTTTGGGAGAAACTCTGCGTTCAAAATGACTCCCGTTATAACGCGACCCGGGATCAGTTTCGGTCCCACACGGAAAATGAAGGGTGCTGACCGCGTTTTCGATCAGACCTAACCTTATATTTCCTCGTTCGCGTTCGTAGTCGCGACCAGCGCCTGTGCGACAATGATTTAGATGCATGAAGACGTTTTTCATGCTTACGCGGCTCATCAAAATGTTCATTATCAGCAATATTTTGCGCACAGTACAAGACTCCTGGTATTCAGCAGCTGTTATAGAGACTAAACGCTGCCACATGATGTTCTGCTGCGATCAGAACTCTCGCGCCATGCAGGACTTGGACATGCACCCTCTGCTTTCCAGACAGGATTACAGAAACAGCGCTCTTTGATCATAGGCAACATCCCGATATCATGGGAGAGTGAGAGAGTGCTGAAAGGCCACTGCAACGATGATCACGGATGTGGCGTGCGATTTAACAGCGCTGATAGCGCAGTGCGCCAGCATCCTGCCTGGAAGGTAGAAAGTGCGGGTTCATGCCCCGCCTGGCGTAAGAGTTTTGATGGCGGCAAAAGATCTTGTAATATCAGGTTACACAGTTTTGTTGTTGATCACTTCTAATTTAACTCTGGTGCTCATTATTCCTCTCCTGTATCTGTTATTCTTATGCATATAACAGAGAATATCTGAGAACAGGACCTCATTAATAATCTAAGGATGTTCTTTGTCTTCACACTCTTTTAATGATCACATATTTCATTGCTATGGTCATATTTTATTTTTTGATAAATATTTCATCGTTGCATGCGATTTTATATAAGTCTGCGTGTAAAAAGGTGTAAAAAAGGTCAACTCCGGTTAGGACGCGACTTCCGTTATAACGCGGATTTTCTCCGGTCCCTTTAAACGCGTAGTAACGAGAGGGGACTGTATATAATTTTCACGTCAAATTGGACACTTCTCTAACCATTTTTGAAGTCAAACTGAACAAAAAATCCAAACCAAAACGAGTGTCATCTAAATTAGACTTGAAACTCTTTTAGGCGGTTAGAATAATCTTCCATTTCAGGAAAGTTCAGTATGACTTTCTTCGAACTTTTTTGAGTCAGCTGTGCAATATGTGAATTTGCTCGATGAAATTTTATAGCAATTGCCCCATGTGATATCTGTAAGCACCAATAAATTATATCGATTGACATCGATCGATCCTTTCTGGATACTAATGGACTGGGTGCAGCGATCGTCTCACTTACAGCATCTTACTCTCCAACCACATAAAGTGATACCAACCCCAAGAGCTGATAGTATTGATCGATATTGATCGGAGAACAGTTTTTTAATGAATGTGAAGTCAATCGAACTGGTATCGCGTTCGAGTAATTCCGACATCGGTAGGTCAGTGTGGATGAAAATCGATAGTATCAATCAGTATCAATGTTAATCAATATCGAAGCCCATTGAGGCACCTGACAACTTTTCGCAGTGACAAGACATTGAATGCTCCCAAGTCAATTGCAAAGTTCGTGTTAGGTGGTTTGATTGAGTTATTAAGTCACTTCACATACTTCAGCAAAATGTTATTTTCAAATGTTTACATGGATCTGAAAAATGAAAGAAAGAAAAACAAAGATGTAAGGAGGCTTACTAATGGTTGTGCGATAGTATAGAATTCAACAGCTGTGCTAAGAAAATGAATAGTGATGGTGAGATGTATTGTATGAAAGTGTCGGACGACATTGTTCGACAATCTCTCGAGGCAGCTGAAGAGGAATCAGGACTTGCGAAATGCGAAACGATCTACAAATGCTAATGTAGCCAGCACACAAGCGCTCACTGGAGGAGTTTACTCTCGGTTCTGGCGAAAATGCGGAATTCAAAGGACATTTTTTAGGAATCCTCTTGTCCAACGAAGCCTCGTATGTCCCTCACGAGGTTTTACCCGATTGCATAGAAAAACAGGAGTAAAAACACTATGATGATCAGATGCACGGCACATTGGACGCTTGGCAGAGATTTGTCTGGAAATAAAAAAAACGGCGCGGCATTTGACCGGCTGCTACGTCTTATTCAGTGTGTTTGTTGGTGGAGAGACTGTTGACGGTGGACGAGCGTTCACCCCCTCGTCCCCCTGGCCCGCCCACCCCCAACCCCCTGGGGCCCTATGCTCGTCTACCTCGAGCCACCCCCGATGGGGGATGGGGTGCCCCGGCGCGTCTCCCCGGTATGCTCGTCTCGCCCAGCCCCCGTTCGGGGTGAGGCCAGGCCCTCCCCGAAGTGGGGAAATCTTCACCAAGCATTGAGTAGGGGGAGAGGCGGAATGGCGCGCTTATTTAGCGATGGAGCGCGTTGGTGTCGAACAGCTGAGATGGAGAACCTAGGCGAAGAGCAGGAAACGATCTGTATTGACCGAGTTTGGGATATAGACGTGTTGAACGTGCGCCAGCGATGCATGAAAATGGATTTCCTGCTATAATTCACCATCTTTGCTTGGTGTTGAGCTATGTTCCGTATATTCTGAGCCATAAAATCGAACCTCTGCAATTACTCACGGGCTGCTTAGTCTTCAAGGGCTTGCGGGTTGAAAAGGAATGTGTTCCTGGCAACCATAAAAAAAACCGTTAAAAAGTGGTACTAAGGTCGTAGTAATTGATGCCCATGCCCTATTTCATGCTCAGGGTGGTTTTCTTGAGACACATTCCTCATTTATTTTATTCTCTGAAAGCAGGAGTGTATTTTACTCCGGGCGCGTTTTAGTACAGAAGGAGAAGGCGTCGGCTGCCGCGCACACCCCTATCTAAGGTTAATCGTCCAGGTCTCTCTCCGGCTAAGCAAAATTTTCATCCCTCGGGGTCAAAGACAAATGGAAAACCGTCACTGGTGAGACTTCCTCCCTTTTTTGGATTTTTTAAAAGCCATTTTCCAAGTTCTTCGTGTTTATGAGGAAGTTCTTTGAGTTCTTAATTCCACTAAACCGTTTCCTTGCATTTTCGTATTCATTTCCTATTTTCCTTCGTACTTGCTAACTGCTATAAGTGGTGAAATAGAAGAGAAAGGTGAAGGCTTGGATGAAATAATCGCCTAATAAAGAAAAGTATGAAGGAAGTGCTAGAAAAGCGTTAAGATGTATGTCAATGTACCAATAGTTTATGCATTAAAAAACGCATGGAAAAGGTACAAAGAATGCGAGGAAACTAGAGGACATAGATACCCCGTGGAAGGAAGTCTCATTAATAAAGGTTTTCCATTAGACTGAGGGGACTTGTAGTACAGTTGGAGGGGCCGAGGTCCTTATGTGCATCAAAAATTGATTCAAGGTCGGTTCCAACCTTGGCTAACCAAGCGTTTCATCTCTCCTGCTTTCCTCGTCTCAGGGAAGAGGCGAGGACGTTCTCATTCACAGCTGAGTGTAAAGAAGGAATCCAGATTATCGACCGCTCCTAAGATTTCGGAATGCAGATTTTCTGCAGTATGGCGTCAAACTCCGAGTTTCCCCTCCCCCGGGGAGCCCCGGGAGACGTGCATGCCATCTCGCTCGGGGTGCCCCGGTCCGGGCATTCACCCCGAACCGGGGTGCTCGCTCGGGGTGCCCCGAACCGGGGTGCTCGCTCGGGGTGCCCCGAACCAGGGAAGACCGGCATACGGCCCCTGGGCTTACTCGAGAGTCCAGTGGCTGCCTTACGAGATAGTGGGGACGCAGACATTTGCCACGCCTCTGTTTAAAGGGCGAGGGGTAGAACGCCACTCCGCCACTATTGACGCCTTCAAATTAGCATTAGTTGAAATTTTGCTTGAAAAATAGGAAATTCTGGAATTTTCTGGACTCCTTCTGGATATGTTATGCAGATCTCGAGTTAAAACGATCAGTGGAAGCCAACTTGATGGCTGATAGGAACCAATTTTCGCCTTGAAAGCTGTTCTACACCGTGCGCCATGTATACAACTCATGCATAAATATTACTCGCTGCTGCTATACTATTTTGACATTCCTCTTACCACTTCTCACTATACATAGTTCCCTCTTAAGCATATTTTCGTTCAGAGTTTTATGTGTTTTTCCTTCCTAGCTTAGGAGCTTTGAACACCTTTTTTGCGACCAGCACCTAATCCATTGGAATGGTCAAAAATGATGTTGGGTTCAAATTAAAACATCTCGGTTCAAACGCCGTTTTATCAACCGATAAATATTGCAGAATCTGAATATCCTTTGAAAACGCTCACTGGCTGGTGTTTTACGGCATGGGACCCTGTTCTTCTGGAACTGATGATTTCATGAATGTCTTTCCCTTAATTAGTTTAGTGAATAACCCAATTTCTACTGACAAACTTTATCAGACACTCAGGGAGAGGGTATTTAGCTCTGAGGAGGTCTCAGATGGAGATACACAAGATTTTCCATGTTTATTTACCATATTTTGGATGGGCGCGTGTAGCGCAGTCGGAGGAGGTGCCGGCTGTCGCGTGCACCCGATACCAGGTTCTTCGTTTGAATTTCCTGCCCAGGCAAACCTATCCTTCCATACCTCCGAGGTTGGTGTTTCATATTAGTACCAGCCTTGTTTGGGAAGGATAAAGCGCCGACTTTTTCATCTGCTGGCCACCGCAAGTCATTGTGTGGCCAAATACGCCCGTATAGGTAGAATGCGTGGCGAATCCGAAAAGGGATTCAACGCCCTTCTTTCTCCTTTATACTTTGTCATATTTGGAATAGAAGATGTTCTAATGTAATGAGAAGTCTAGCACCACTATTTAGGTGATCAGCTTCTTGCCACATGACCATACTTTTCACTACCTGCCTTCAGCGGCATGAGAACGTAGTACCGTAATTCTTTCGTGAAATTTTACTAACATTTTATTCAGGAGAAATTTAGTCAAGTAATAACTTCGACCATTTTTAACACAGAAATCCATTATGTGAATGAATGAACCCTCTAGGTTCAAATTCCCCACAGAAGGGTTCTTACTGTTGCAGAAGAGCCTATTCTTGTCATAGTGGAAAGTACATATGAGAATTAGGTTAGTTGGACAAAATTAGCTTGAATTTCTCTTCCGATTGAGTGCTCTTTCGTTCGTCAGCGAAGTCATGAACGTCTCAATTATTACGCTTGTTCCCCATTGCCAACAGAACACAGAAGACGTGTGCACACTTGGAAGCCTATCCCTTGCCATGATGTAGTTGTTTCAAATTGGCCTTATACCTGCTACTTTCTCCAAAGAATTCGACATTCATCCTATTGTTAGATTTGCCTATAATTGAAGGCTCTGATCTCCTTTATGGGAGGCCTGACACCAAAGCTGTATTGAATCTTTGAGGTAGGGAATCTGTCCAAATGCAGTTTCTATTCAGCAGTTATTCTTTTGGTACAACGAGAATTGATAGAGTTTAAATAAAAATAAAGCGCACCAGGTGTGAAAGGGTGTAGGTATGAAAGAATGTTTCAAAAATTAAGGAATTTAGGGATATTCAGAAGCAATGTAATGCTTTCACATGGTGATGGTAGCGCAGCCGGAGGAAGCGCCGGCCGTCGCGTGCACCCAATAGAAAATATTCTTTGTTGCACCCAATACACCCAATAGAAAATGTTGTTTGGCCTGGGCGGGAAATCCCCCGCCCAGGCCAAACAAGCCTTCCATTCCTCCGACTTCGGTAAATTGGCACCAGACATCCCATTACCTTTGATAAGGATAAAACACTGACGTTTCCATCGGTTGGCTACAGTAAAACATTGCATACAACATTGTAGCTCAAACATGCATTCAAACTGGCTCGGCGACACCCTTTAGAAACAGAAACGTGGCCCATCCCAGCATCCCAGGAGCAATTGATAAATAGCATTCCTTACTTTATATTATTTTATAACGCTAGACAATGCAGCTTATTTCTGGGACGATATCTGAAGGTGTTTTGAGGCCACGGGACTGTGCATTCCTTCCGTTCATGTCCGGAGAACAAAAATTTTCACCCATATGATCATGGACATATGCACTGTGCCGCTAAAATTTGAGTTTTGGCGTTACCCTAACTAAAATTATCACTCAATTGAGATCGTGACAGGTGCACATATAGTTGCCAACCCGTATTTTATGCGTTCAAATCTGCATATTTTTGGAGTGAAGTGCCTCCCCCACCCCCCGTGCACTGGAAAGCTGTTCAATAACAACCAGAATTCACATGGAAGGAGTTTCAAGAAGAGATGTCGGAAAGTACGTAGCGGATATTTTATGACCAATGATATGGACTTTTTAGACGAGAAGGAAGCTGACCGTTCGTCGGCTCTGCAAAATAAGAGGCCACTTTTTCAAAGGTGAAGGTAGCCTTGAAGGAATGGAAGAAAGCGTTACATGGAATGAATTTAGTGCTGAAGGCGTCGACAGCAACTGTGTGTGTGTGTGTGTGTGTGTGTGTGTGTGTGTGTGTGTGTGTGTGTGTGTGTGTGTGTGTGTGTGTGTGTGTGTGTGTGTGTGTGTGTGTGTGTGTGTGTGTGTGTGTGTGTGTGTGTGTGTGTGTGTGTGTGTGTGTGTGTGTGTGTGTGTGTGAGAGAGAGAGCGAGAGAGAGAGAGCGATTTCAAGCAAAGCGACCGTGGCACTTGCTAAGTTGCTCCAAACGCGTCTTGCGTGAGTGTGTCGAAGGACTCCGGAAATTGGATCCACAGGTTCTAGGAAACCCTCGGCGTTGCGGAAAATGAAAGAGAAATGGCATTGTTCGGCACGTCTTCAAGTAGCGCTCGCCTGCCATCAAGACCATCAAAGCCATCAAGACATACCTATTGACATTCAAAATATTTAGTGCTGACATCACAAACAGGATCCTCATCTTATCGTCAGGCAATGCCGTATACAAAGAGTACAGAGTGCCGTTAGGAGAAGGTCTAGTTGCGATCAAATCTGTTACGTCAGGCAGGACTGGAATCAGCACCCTCTGCTTTCCGGGCGGGATGCTAGCCCATTAGATCACCAGCGTTGATCGATTGAACACAATATCGACGATACCTGCATATCACTACTCACCGTCGATATCACGATGGGTCGGCTACTGTTATCATTATGAAATTAGTTGCGATCAAAACTTTAACGTCAGGCATGATTCGATCTCATATCCGCTGCTTTCCGGGCGGGATGCTAGACAATTACATCACCAGCGCTGATCGATTGGACGCAACATCGACGATACCTGCATCTCAAGACTCACCCCCATATCAAGATGGGTCAGCTACTGTGATCATCATGAAACTGATTATGCTGGCGGCTTTTGTATAATGTATATTTTATGAGGGCGCGTGCAGCGCAGTCGGAGGAGGCGCGACTGTCGCGTGCACCCGATGCCAGGTTCCTGGTTCGGATTTCCCGCCCAGGCCAACCAAGCCTTCCATCCTTCCGGGGTCGGTGAATTGGTACCAGACTTGTCTGGGAAGGATAAAGCGCTGACTTGTTCATCGGCTGGCCACCGCAAGTCATTGTATGGCCAAATACGCATTCATGTCGCCTCCACGACATCCCGTAGAAGTAGAATGCGCTGGCGCATCCCAGAAGGGATTGAGTAACGCCGTCCTTTATCCTTTATCCTTTATATTTTATATTTTTGATTAAGCCTTGAGCGACTGGTATATACAAAAGGGCACATGTCGGCAAGGTGAGCAGCATTAGTAGGTGGGAGTGCGCCAGCCAATAATAGCCAAATAATGCACAGACTGAACAAATGCCAGCCGATGAGGCTACCGACTGTGCACGCCCTTTCTGAATGGCACGCCTATTCAATGGGGTCCGATTAGATGGCACGTTCCCACCCCCCAATGCTGCAGGTCTTCGCGACATATAAAAGATAGAAGGTGTTAGTAAATAATCGCAAATACACATAATTCCCATAGTTTTTAGTTCTTTATAAAAAGTTTCTTTAATAAAAGGTACACAGCTTCGTTTGAAAAATCTTTAGTTGTGATCAAGACTCTGACGCCAGGCAGGATTGTAATCGGCACCTTTGCTTTCCTGGCAGGATGCTAGCCCATTAGATCACCAGCGTTGATCGATTACACGCAACATAGACGAGACCTGCATATCAACACTCACCCGCGATATCAAGATGGGTCGGCTATTGTTATCATAATGAAGTCATTAAGCTGGAGGCTTTCGTATAATTGAGATTTTTATTTTTACTGACAAAAGGCAAAAAACCAAAGTTCTGCCTGGTGCAACAGTATTAATCGCAACTACACATCATTCCTACAGTTTTTAACTTCTGCACCAGCAACTCCAGGCCAAAGCGAAAGCTCTTACAATAAGAAACACATATTATTCTAAAAGCAGATGCAATACGAGGAGTTGAACAAGTGTTGAGGCGTTGGAGAGCGAAAAGGAAAACGTCCTTCCTGGAACACGCACACTGCCTCGACGTCGGTTCGTCGTCATCCACGCCGTTCCGCTACCTATTACCGAGCGTTTTTCTACTGTCGACTGCAAAAGGCGGTTCAGTGTAATGGAATATGGTCTGCTCCTGCGGGAGTTCGTGGAGAACCTTCTTTTTTACGATTTTTGGAATATACCGTTTTCGCTTTGAGGTGGACACTTTTCAAGCAAAAATAAACATATCTAGGGTCATAGTAGGCTTTTATAACAAAAGCAAAATATTTCCTAGATTCAAGAAAATTTGGTCCTATCCTAATGGGGGGGGGGGGGAGTACGCTCCAGTTCAACTGCTTACAACGGGTGCAAAACTGGAACTACTTTACAAGCATAACAGCCTGAACAAGCCTACGACAGGACCTCCCTTTGCAGTTACCGAAGCCACACTTTCTACGTTTGTTGCGATTTTCTGGCATTGTCCCTTTTCCTCCAACTAGGATAAGAATAAAGAATAAAGGATAAAGGATAAAGGACGGCGTTACTCAATCCCTTCTAGGACGCGCCAGCGCATTCTACATCTACGGGATGTCGTGGAGGCGACCTGAATGCGTATTTGGCCATACAATGACTTGCGGTGGCCAGCTGATGAACAAGTCAGCGCTTTGTCCTTCCCAGACAAGTCTGGTACCAATTCACCGACCCCGGAGGGATGGAAGGCTTGGTTGGCCTGGGCGGGAAATCCGAACCAGGAACCTGGTATCGGGTGTACGCGACAGTCGCGGCTCCTCCGACTGCGCTACACGCGCCCAAGGATAAAGAATAAAGGACGGCAATTCTTCTGAGATTCGCCACGCATTCTACTTCTACGGGATGTCCGAGTTGAATGCGTATATGGCCATACAATGACTTGTAGTGGCCATCCGATGAGCAAGTCAGCGTTTTATCCTTCCCAGACAAGTCTGGTACCAATCCACAGAGCCCATAGGGATGGAAAGGTTGGTTGGCCCGGGCGGGATATCCGAACCTGGTATCGGGTGCACGCGATGGTCGGCCCCTCCTCCGGCTGCGACATACGTACGCTCCCTCCAGGAGGAGACATCCGAAAATTTAGGTGAAAAATCTCTTATACAGCGAGTCTTAGTAAGAAACGTGCAGACGTTTTGAATGCACGTTGAATTCCTATTCACTTGGTCGAAACAGTGTGTTAATTGCGTTTTATAGCGCTCTGATATAAATAGGTTCTGTTTTAAGAAATTGTGCCGTGCACTCATTCAGAACATTGCAATATTTTATTTTATTGGTAGTGTGAATGCAGCTGGATGGAGAATGGCGGTTATTTCTTCTATTGCGATCGCTAATGCTGCTTTCGGATTTACGTATGTATACAGCAATCGCGTGTAGCGCAGCCGGATGAGGTGCTGGCTGTCGTGCGCACAAGATTCCTGGTTCGGATTTCTCGCTAAGGCCTACCAAGCCTTCCATTCCTCCGTGGTCGTTGAATTGGTACCAGACTTGTCCTGGAAGGATACATCGCTGACTTGTTCATTAACCTGCCACCACAAATCATTGTACGGCCAAATACGCATCCAGTTCGCCTCCACGACATCCCGTAGAACTAGAATGCGTCGCATCCTAAAATGGATTGAGTAACACCGTCCTTTATTCGTTATCCTTTATGCAGCAATCGCACCATTACTGAAATAATCAATGCAATGTATGGAACGTGTGCGCGGCGCAATCTATCCCTATAACACAGCAACAGATTCGTTGATCTCCAGCACCCAAAAAACCACAAACCAAAAAATAAGGCTCGAGGTAAAATGATTAAAATGTTGTGTGTAATCAAACAGAGTAATTATTCTTGCATAAGACACTTTGCAAAGCGGAATTTTTAGTAAAGATGCCTTTAGAAAATGTTAATTTTAATGTGATCAAACATTGTTTATTTAAACGTTAGATGGAAGCTCGAAGCCTAAAAGTGTTCAGAAAAAAAGTTTAAAATGAAAGCTATCTGGTTCGGAATGAAAGGCATCCTCCAGTAAAGCTCTGAACGAACGGTAAGGCGCTCTTCGTGTCCCTCTTCGGCGAGGAGGATCCATTGGAGCACTCTGGCACGCGACAGGGACGGAATGAGACGCTGCTGGCGCCCACTCGAGCAAGTCGATGATAAACGGGACGACAGATGATTACAGGAGATCCTGTTCCTGGCGAGGATGGTATACAACGTGCAGACTTTAGCATGGTTTCCTAAAATTCATCACAAACGACAACTCAGCATCGTATTTAATGCTATGAGCTAGAATGACAGCAGGAGAACAAGGCAACGATTTCCGGGCTGCTGAAGCGGCCAAGTCTGATGACGATGAGTAGACACGCTTGGCCTGGGTGCGAAGTCGAACTCCTCATGTCTGGGTGCTGGGCTTCATCAGTAATTTTTTTTGTTGCGCTGCGTGCACCATTTCTACGGAATGCAGTGGAGGCAATTCTAATGCCTATTTGACTAACGGAACGTTGGTAAAATCAATAGTTCATCTTTCTCAGGCAGATCTTTTTCCGAAACTCGCAAGGTTTGCATGTAAGGACCTGAACATTGAGTGAATTCGGGACACACACGAAAGGTGGCGCTTCCTTCATATACGCTTCCGTTTTTCTATCCCTGGTGAAATTCTACAGCTGTTACATTCAGTCAGGTTGGTACAACAAGAATGTCCACCGTGTCGTTTCCATCTTTCGCCTGTATGTCATAATATCACTGACGTGGAAGTTCAAGTTGCTGATGTTATCGGCGAAGAACCAGTAACCTGACCATTTCGCCTATCATAAATCTAGGCTCATTATCGTCTAACAGGAAAACGCTTTTCTCATTTATATACACGTGGGAATCCATGTAATAAACCAATGGAATAAGGATAAAGGGCGACGTTAATCCATTCTTTTTTGAGATGAGCCATAGAGTTTGAAATTTTTTCCTTCGCAGACACTCTGGTACCAATTCATAAGCTCCAGAGGAATGGAGGGAAGAAATGGAAAAATTCAACTTTGCAGATTGTCTTATGTAAGAATAACTACTCTGTTTGAATACACACAACATTTTCATCATTTTACCTCAAGCCTTATTTTTAGGTTTATCCTAGGGTGCTGGAAGTCAACGAATTTGTTGCCGTGTTATAGGGACAGATTGCGCCCCGCACGCGTTCCATACATTGCATTGTCTACTTCAATAATAGTGTGATTGCTGTACAAAGGATAAGGGATAAAGGACGGTGTTAATCAATCCGTTTTAGGATGCGCCACGCATTCTACTTTTATGGGATGTCGTGGAGGCGATTTGAGTGCGTAATTGGCTCGTACACACCATGACTTGTAGTGGCAGCCGATGAACAAGTCAGCGATTTATCCTTACCACACAAGTATGGTACCAATTCAGCGACCCAGAGGAATGGAAGGCTTGGTTTGCGTGGGCGAGAGATCCGAACCAGGAACCTGGTATCGGGTACACGCGATAGCCCGGCGCGTCTTCCGACTGCGCTACGACGCGCATATAATAAATATCAAAGGATTCATTATCCAATACCTAAGAGTTGCCTGCGTGTCAAGTGCTTTGCACAAAGGGCTGGTTCCGAATTGATCAATTTCACAGAAACGTCTCTAATTCCTGATTTCTTAAGTGTGGTATATTCAGGAGGCTTTTAGATCGACATTTACAAACGCTTAGTTACTTACCCTTTGAGTGCTGGAATCCTTCAAGTCCATGTTCAATCAATCTTACTTCTTGTTCATCACGTTCACCTTTTTAGACAATTTTTTATTGAAATTTCTTTTGGTATCCTTCACGAGCTGTTTATGTTTCACGTGAATTTAATGTACAAATAAATAAATGAATAAATATAATAACAACGTCGCCATCTTGTGCAGATTAAAGGTAGAGGGAGCAAGTGGAGCAGAAGATGGCGAAGAATGACAGTGTCCCTTAGCGCTGAAGGTTGCAAAACGATGGATAAGAATAAAGCTCGGCGTTGTGCAATCCCTCATTGGGATGCGATACGCATTGTACTTTTACGACACATCGTGACAACGATATGAATGCGTATTTAGTCTAAACAATGGATATCAGTGGTCAGATGACGTACAATTTAGTGTTTTACTCTTTCGAAACAAGTACCACGGTGTCAATTCATCGAACCCAGAGGGATGAATCGCTAGGTTAGTCTAGGCGGAATCCGAACCAGGAATCTGGAATCGAGTGCCCGCGACTGCCGGCACCTTCTCCGTTGCGCTACCACGTGCGAAATAAGATTAAACAGGAAAATCAAGCATTAAACTACGTTGTTCTGCTCTCTGTCCAGTGTGAAATAACTTCCTTCATTGGGGACTTCACATAAATTTTATGACGTTTATAAAATGATTCCAGACCCATGACTCACTTTGCGTCGAAATCCATTCATATTCTATGTGTAATGTACTTTTTTCCTATAAACCCCTGAAGGCGAGTTTACTCTCGTTGCTGTTAAAGAGTTTAATTTGATTTAAAACTTGTTCACTATAGTTTCAAAAGTGCGAACGGTTCTGTTTGTGCTGAAATATGTCCAGTTTGATTTGAAATTTAAAGCCATATTTGGAGTGGAGATGCATAAAAACATCTGTATCGAGGCAGAGTTCTCGATTTCCACAAAGAAGACGAGGCTTCAAAATCACTTAAATTTTAGAGAGAAGTTTAGCTGTGCACAGGACTGAGGTGGCGATGGCCAAAACAACACAAGTGAGCACGAGTTTAGTGGCAAATTCCAGGCGTGAGCGTGAAAGTTCGTTCATAACACGTCCTCGCCTTTGCTGAAAAATGAAAGCCCTTGTGTGCGCGTGTGCTAATAGAACGGGCAAAGTTGGCCTAGATCGTCCCGAAACAACGGCTTATGAGATTGGCGTGGCGCAGTGAGAGTGCGAGGCGCGGCCGGCGCGTATGCTGTGTGGGTGCTGCGGTTCGATTCCGCCCATCTCATCCTAACCAAGTGTTCTATTCCCACGGGACGGCTGAGCTATGTGGCACCAATCCGAACCGGAAAAGCAGAGAACACTTCGAGCGAAGCTCGCGCTGGCACAATAGGGCACCAAACAGGCAAGCCGTTTCCTTTGTCAGCTCGGAAAGGTAAACGCACGGCGCAATCGCAAGTGAAGGTAGGCGTCATTCAGTGAACAAAACTCTGGAAAATTTTAAAAATTGTAGGCTTTCATAACCAAGAAAAATAAAGGATAAAGGATAAAGGACGGCGTTGCTACCTCCCTTTTGGGGTACGCCGCGTATTCTACTTCTAAGGCATTTGAGCAATCGTGGCGACGATTTGAATGCGTACTTGGCCTATAGTGGCATGCGGTGACCAGCCGATGAATAAGTCAGCAATTTATTCTTCCCAGACAAGTCTGGTACCAATTCACCAACCCGGAGAGATGGATTTTTTTTGTTTGTTTTTGGTTAGCGTGGGCAGGAAATCCCAACCAGGAACCTGATATTGGTGCTCGCGACTACGGTACACGCGCTCGCCGAAAAAAATTCTACTATATATAAAGGAGCAAGCGTGTGTGTGTGTGTGTGTGTGTGTGTGTGTGTGTGTGTGTGTGTGTGTGTATATGTGTGTGTGTGTGTGTGTGTGTGTGTGTGTGTGTGTGTGTGCGTGTGTGTTTCCGTCCGTCACAACTGGAGTGCGGGCACTGCGTAGTGGCACAACACAGTGGCCGAACACGTCGGCGACCGTGCATGGCGAGCCGTAGACGTGCTGAACACGTCGGCGACCGTGCCTGGCGAGCCGTAGACGTGCCAAACACGTCTGCAACCGTGCCTGGCGAGCCGTAGACGTGCCGAACACGTCGGCAACCGTGCCTGGGCATTTAGATGATCATCGACGGGAGGGGTTTTGGAGGCAATCGATATCGATCGATATTATCGATTTTTTTGAGGATGACGTTCAAGCGGCACGAAACTTTAGCCCTGGGGGTAATCGTGGTCGCTGAACACGAATTTGGAGTCGACCAATCGATATCGATCGATATTATCGATTTTCTGTGGATTCGTTCAAGCGGCACGAAACTTTACCCCTAGGGGTAATCGAGGTCACTGAACACGAATCTGAAGTTCGGTTTTGAACTGTCGATCGCCATCAATATCGATATTGGGCAAATAAGCGTTTTTGTGAATGTCGTCCATTTTTTCGCTTTTTTTCTAACTTGCCCTAATCGACGTAGTTAAGATGTTCTTCGTGAAGAAACCATGACAAAGGTGTCAGCTACAATTAATGATGAGAAGTTATTGCCACGGCGAAGCCGTCAAAAAGCCGTCGGTGCGGCCGAGAGGCCGCACGGACGGCTGGTATTCCATGAAAATACAAAGGGACATATATGTAGTGAAGTCTACTTAGGAATTTTCCACCTGTTCTTACAAGCTCAATTTTCTCGCCTATTACGACCGAAGGGTTTTTTGATGCGCTTATAGGAAAAGGCTATTTCGTGCAATACATTCCGTTCTGAATGTGTACGAACATTCGAAAAAAAAAGCCCGTTTGAGCATATGCACCCAATTTTGCTCCTTTAGAATGTTGTCTAGGTGGACTTAAGCTTTGCAAACTATAGCACTTGGTCCATTGTGTTGTCTCAACTACACAAATGCTTGTGAATAATTTGAGAGAAAAATGGGTTAGGCGCCCATACTACAAGGAATAGAAACGCATGGCAAAACAGATACAGAAAATTTTACCCAGAGAGATAAGCGTGACAAGGACGTTGGATAAACTTCGGCGTTAGTCATTTCATCCCACTGTGGAGTGTGCCACTCTCTCTGCTCCTGCTTGATGGCGTAGAGATCATTAAAATTTATTTATTTATCTATTTATGACTGCACCTTACGCAAATCAACAAAATAAAGCATAATGTCATTATGAACTGCATTTACGCATTTTTGATCTTTTTAGTGTTTTACAGTCATTCAGAATCCCAAATATGAGGCGGTCACAAAAGTAATAGCCGAAACGGACCGCTTACTTCAAACTGCTATAACTCAGCTTAAACACAAGTTTATTAATTAAAGTAAAAACCTCTATAATTTGCACATTTTTTGCCAACAAACAAACTGGTTACGAATCTAATGCTTTGCAGTAAAAACCGATGGCGAGATCACAGGTAGAAACGAAATCACCGAAGGTACATATATTCAAAATCGGCCAAATTAGTGAACTGTTTCGGACGAAAATGCGGACACGAAAGCTTGGAAAAGTGGTAGACAGTGAGAGAAAAGCTGGGAGAATATGCTGGGTGAGGAAGAACTTCGATGCCTAAATGGGTCAATTTTCTCCGAGTGATTTATATGTGAGGTGTGGGCTTGCGTTGTACTGTAACAGGACTGGCCCTCCTCTGTTCACCACTGCCGGCCACAAATTCTGTAACTTCTCATACACTTGATTTAAATCACAGCAGTAGAACTCTGCTGTGACTGCCTGACCAGACTGCAAAGAGCTGTAGTGGATGACGCCTTTACAACACTACCACAAAGTAAGCTGAACTTTTTTAGGGTGAAGGTCGGGTTTATGAAAGAACGTTGGAGGAGCATCCTTATCTACCCAGACAAATTCCCGCTTTCTCTTAAAGGACCCATTTTTCATCTGCAGTTATAATACGACTCACAAAAGGCCCATTTTAAAGCGAACTGGAAGGTTGGAGCAGGTGTCGAAACGTCCCAGACGCTGCTCATCGCTCGGCTCATGAGGCACCCACTTCGACGTCTTCTTCAGCTGGCCGATTCTCGCCCAATGACTTGCTACCGTACTATACTGTACGCCAAGATCCTCTGCTAACGTACTTTATTCGTCTCCGGATTTGCTTCGATGGCTCTCCTCCAAACTTCGTCGCCGAGCGACGACCTGCGCCTGCGACCCGGTTTTTCTTCGAGAAAAAATCGCCAGAAGCGAATTTTTTGAAGTAGATCCTCACCGTTCGTTCACACGGACAGTCCGGCCCAAAAGCACTGCTAATGTTACAGGATACCTCTGCCACAGAATGTCCGAATTCAAATTCATGAAGCACGATGACTCGATAGTCGCGTCGGTTCATGATTTTACGGAGCCCTCGAAAAGGTCGGCTAAAAAGTAGGGCGACTTCCACATATGCGTCTTGAAAGAGCAAGAAAAGACCTAATGAGCGGTATGTGAGCTGTACTAGGACAAGACGTTAGATGTGTGGCTTTCCCTAAGACGGAAGGGTAAAAAAGACATATTTATTTATAAGTACCTCGGAACGGATATTAATTTTGCGACAGCCTGGTACAAAGAGCCTCAACCATTGGATGGCCGTAAAATGAGAAGCAGTTCAGCAAGGAGCTATGACACCTCCAACATAGGGTCGCTGTTAACTTCAACCACGGCGGGCGGGCTTTGCGTCTAGAAGATGAGAAGTCCACATACATTGTCACATGACTTCTGGACGGAAGGGAATGAGATGTTCTTTCAACGAGAGTTCTTTGCCGTGAAATTCGGAATGGCATAATCAGACGGAGCGGGATACATGAGAGCTATGTAAGCTGAGCTAGGTTAGCCTTCTAGAAGTGATGTGCTGTTGGAATGCTCTGGAACAGCATCATATTGATTGGGACAAGACAGTTGAAACTAACACAAAAACCACTTCTCATGTGAAATTTCTGCATTTCTAATAGGCTACAGAAAAGGCAGCAATGAGAAGGCAGACAGACGGGAGCTAGGAAGACATGGTGGGGTAAGCCGGTATGATTGGCTTCAGTTTCGCGGTTTTGAAGGAACAAAGTGTTTTTTGTTTGATGTTTTTCGCTTGCTTTCATTATATCAATCCTATTTTATGGATTGTGTTTTTATAAAACGTATCTGTGTAACCGCTTGTCCTAATAAAACAAGCCGGCCAGGTGCGTGGCGCATTCCAGGAGCAACTAAAGAGCCGAAGCCTCTGTTCTGATTCGGTTAACGTCCGTCGTTTTCAAGCAGAATAAAAGAACAGAGGACGAAAAAACCGACCACCACGTTTATGATCTACCGCAAAAATCAATACCATGCTAGCTTAGCATACGCAATTGTGAACGGAACGTGACAAATTGGAAAATTATCACTCAGTAGAGAGAAGTGACGGACATTAGAGGTCTGATTGTTATTTTGGTGAACACATAAATTTGCTCAAACAGGCAAACATTCCAACACTGATCGATAATTGATGAATCTACTGCAAGTTGATGTCAACGAACTAATCGCATCATGAGTTTAAGTGGGGCGACTGCATGATTGGATTGAGTGGTATGAAAACTATTTCTGTTGTTGGGAAATTGGTTCAGCAAAACAGCAGCGTAGCGGCATTTAATTAGTATGCAAGACTTGAAGACGAATTAATAACTGTTTCAGTACGTCGTTGATGCAGATCTGATCAAGAACTTTCATTCCTCAACACTTTACGGAAATTCTACCAAATTTTCACCAAATTTTCGCGCTTTGCTCTTCGTGTTTTGTGTTTCGATTCAATGTGATTTAGAGTGCTACTCTCCATGTTCTCGTCAAAAGATGGCCGATGGTGGTAGCTCGGTTCGTGTTTTGATCGACTGTAGCAACTCGAGCATTGCTGTCCTCCTCTGTGAAAGCTTATCACTGAAGAAAAAAGGATACCATAGAACCAGTGCGATGTTCCCGAGGAATGTTACGTTGTTACTTCGTGGTCGACCAATTATTCACAAGCTTGTTCAGTAGATGTGCAGCTGATCAACCTGTTATCGTTATCAAGTAGATTTAAGGTCGTGCTGAAAAAATTGCCGGTACAAGACGCACCGCAAGGGGTGAGGGAACGCGCAATTGCTTTTACCGTAATCGCGGCAGCCAATCATGTGCCCTGCCTGTGTGAATGAACTGGTGCCTGATTGTTATCGCGGCAGAGTAGGAACAAAAGAGCTTTCCCGTTCACTCTGCGATGCTTGTTCGCGACATGTACCGTATCTGTAACGTAATCTGACAATTACAGGGTGACCAAAAAGTAAACGACGTTGTTTGTGTAGCTTTTGCAGCTTTGTGAAGAAAAATTGAAAAGTATTAAGAAATATTTTCGAAAATTTTCGAGAATCCTGGACATAAATAAGGAGCTGGGGAAAGCAATTGTCACAACTTTGTCACTGCTTCGAGTTATGAAGACATCCGCTCATCGACACAACGTCGAGATGTTGCTCAAGAGGGGTCTTATAATAGGTTGCTAACGGTGATTTCCATACAGGACATTGAATATGGGAGCGTTTAGTGTGCACGCGATGGGCAGCGCGATGTAGTGATAAGCGCCCATATCGATTCACCGCGTCGCGCTATCGATATGGGAGCTTATTATTACATGCGTCACAACGATCCCTGAGCTATGTGGCAAAATCTCTTACTCGTTAGAAAATAATAGCTTCATCGCGTTTAAAACACTATCTTCATTCCTACAGAAAGACTTTGCATTTGCTTCGGTTTGCTACACTATTAATATTTGAAGTCACCCTAATAATGATACGAATACAAGGATCTTTTATTGTTACACGTTATTAATGAAGAGTCGTATGCTACCTTGTCCTTTGTCCTAGATTCGTCAACGGTAATTTAGTTATTGAGCTCGTGTAGCGCAGTCAGAGGAGGTGCCGGCTGTCTCGTGCACCCGAAACCAGATTCGTGGTTGGGATTTCCCGTCCAGGCCAACTAAACCTTTCATTCTTTCGGTGTCGGCGAATTGGTGCCAAATGAGTCTAGGAAGGATAAAGCTTGTTAATTTGTTCATCGTCTGGCCACAGCAATTCATTGTTTTGGACAAATACGGATTCCAAATCACCTCCACGACATCCCTAGAAGTAGAGTGCGTGGCGTATTCCAAAAAGGATTGACTAACGCCATTCTTTATCCTTGTCCATAATTTAGCTATTGCAGCTATTACCATTTAGGTATTTTGGATATGTTTGTAAGAAATTAACTGGCGTAATGGAGTTTGTGTTGTTTCCGCTTCCATGCTGCGTGTTTATGCGATTTCCGCCCATTTTGAGCTTTTTGTTCCTCTTTTCCGAAAAGTCCCTCATATCCCTAGTCTCACATACATCACTTCCGACGCTTAGACATGCCGTTGGAATAGTCTCCTCGTTAGACCTCCGCAATGCCAGCGTAAACTGCTCCTTAAACAGGCCTGGAACATTTTCCCTCAGAACGAGCACCTCAGGAAGGTTATCCTATACTGCTTCCGGGGCTCGACAGGAATGCAGGAACTACTCCCGCGAGGGCACATGGTCACTGCTGTCGTTTACGCCACTCACCTCCAGAAACGCGCTGACGATGTTCGGGAAAAACCGCCGAGACGACTTTCCAGATAACGCCAGATGACTCCATGCGCCAAAAATAATCCCTGACCCGCCCACCAGGTGGAGCACTGTGATGTTGAAAATGGTGATAATATTGTTGATTGATTTGCATTGTATGCTGAATAAAGCAATAAAGAAAAAAATTGAAGCCCTGTCGAGATTTTCCGACCATCCTAATAGATCAATAAATGCACGAAAAAAGTTACTGCCTAAATTTCTAGACACATAGACGAGCAATATCAGTCTGAGTTTGTACTAATATTAAGGCGGTGCAAAAACAAAAAACAAAAAAATTTAAAATAGAATTAAAAGGACAGCACAGGTTAATGTGGCCAGATAATAATAATAATAAGTTTATTATCAGCGACAGGAATAAAAGCAGAAACAGTATGAAGTTGAAGACAAATGGCTGATAACTTAGTAGAAGAACAACACAAGAACAGCTTTCCTTAAAACACAAATAGGCAAAAAAAGAGACAGAACAGGTGAACCTCAAATACTAGTGAACAGAACATTTTCCAGAGGGAGCACCATAGATTAATCTTCGCTCAGTACACGCGGGCGGGTGATGAAGGGCAGTGGGCGGCCAGCACTGCAAGTCCTGCGTTCAGTTGAAGGGACTCCGGGTACCAACTTAGTAGGTCCGCCAACAACACCACAGCCAGCACGAGTACGGCACTAGCCTTCGTTAGTGCTACCCTACAAGTCTTAGAGTCAAAAAGAGCAAAGTTTCCATGATACTATAAGGTAACATTCGTTTTAAGTTAATATGGACGTGGAGAGCTCATTTCACCAACAGAATTTCCTGAAATGCCAACATGACAAGACTAAAGAGTAAATGCTGAAGTCAAAAGAGACCCCTGTGTTTCAAGAAGTCTTCAAGTCGTCGGGCGAAGTTCTCCGGGGACGATGACATGAGTAAGGAGCGCGGGAGTTGATTCCAAGTGTTTGCTACTCGGCACCAAAAGGAACGCTCATATAGCTGCGTACTGGCCCTACCTGGAACAACACGAAGGTGATGGCCTCTGGTGCGACCAACAGACTGAGAAATTGTGAGAGGCAGATCACAGCCTAAGTCGACATAGCACATGAGGAGCTTAAATAGAAAGCTTTGATCGTATATCATTCGTCTTAGCTGCAAAGAACTACAACATAACTGGTTCAAGCGCTCTCGATAATTGGAATTGAATTGACCATTTCTTGCGAATATCTCCTTAGTAAACTTTCTTTGAACATTTTCGATCTTCGATATATATTGCACTTGTGAAGGAGACCACAATGGTGTGCAGTACTCAAGAATTGGCCTGACATAGGTTTCAAAAAGGTTGAGGAGGGTTCTCATGTTTCGCGTTTTGAAGGCTCGTAGAATAAAGTTGGACATACAATACCGCTCCTGTCTTTTGGTTTTTGGGCGGAATAGACGAAAAAAAACCGCCGTTTCCGCCGCTTTTCCATAACTCCTTTCAAAGTGCTTCGATCAGAAAATAAACGCAACCATCCGAATCCACGCTGGATGATCTATCCAACGATGTAGGTAGCATACAGCGTGGATTCGGATGGTTGCGTTTATTTTCTGATCGAAGCACTTTGAAAGGAGTTATGGAAAAGCGGCGGAAACGGCGGTTTTTTCCGTCTATTCCGCCCAAAAACCAAAAGACAGGAGCGGTATTGTAGGCCAAACCAACGATCTTCTCGATGTATTCATCGTATGAGAGCCCGTCACTGTATATAAAACCAAGATCTCGCACTGATTTCGAAATAGCCAACTGGTATTCTCCAATGTGAGAGCTAGGGTTAGGAGGGTGTCTTCTTCCGATGCACATTATTGTAGTCTTTTCGAGAAAAATGTCAAGTTGCCATTTTATCGACCAGCCTCGTAATGCGTTCAGCGCTTCCTGGAGTGAAGCACAACTGTTTACAGTGAAAATTTTGGAATCGTCCGCATAAATAGAACAGTGGACACCTTGCGGGAGACACAGCGGCAGGTCATTTATATAAAGTAAAAACATCAAGGGGCAAAGGCAGGTGCCCTGGGGGACACCGCTGGCAGTTGTGTAGCACGCTGACAATGCGCCATTTACAAGAACCCTTTGGTTACGTCCGGTTAGAAATGATTCGAGGAAAGAGAGCAGACACCCCCTTAACCCATATGCTTAAAGTTTTATTGAAAGAAGGGTCAGAGGGACGGAGTCAAAAGCCTTGGCGTAATCTACATAGCAAACGGTAACATAACCATTTGCATCTAGAACCTTATTCCATGTCGAAAAAGTAGACATAAGAGCTGTTAATGTAGATCTTTTTTGGAGAAAGCCATGCTGACATTTAGTGATTAACCCATTACTTTGAATAACAATAACAAGATTGCAACAAGAATTCAGCTCATGCACAATCAATAGAGTCGGAAATGCAAGGTTTCAGACAGAGGCATGGAGCGGTTTACTTATTTGCACGTCGCAGAAATCATCTTGCCCTGTGCTTTCACATGAGTATCAAACATCCTCAATAGCTTCATTAACAGCAATGTTAGAACCCTTCAAACAGTTCCCGCATTTTTAATATACCCTACATTCTCCGCAAACCATAGTGTGTTTTCAAGTTTTAAATCGTAAAATGAACACAAATCAATCAATACTGCCACTTTGTGGGAAACTTGTAACAAGTATTCAAGCGAAGCGCAATAAATCGAATGTAAAAGGCAGAATTTCAGATGAGTGCATGGCGCATTTCATACCTCTCATAGGCCATAGAATTTCTATTGTCTAACAATGGAACTGTCTGAACGGTATGCCGTAACGGCAAGAACGAGTACAATTGGTAGAATCTTCGTCCTCCAAATTGTAACAAAACATGTTTTGTTTTTGCCGAATCCTTGAGTCAAAAGAGTATGGGGGTGCAATGCTTAAGGGTTCGGATAGCGAGCTTTCCACGCAGCGCAAGATGCTCCCGTTGTGGACTGGGTGACGCAGTGGTAGAGGGGCTACCTCATGTTCGTGACGTCGAGGGTTCGGTTCCCATACTACGTCGCGTTTTTGCACTTTCACCATAGTATCGGATTTCCATAGAGATTCCCATGTCTGAACTAGTTTTTGGAGTTTGCTACGGTTAGATGTTTTTACTACTCATTATTTGTCGACATCACGTAATTCACCAGCAATGTCCGAAATATAAATATCGACGGACACCTCACGGTTGGAAATGAGGATAGATAAACCGAAATATAAGCATTGCACCGTCCTACTCCTTTGGCTCAAGGATTCGGCAAAAACAAAACATGTTCTGTTACTATTTGCAGGACGGAGATTCTCCCTATAGTACTCGCTCTTACCGTTCCGGCGTAGCGTTCAGACAGTTCCCTTATAAGCTTTCATAAGAGCTCTTAACATCTTTAGTACCTTTACTGAGAGCAAACTTATCATCTTTCAAACAGCGTGTACATTTTTTGAGACAGAGCTTTTCAATCAAATTATTATGTACCAAGAGAATTAACACGTTTCTTCTAAAGAGAAACTGGTTTAGATTTTCCGGCTGTGTAAAATCCTGGAGCTCTGGAGATGGCGAAATCGTCGAACGTTTTTTTTGCATCGTCCCGGTTTCGTAAGCATTTCTCGCGTAGGAAAACGTCGAGCAAGTTGAGAGATGATAATCTGCAGGAAGAAAGGTACGGCGAAGGCTTTCTTAGCTTCACAATCTTTGAAGACCGAAGTCGGACGGTCTTCGACTTCTTCGCCTTCCGGTTTCTCCATTTCTGGGAAAAGCGGATCGCTGACCCGTCCAGCAGGTGGACTGCTTCGGCGACCAACAACGGTGATTATATTGTTGATTGATGTACATTGTAAAAAAAATGAAAACCTTATGAAGCCTTTCCGATCAACCTAATACATGCTGTGAGAAGTAGGCGAAGGCGAGACGATTGCAATTTGTCATGAGGAATTTCAGGAGAGATGTCTGATGCCCTCAAAAGCTGTCCCGCGTTCTGATCGTGGCTCATACATTCTACCGCATGGCAATTCTACCCTGCCTCTACTGTGAGAGAAAAACAGCCATCCGCCATCATTTGCTGCTTTTTTCCGTCGCTAAAACGAGCATTGATTGAGCCGACGACAATAAATGGGACGAGACTTCAGGCGGACAAGCCAGACAGAGAGCTATTGTGTCAGTCAAGCCATCAAGCCGGCACTGACACCTGTAATAAGGCTGTCTGCATGCTACACACATAGCCGTTACCTTCTAACTCATGACGTATTTAGTCAGGTCTGCAGTTGGAATACACTGTAAGAGTGAATTACTGGAAGTGGTAGGCTGGTAAGTATCTAATGCAACAGTACATGGATTTCCGGCTTCTATGTCTATTTGTGACTTTTGCATCCATTTAAGCCCTTCAAGAAATCGCACACCCTACGAAAAAAAACAAATACGTCACTCCTCATATTAAGCCAGAAACGTGAAAGAAGTTAAGGGGGTATAAAGATAGACGTCATGATCAGTCTTAATCCGTTGTAATGCTACATTTTTATCCGATTTATCAAGAGTGCAC
>OX375870.1:10271511-10555781 GCA_947359475.1 Heligmosomoides polygyrus bakeri
AGTGGAGAGGGATCCAGTGAAGGGGACCGGTGAAGGAGGGGGGAGGGGTCCAATGAAGATGGGACCGGTGAGGAAGGGACCAGTAATGGGACCGGTGAAGGGGGGAGTGGTCCAGTGAAGGGGGGACCAGTGAAGGATGGGATTCCAGTAAGGGGGACCGGTAAAGGGTTGACCAATAAGGGAGGGACCAGTGAAGGTGGGACCAGCAATAGGGACCGGTGAGGGGGATCCAGTGAAGGGAGGACCGGTGAAGGAGTGGAGAGGGATCCAGTGAAGGGGACCGGTGAAGGAGGGGGGAAGGGTCCAATGAAGATGGGACCGGTGAGGAAGGGACCAGTAATGCGACCGGTGAAAGGGGAGTGGTCCAGTGAAGGGGGGACCAGTGAAGGATGGGATTCCAGTAAAGGGGACCGGTAAAGGGTTAACCAATAAAGGAAGGACCAGTGAAGGTGGGACCAGAAATGAGGACCGGTAAGGGGGGATCCAGTGAAGGGGAACCGGTGAAGGAGTGGAGAGGGGTCCAGTGAAGGAGACCGGCGAAGGAGAGGGGAGCGGTCCAATGAAGATGGGACCGGTGAGGAAGGTACCAGTAATGGGGACCGGTGAATGGGGGGAGGGGTCCAGTGAAGGGTGGAAAAAGGCTGACAATAAAGGGGAACCAGTGATAATTAACCAGTTAAGGGGGGGGGGGGGTCCAGTGAAGGTGATGGATCTGTTTTGCCCTATTCCGTTATACCATTCTATGTAGCAAAACCAGTTTTTTTTTACTATAATGAATGAGAGAAGGCCTAAAGAGGAGAAGAAGAGGTTCGGGGTGTTCTACTCTCCGGCCTTGGGGCGAAGCCCCAACCAGATGTTTGGCGGCCGGCAGGCCGTTGAACGTCTGGTATATAATATTAGGTTGGAAAAAAAGTCTTTTCATTTTATTCAAAGATTTATTACTTCACAACTACAAAGTCAAATCAATTGAGATAAACTCTATTTTGTTCCGCTACACTTCTCCAAAGACTGGGTAATTTTCCAGTTCCTCTCGCTTAAAAGACCGCAGTTCTGGAGTCGAACCATTGCTGAATCCAATTTTTGAGGTCTTCATCTGCTTCAAAATATTTCTTTCCAATTTTTTGCTTGAGAGCACGGAAGAAATGGTAGTGGGTAGGGGCGAGGTCAGGGCTATACGGTGGATGTGGCATTACCTCCCAGCCTAGCTCCCTTATTATTTCTCTTGTGAGTCTTGCAACATGTAGTTCTGCATCGTCATGCAGGATCATCACCTTCGACTTCTCCAGCCTGTTTTCTTAGAGAGTTGCGACGACTTTGTGGAGTTGGCCGCAGTATGTGACAGCAGTAAGTGTCTCTCCACTTCTGCGAGTTTGCCGATAAATCACTTCTCTGATATCCCACCAGACACTCAAGAGAATCTTCCTTTCGTTAACATTGGGCTTGAGATCAGACTTAGGGCTCTCTCCCTTTTGTACCCATTGCCTTTTCGTCGAAGTTGGCACACAGAACCCAGGACTCTTCGCTTGTCACAATCCGCGGAAGAAACGATTTTCTTCCTTATCTGGACAGAAGAGAAGCAGCGATGGAGAGCCGTCGACTTTTCTGAGTGTCTGACAGGGCATGTGGAATCCAAGCTCCAAATTTCCATGAAAGCCAAGATTCTTCAGATGGATTCCTACTATCCTATGAGACACTTCGAGCTTCTCTGCCAGCTGACGTGTCGTCTGCCTACTATCGGTACGAAGAAGATGGAGTAGTTCTGTGTCGTCCAATTCAGTTGGCCTTCCTGACCATGCTTTGCCCTCAGTGAATAATCTCCCTTTAAAGACTTTCCGAACCACCCGTAACAGGCGCGATGAGTAGCAGATCCCATTCCATATATATGGTTAATTTGGTCTGCTGCCTGAAGTGCTGTGGATTCTTTAATGAATTCATGAAGAATGCCGTGCTGAAAATGGCCATGAGGTAGATCTGGCATTGAGTCCGAAAGATTGGATGGATAACGAATTACATGAAGAGTCTTAACCTGTGTCCGTGTGCGAACGGTAGACAAGTGTGACAGGATTACGAAATCAGCAATCAACATTGGCTAGTGCGTTTACAAGGGGAAGGGTAAAAAAAATTTCGAAGTGTGAAAAGACTTTTTTTCCAACCTAATATAAGGAAGGCAGCGCTCTAGTCTGCTCATCCATCTGTCCGTCCGTGAAGAAATAATGACCGGTGGAAGAGTTTCGCATCTCCTCTCAATGATTATTACCGATCTCCACTCATAGTAATCCGTTTGCCGTGGTTTATAGTTGGTTTATAGTTTGAGGCAATCCACACGCTGACATCATGGGTGATGAACGGCTTTTATAAAGGGCGAACAGTATTGATTGATATTATCGACTTTTAGGCGAAACCCTAACTAGTGTTCAGACCGGCGACAATGTTTAAAAAGTAGGATGTTAAGTGCCGTTGGTGAGCGCACAATACATCAGTAAATTTGCTCATGGGTTCTGCCTTCTTCTGAATTAATGTCTTTGATAGCACAATGCCCACATTAAGCCATGAATCAGACTTTCGCTCCAAAGAGGACTCGAAACTCTGCACTCTGATTCGTGGTTTTAAAGTTGTATGCCACTATAAAAGCCACTGGGACGGACATTTTTTGCTGCAGTTTCTGCTCCAGATTAAGCTCTCTAAAATCGATCATCCATTTGTTTGTTGCTGTATTGGCAACAGTACCGAATCTATCCTAGTCGGGAAGGGGCGACTGTATTCCGTCGGATGCGTCCTTCACCATGCCACACGTTCACGTCCCGTGAATCGAAATAGAACAAAACAGCTCCGCTGGCGTAATGGCGTACATAGAGCATTGCCGCCCGGTAAGCAGGAGGTGTGGGATCGATGACCCACCTGGGGCTAGAATTTTCGCAACAAAACGTCGTTGTAACTCCTAACAACCGTCGTTGTAACTCCTAACAACAGCCAGCCACTTGAGGCTTAGGGAAACTGATTTGAATCATTTCTATCAAGACCCTCAGCTTGACTGGTTCCATGCTTATATCAGCGACCAGCTCATCCCGATATACGGGTGAGTGCTGATGTTCCACAAGGTGTGGATATACGGGTGAGTGCTGATGTTCCACAAGGTGTGGATGTTGCGTTCGATCAAACAGCGCCGGTGGTGTAATGGCGTAGAGCATTCCCGCCCAGTCAGCAGGAGGTGCAGGTTCGAGTACCACCTGGGCTAGAGTTTTGATTGCAGCAAGGCGTCGTTGTAACTGCTTAGGATAATTTCCTGGAAATAGGCAATATCCTAGTACACTGTTGTTCCAACCGAAAACATGGTTCTATACTATTTGTTGACACAAGTTTCGGAAGGGCTTTCTTCAGAATTTGACGACACATAGCGTTTAGTATGCACGCGATTCGCGATGTTCATATCGATTCATCGCATCGCGCGATAGATACGGAGGCCTATAATTCTTCTTCTTATTCTTCAGCGTTTGTCCCGCATCGTCGCGGGGTCCGCTCTTCTGGTGTTACGACGCCACCTTTCCCGATCCTGCGCTTGATCAGGGTGGACACCAGCTACTTTCATGTCCGTGTGTAACGTATCCGACCAACGCTGCTTCGGGCGTCCTCTAGGCCGCTTTCCTAACACTTCAAACTCAAGGGCTATCTTGCGGACGCTGTCTTCTTTCCCACGCAGAAAGTGGCCGTACCGCATCAGTCGTGGCCGCAAGCGAGCTTCGCGCATCTTGTCGGCTATCGGCGCGACACCGAACTTTTGCCGAATAGCATCATTTCGAATGCGGTCCATGCGCGTGTCCAGCCGTCCAGCGCAGGATCTTCGTCTCCATGACGCTGAGGCGTGTTTCAACCTCCTTAGACGCAGGCCAACACTCAGCGCCGTACATCGCTACCGGCCGCACGACGGCTCTGTAAATCTTCGACTTCTGGTGCTCTGGTATCATCCTATCGCAGAGCACACCAGTCAACGAGCGCCACTTGGACCACGCTGCACTCACGTGTGAATTCACTTCGACCATCAGTTTGCCGTCAGACGTGACTGCTGATCCCAGGTTCTTAAAGACCGAAGTGCGTAGGAGCTCGATGCCGTTAACCTTGATGGAGCTGGACTCAGTAACGTCCGTCGTGAGATAGTTCGATCTTCTTCACGTTCAATCTGAGTCCAAACCGCTCTAAGCGATCAATCCAAGTTTGCACCTCTCGCTCGAGTTTACCTTTATCTTCGCTAACGAGCATTACGTCATCGGCATAAAGCAGCGTCCATGGAACGGGCTGCTGAAGATCTCGCGTAATGGCATCCATGACGACAACAAAGAGGAGTGGAGAAAGCGCAGAACCCTGATGCACCCCAACAGAGATGAATTCTATTGAGGTTCCAGCTGCAGCTTGCACTCTACTCTTTGGGCAAGAGTAGAGCATCGGCACCCACTCTATAAGTTCCTCAGGTACGTTGTGTTGTCGCAAGGCGTACCATATAACCTCACGCGGTACGCGGTCGAAAGCCTTCTCCAAGTCGAGAAAGGCGATATGCACCGGCTTCTGTCTCTCGCGATGCTTTTCCACCAGGAGGCGGGCGGCGTGTATAGCATCAATGTTTCCACAACCAGACACAAAGCCGCACTGGTTGTCGGAGAGCTTGACGATTTCACGGATTCTTCTATCGAGGATTCGCTTGAAGATCTTCACGCTGTGCGAAAGCAAGCGAAACGGACGGTAATTGCAGCAGTCTGCAGGACTGCCCTTCTTCTTCCAAATCGGAAGCATCGTACTGTTGTGCCAACACTCCGGTACTTTCTTCTCCTTTACTACCTGGTTGAAGAACTCAGCCAACCACTCAGCAGGATACCAGAGCTTCGACTTCCAAACATCGGCTGCCGGATCATCCGGTCCTGTCGCCTTACCGGGCTTCATCTTCTTCAGAGCCGCTTCTGTTTCCTCCACGGTGATCTTGTGAATGGGACCGTGAACAGAAGCCACAGAAGGGATGGCCGGATGAGGAAATTCCATAGTGGAAGTTTCCTCAAAGTAATCACGCCATCGCTTCAGCGCGTTTTGCGATCCCAAGATGGTCGCTCTCATCATTGATGCCAACAAACTTTTCAATGTCCTCGGCTTGGCGGTGGCGGGTCTTAGCAAGTCGGTACAAATACCCTTCACCATCGCGCGATTCGAGCTTTCGGTAGACATCACCATAATGAGTGGCTTTCCCAACAGCCACGGCTTTCTTTGCAGCCCTCTTCGCCTTCTGATACTCCTGCCAGTTGTCGGCTGTTCTGTCGCCGAGAAGCACATGATACAGCGACTTCTTCTCTCGAACCTTCGCTTTCACATCGCCTGTCCACAGCCATACCTGCTTGTCGACTTTGCGTCGTCCAGGCTTCGTAGTGCCGAGTTCCAACCTTGCAGCTTGGCGTATCGCGTCGGTTGCTCTCTTCCAAGTTTCATCGACTGTCGTAACTGTCGGTAACGCGAGAAATCACAGCTGCTTCCTTCTCTAGCGCTCGACGCTTACAATCGAGTCACGAAATCGTTCGGAGACGATTATTCCGACACTGCTGAAGGTCCTGGGACTTCCACATAGAACGGCCTTGAAACCACGTCCTATGTCCCTTGACTTGCGGCAGGACCACCTCGTCTCCTGCACCGCACAGAAATCAACTCTTCTTCGCTCCAACCAACTCGCACGAGCGGCCCGTCAATGTACCCACATTCAGCGTAGCCACGCGGGTCCTGCTTACGTTACGGGCCTTTCGGACTAGCTCAGTTGCCTCCCGATGCCGTCCTCGCATCAGGGACCCTCGCATACTTCTCACACTCGCTGGGCTCTGCGAGTGCGCGTCGGCTCCCGCGGACGCCGTAGCACAATCTCGAAAAACATGACTTGTCATTCACCATGCGATGTGACATGGGTCTTCGTAGGCCGGCCAGTCACAAGGGCCTGTCGCCTGCATTCGAATGTCCGTGATTAGCTTAGCTCGCAGAGCGAGCAGTTTCTAGTGGCACCACGTGGAGGAACGGACGTCGCCACCGTATGGAGGCCTATAATTACATCGGTTAAATTCGGGTAATTGCTGTAAATTTACCGACATTTACTGTAATTTACCGAAAAATTTCGTTAAGAGAATTTATTGCGAAAATGTCGGTAAATCCTTTAAACCGGTAAAACGGTAACCATTAAACGCACAACCATGATTGGAACCAGACTTGTCTGAGAGGTATAAAACACTGACTTCTCTATCGGAGAGGTCTCATATCTCTGAAGAGCCATTTTCTTCCTGATGCGCGCCATTTGCAATTCTTCTCTTTTCACTCTTGGTTTCCCACTGTTTTCATAGATGTTCTCTGAAACCAGAAGTGTCTGCTACAAGTGCGGTAATCAGCACGTTGACGTTTCACACGGTCATTCCTAGAAGATCGCTCCATTCTTTGCTCAGTTTTGCCTCCTTTCTCACAATCGGTTGGTGAGAGAGTAGATCACTAGTTTTTTCCCAGTAGAATGCCTCGGATTTGCTGGACAAATCAGGACAGAAGGCTTAGCTAGAGCATAAAGAAGCGATTACGAGAAAGATTCGTAGGTGTTCATTGTTCAGGTGGCGTTTAATCCTTTCAAGCTTTATCGAAGGATTTACCCGTTATGTAGCTTCAGGCAGTCGTTTCGATTCAACGATTTATTTGATGTTTCTCATTTATTTATATGTAGGTGCATCCTAGTCAAGTTTTCTTTTCAAGAAAACGTTATTTTCTTCATCGCCAAAATGCTATCTAGGAAGCACCCTATCAGATAAACACTACACGCAGCTACCGCTTCCGCTTACCACGATCATTCGAAAAATGCTGGACATAACTGGATCTCCACCATAAATATAGTGTACACGGTGGGTATATCTACCTAACGCAGTGGGCGTGTATACCCACCGCGTGGGGCTCTGGGCGAAATTTTCGCACTAGGCAAAATTCGAAAGCAGCACAGACATTTCGATATCTACGCTGTCAACTCCAGCCACAACCATATGCGAGATCGGTTGGCGTAAAGGGTAGAGCAGGTGTTTCACGAGCTGAGGGTCCTTGGTTCCGTTCCTGTGTCGTCAATTTCTTCTGCATTACTCTATTCTTCATGTTGAAGCAGAGAAAAGGCGTGGATCGTAAAAACTTCGTCATCGGGACAGTTGGCACCCCCTCCTACTGCGCTACGTGCGTCCAAGAGACAGACTTATCTAGGAATAGTATAACAATGACTTGTCCATAGGCTAGCCGCAGCCCATATTACATCCAAAACGAGTTGAAGTTGATGTTACGATATTCTGTACAGTTCGCGGCGTATCCTTAACAAGGGCTGATTACCGCCGTCCTTCAACCCCAATTCTTTACGACCTTAATGGACGAAGTTTGTAGGCATGGCTAGTTCTTGTTTGCGCACGAGGTCCCTGTCAGGTGTGTCTGAATGCGTGAGTCGGTACGGGTTATCTGAATGACTGAATGAGTGACGCTGTTCGTGATTCCGCTTCACGGCCTCGAGGAAGACGAGAGCAGTGTGTATTCAGTTCCTCGCGGTGAATTTGTGCTTTTAAGTCGGCTAATTGCTACGTACACGTCTCCACACTCAATCCACTTCATTCAGCATGATTAATTAGACGCTGGCCGACTGGCCGGCAAGCTGTAGACGCAGTCGCGTGAGACACGTTCACACAGACGAAATGGCCAAGGCCGTCGTCTGATGGCATTCACGTGTGAGAACGACGAAACCCTAACGAATCGTTCTCGTCCACCAACACCAAACACGCAGACGACGTACACGCATCGTTAATCACCGCTGCTCTCGTCAGCCGATACTTCAACACGACAAGTCTCGACTAATGCAGCTGCAAGTTGTTCAGCTGCAGCAGCTTCTTCTGCTATCGAGAAGGGATCTGAAGTGGCTGTGTTGTGGCGCGGCACCGTCTCACGTCGTCGTCACTCCGCTATTTATATTCAGTTTCCGTCGGGTCTCAGGTGGGTAGCAACAGCTCCAAGCCGCCGCCGTCAACAGTACTCATGAAGATTTTGCGGCAAACCAACTGACACTCGCCCCATTTCTGTTTCGATTAGGAGTGAATTCGATTTCCTTTGAACTGTGGAGTTTTTGCCAAATACTGAGGTCTAACGACGGCTATCACGACACTAGTCGTAGTAGCTATATCGATCGAAGCGCGTCGTCGATCGATAAATGGTGTACATAGGCATTCGCTGAAGACATTGCTCGATATTGTATCAAAAGACGGCGTTGATGCTATCCATTCTCCTAGGGATGCTCTACACATTTCACATCGAGGGATGGAGGAGAGCTTGAGTGGCTTCGGTGGGAATTCTGACAAGGGAGCTGTCTCCACGGTACGCCGGAACGGCAAGAACGAATACTATAGGAAGAATCTCCGTCCTCCAAATAGTAACAAAACATGTTTTATTTTTGCTGAATCCTTTAGGCAAACGAGTAGGAGGGTGTGATGGTTAAGCGCCCGCAGCGTTGAGCACACCACGGGTGCGCAAGCAGCCCATGTCGTGGTATTGTTGGAGCAGTGGTAGAGGTGCCGCTTCGTGGTCGTGACGTCGAGGGTTCTGTTTCCCTGCTACGTCGCGTTTTTGCACTTTTACCGCAATGTTGCATTTCCATAGAGATTTCCAGAGATTTTTTGTGAGATAGGAATCTGGCAACCGTCGCCACGTTCATTCGACTCCAGACTGAGCGGTGCAAAAACCCGATACGTACCAAAAATTGGGCATTTTGTAAGAAATAAAACGCAAAGGCACATTTATAATTAGTGAAAAGGATTTATGCCATGGAAAACAGTAGGCCCTCAGGGAAACGATGGAAATTTTTTTATTGCGATATGCCGACTACCTGAGCTCTACGCGACGTATTCGTTTGGAAGCGTTTCGGTTGTATTGCCTTCTTCAGAAAATTTGGTTCAGTCCACGAGACGGGGTATTACCTTGAAAAAACTAATTAAAATAGATAGAAGGAGAAAAGAAGAGGTTTTATGGCAGTAAAGGAAGAAAGAGAAGAAAAAGAAGAAAATTACAGGCCCTGCGGGACACTCGTGCCTCCATACGCTCCCGGTTTAGTGCGTTCGTTTTTCTGCAAGTAGTCAGCGGAAGAATATTCACGACCTCATTCATACAAAAAGGCGACTTGAAGATGCTCTGCTGCAGCGGTTCCCAGTACCTACCCGATTTCTGAATTCTGAAGTCCACCTTGTCGGCAATGGTGCGTTGCAGGTCGGACTTTGGCAAATAGGGCGGGATCCTGACATGGTCGTGTCACGTGACACGAAATGAGCATCTCGGCTGCCTCATCTTCGCTCGAGCTCCTCGTTGAGGTGTTATTATATTTTAGCGTCAGTGAGACATTAAAGGTCGCATCGGAGGAGGCGAATCCCTTCGTGTGCGCCGCTTCTAAGCTTTTGTTTATTGCTACCGAAGCCATACCTATTCAGAACGCCCACAATGCCTTACATCGAATAGCGAATGCGTCTGCTATGTTGCTGTGTAATGCGCATCGGCAACGTAATTGTTTCGTTCCTTAATTAGCTCCATCTACATAACGGTTTCTTTGTGAGAAGCTGCTCATATAGCACTACTCGACTTTAACAGGTGGAAAAGCTGTACTTAACCTTTCACTGCTTCAGAGCTTCTTTCAGACCGTTATTTTTATAATATCACCAGAATTGTAACTAAAAAAATAATCAACTAAGGTGAGCTTAGACACGTCCGGAGGGTGGCTAGAGGCATCATGTCCGTGAGAATCAACCTATAGAGTTCCGATCCACAACCGGAACTTACAGATTTCCTGCCTATTCGAGATATAAGAAGAGATGCCCTACTTACCCGTGAGGACATCATCCTTCTGCCTATGGACTAAGCGCCACATATGGTAGCACTATCTACCACCGATTTTTTTTTTGTGCGAAGCAGGCAACTGCAAGGATATCTGAATGCAGGAGTGAGCGTGGGAGAATAAGCTAGCCTTCTCTGCGCCTTCTCGCACCGACACAGTCACTTTTCCGTGGCCTGCTCGCTCACTGTAGAGGGGTGAGGATGGTGAAGCCGCCTTGTTATCTAGCTTATATTTGGGTTTATGTTTATTTAAGCCAATAGCAAACAAAAAAGTCAGCAATCGAAAAACACAACAACTCTCCGATTGGATGTATAACAAGGAATGAGGGCGTATTTTATCAGAAACAATTTTTTTATTAGCTGAGAGTAGCCCAGAATTTGAATTCATATTGACCAACACAGCTCATAAAGAAGTTATATTGTCTTATCATGTCTTGTGATCTTGTGAGCCTGGAATTAACCGTGTCATTCCAGGAGCCTCGGTATTTATGGTCACTTTTAAACTGGTGCGCACTCCAGGCAACCACAGACGATTGCTTACAAGGGGGCCTCGGATTTGAGTTCATTTATTCAACGTTGCTCACTGACTACACATTGCAAGATCCTCGTCGTTTTCAACCCGTTGATTGATTGTTGTTGAAGTCATCTCTCATTTAAAAATTTTAAATAAAAAATATAAATAAACAAATAAATATAATAATTATAACAATTAGGATTTTTAAAGCCGTTTTATCTTTCTTACTTTTACTATACCTAACTAGAATTTGCTTCTCGTCAGACGTGATATCCTAACTCATTTTTTTCTGTGGGCGTGGTAGCGCAGTCGGAAGAGGTGCCGGCCGTGGAGTGCATCCGATGCCAGGTTCTTGTTTTGGATCTCCCGCCTCAGCCAACCACGCTTTGTTTGGGATGAAAATACGCTAAAAATGGTTTGCTGGCTAGCCACCGACAGACTCAGCGATCACAAGTCAGTGTTGTTGCAAATAGCATCTCGAATCGCGGTGTCCAACGGGTATCCCGAGCAGGGCCTGACTAAAGGTCATCGAACAGCGGCAATAGCAGCGAGACATCAGAGCGACAATAAAATTCCTTTTAAGGTGCCTTTTGTCTCGGATGATTCCAGTACCGAAGTGCTAAACTGCATTGGCAAAGCTGGTCTTGATAGCATGGTCCGCATGATCGAGGTTCCGCCGGCCAATCTCAAGGCACGTCTCGTCAGGAATCGACTATACGATTCCAGCTGCAAGACTCGCCAGTGTATTATCTGCCCATACGGTAAGGAGGGAGCTTGCATGTTCTCAGGTGTGGTATACTTTATAAAATGCAATTATTTCAACGGCGAGTATATTGGCGAGACGGGTAGACCCCTTGGGAGCGCATTAAAGAGCACTTGGGCATGCTTCGTAGGTGCGATATCTCCGGTCCGATGGGTGAGCACAGGCTACGATGTCACAATGGTGCGGGCCTTGACGTGGTGGTGATGATATTGGCACGCGAGTTCGAGATCTCGGCGCGAAAAACACTAGAAGCGCTGTGGATTGCCGCTAGGAACCGCACGATCAACAGGAAGGAGGAACGCGTAGTGGTGATACAGGAGTTGGCTCCGTACGTTGACCTTTGCGGTCTCGAACCGGAGGACAGTCTGCCAGAGGCTCGCTAGGAGGGTGAACCGAAGGTGACCTCATCTCCTCATGTGTCGCCTTAAAAGGGGTACCGTTCGCCCATCTGCTCTGGACTGTTTGTGTTACCTCCTCGTGTTTCGTCTTTCTCTCCTACCAACCTCTGATTCACCGCTGTGGTCTGAAATGGCTCTTGGACGGATGGATTTTTCAAACTCAGCTTGACTCTTCCAGGCTCTGAAGAAGGCGGTTACGCTGAAACGTTAGCCGGAATAACGGATCTGTACTAATCTTGGTTCGTCAGCTACATCACTTGGGTATTCATACTGATCAATATCATGCCAAGATTCAATGGCAGTCGAACATGGAATATTTGTCACCTGTCACCTGTCGTCCCGTTGATCATCGACTTGCTCGAGCGGGCGCCAGCAGCGTCTCCATTCGTCCCTGTCGCGTGCCAGAGTGGTCCAATGGATCCTCCTCGCTCGAGGGACACGAAGAGCGTCATATCGGTCGTTCAGGGCTTTCACGAAGAAGTCCGACCAACGCGTTGGTGGGCGTCCTGGTGTTCTTTTGACATCCCGCGGAATCCAGTCTGTGACGGCTCTCGTCCAGCGGGTGTCTGCGAATCGCATTACGTGGCCGGCCCACCTAATTTTCGACGACTTGGCCCATGCGACAGCGTCTCTGATCTTCGAACGTCGGCGAAGCTCGGAACTCCGGAGGCCTTCTCTCACTTGCGTGAGTCGTGTCACTCCGAGCATCGTCCTCTCGATTCCACGCTGCGCGACGCTGATCGCGTGTTCATCCTGCTTTCGTATAGCCCAGGTCTCTGAGGCGTATGTTAGGGCAGGAAGATCAGTGGAGTCGAATAGGTGGGCACGGAGTCGGACGTTCTTCGTTTTCTTCACGACTTCTTCGACGCTCTTGAAAGCTCCCCAAGCCGCTCGTTTCCTCCTGCTCAGCTCTGGTGCTAGGTCGTTGGCCATGTTGACTTCGCGACCCAGATACACATAGCTGGAGCATTCGGAGATGTTCGTTCCGTTGAGCGAGAATGGGGCATCAGAAACCCATCCGTTCTTCATGAACATCGTCTTCGTAAGATTCAGCTGCAGTCCAACGCTTCCACATACACGATCGAAGTCGGCCAGCATTCGCTCCGCCTGAGTGATGCTCGGTGTTATGAGCACGATGTCGTCAGCGAAGCGAAGATGGTGCAGTTGCCGGCCGTCGACCTTCACTCCCATGTCATCCCATTCTAGTTCGCGCATGACGTTTTCGAGGGTGGCGCTGAAGAGCTTCGGGGATATGGTATCCCCTTGTCGAACCCCTCTCTTCACGTCAATGACGACGTCGTTGTAGAATGGTGAGATCTTGGTCGTGAATCCACTGTACAGCTCTCGAAGGACTCCGATGTACTGAGTCGGAACGCCCTGGGTGAGCAGGGCTTCCATAACCGCTTCAGTCTCGACGGAGTCGAATGCCTTCTTCAGGTCAATGAACGTAAGGCAAAGCGGCAGCTTGTACTCTCGCGACACTTCGATGAGCTTCGTAATGGTGTGTATGTGGTCGATCGTGCTGAATCCTCTCCGAAATCCTGCTTGTTCGCATGGCTGTCCTTCGTCCAGCGTTCTACTAATCCTATTCAGGATGACTCGAGTGAACAGCTTGTAGACTACGGACAGCAGGCAGATCGGGCGATAGTTGCCAATGTCGTGCACGTCTCCCTTCTTGTACAGCAAGACGGTCTTGCTGGTCTTCCACTGAGATGGAACCTTGCATTCGGACAGGTAGCGTGTGAAGAGCCGCGCCAAGGTGTTGATGAGCGCTGGCGGGAGGTTCTTCAGGTGTTCAGCTCTGATCCTGTCAGGACCGGGTGCTGTACGTTTCTTCACCGACGAGATGGCGTGTCGGATCTCGGAAGGGAGAACAGAGGGGATGACGTATCCATCCTGCGGAAGATGGCGTAGGGGCAGGTGGACGTGGCTATCGAAGAGATCGGAGTAGAAGTCGTGGATGACTTTCTCCATGGTCCTTCTGGAAGAGGTGACGGTTCCGTCAGGACGTCGGAGAGCGGTCATCTTGGTCTTGAAGTTGGCGAAGTTCCGGCGGGCATTGCGGATGCTCAGCCCTGCCTCTGCTGCTTCAGCCAACACTTCCGCCCTTCTCTCCTTCAGATCTTCCTTTATCGCCGCTCTGCATAGCTTTGCAAGCTCGGACGTCAGTTGATAGTTGCCTGACGCTCGTGCTGCTCCACGTTGGCGTATCAGCTCGAGAGTTTCCGGAGACAGGCGTCTCTTGGTGGTCTTCAAGCTCTCGGCTTCCTTAGCACTATCGTGGAGATGGTGCACGAAGCGATCGTATTCCTCGTCGACGTTGTCCATGACGGCATCTTCCCAAAGGCCGACAAGAGAGGTGTAGAGAACCCAGTTGATGGTCGTTCTGGGACTCCTCTTCTTGAACTTCGCGGCCTTCTCTCCTTGACGCGAAAAGCGGAACCTCGCGCGAAGGAGGCGGTGGTCCGATCCCGTGTAGAACTTGGGGACAACGGAGACATCGGTCAGGCAATACTTGCGATTGAAGATGATGTGGTCGATCTCGTTGTGGAACTGGCCACCGGGGGATTCCCAGGTCCATCGTAGGGAGGGAGGCTTCTGGAACTGCGAGTTTCCATGGATGGTCTTGGTCGACATGATAAACTCAGACAGCCTTTCACCTTGCTCGTTCCACTCCAAACCGTGGGTTCCGATGTGAAGTTCTTCCAGCGACCTTCGTGGCCCGATCTTGGCATTGAAGTCGCCGACGATCACCTTGTAGAAGGTGTGATCTTCCTTATAGAACTTCTCCAGCTCCACGTAGAAGGCCTCGACGTCTTCGTCGTCGTAGTCGGATGTTAGGGCATACGCGACGAACACGGTCAAGGCTGGCACGGAGCCACATCGCTTCAGTCGCAGACATCCGATTCGGCTTGTCAGAGACTCGTACGAATCGATGTTCATGGCCAAGTGCGTGTTGACGAGGACACCAACGCCGCCTACTCCCCTGCTGTCGCATGTTCCGAGGAACAGTTCTTCTCCGGAGTCGTAGGCGGCGTGTAGGGGGTGGTGTCTTCTCGTCTCGGTCAGTCCGATGACGTCGTACTTGATCTTCCTGGCTTGCATCATCAGGTCCTCGACGGATGCTTCCGACGCAAGCGTGCGGGCGTTGTAAGTACAGATCGTCATCCTAGTCCTTCTCAGTTTGCGCAGCCTGGTTAGGCCCTGAGATTTTAGCAGCCTCTCCGTACTCGTCCTTCCCATCGCTGCAGAAATGAGGGCTCTTTCGGGGTCAGGGGAATGAGGCCCTTTAGTGCTGCTGTGTTTGACTGGAATACAACACGGGTAGCTAGTCAGGCTCTGTCGTGCGGGCGGGCTACTCCGGGCAGCCAGCCAGACTGCCCGAAGGGACGGGGCGAGACTTAAGGCGGCCTCGAATCGCCTTACATGTACTCCCAGTCTACCGAGTGCAAGCTTTTGGCCGAGCCGACACAGTTACAATCCGCACAGTCACGGACACATCCACGCACACTGTGCACGAACATGCCGCTCCCACGCACAAGGAACGCATCGACCCGACACAGCAGGAGCAAGGAGTCCATCCCCTGCATCCCACCTGCGTCTCTGGGCAGTACACGGTCGCATTTGGTTCGCGTTTAATTCCCCTATCCACCACCCGGGGACGCGCCACGTGGCCCTGCGACAAGCGGCCCGAGATCCCTCTTAACAAGAGAGCCCGAAGGCTCTCTATCGAGGTAGATCCGTGGATGGAATATTTATGTATATTTATTTACTTATATGCCAAATGCGCTTTCAAGTTGTCTCTAGGAGGAAGGAGTGAGGAGGTGCATCCCTGAATTAACGTCCCCTTTATCCCTCCTCCTTTATTCCTTGCTAACTGGTCGTCAATCATGTCTTGTTGCTTAATTTTCTATGCCTCTCGCATTTTGTAGAATTTCTACTATCAGAGGAATACGTTATATGAACATTCGAGTGGTTAATTCCAATATCAAGTTAACTCAGGATGCCTGGCGCAGCCATTAGGGAGTATGACTAACTTCAACCTTCGCCTTTTCAGAACAGTGCTCATGAATTGTAGCACCCTTGGATAGCTGTGCTCGAATGACCTACTCAAATGGGTATTTGAATGATTTTCATTCGAATTTGAGTATTCGAACTCGAATGTTCAAAAAATCACGTTTTTCGAATGTATTCGAAATCGAATATTCGAAGTTTGTGAGCATACGAAACTATTCGAATATTCGAAAAAATTTCGAGAGCACAACTATATATCCTTAGCACTTTTAACCTTTATCGTTGGCATATCAAGACGATGAGAAGAAGGGTCAAAACCGCTGCAAGGAGGTTGGGCATCTTTATTTATCTATCTATCTATTTATTTATTTACACCACAGATAACAACGTATATAAACACAATATACTTAGAGGAACAATGTAGACTACATACCCATGTGTCCACATTTGTTATTTTGTATACTATGTACACATATATCTACATTTGCTTTTCAATATGAAATTGGAAAGTGACGTGAAGTGCCAGGTGCACACCCACGTTTCGAAGAAGTCTTGATCCACAACCAGGCTCTTCCTGCCAACCTTCACTTCTTGTCAGATTGAAGGACTGTTTAATGATTTCCTTGAAATAGAGGGCGAGTTGCCGTAAGGCGAAGCTGGCATGAAAGTGTCGTCTGGTCGTCCAGCGTCCCTTGATATCTCGTCATATTCTGTGTTACCAGGCTGTCCAATAATTCCTGTCCGAAAATTTCACCATTTTTAATTTTTTCAACTCCATTGAAAAACAAGTCTAATCAACAATATAATCACCACAGTTATCCACAACAGTGGCCCATCGATTGGGCAGGTCGCCGATGCCCTTCGCCCAGAACTCCGGGGGCTGCGACTCGAAGAAGTCCGCGATGTCGGATTTGAGGTTGTCGTAGTTGGTGAATTTTCTTCCGGCCAAATGGTGCTTCAGCGGGCGGAACAAGTGGTGGCCGGAGGGGGCGAGGTCCGGGGAATACGGCGGATGGGCAACCGTCTCCCAGCCGAGCGTCGCCAGCTTCTGTTGGGTCTCCTTCGCCACGTGGGGGCGCGCGTTGCCGTGCAGCAGGTGGACCGAGGCCCGTCGGGGACGCTTTTCTCGGATGGAGCTGATCGGTGTAGATGGAGGCGCTGACCGTCCTGCCTTGCAGGCACAGCTCGAAGTACAGCATGCCCTTGGCGTCCCAGCAGCAGCAGAGGGTGCATCTTCAGCGGGTGCAGGTCGGCTTTCGGCGTCGTCGGCGGCTGTTCTCCGCGCGGGATCCAGACGGCAGAGGACCCAGCTCTCATCTCCAGTGACCAGGTCCTCGAGAAACTCCTTCGTTGCCCAGCAGCCACTCGTAGTACACCAACGTGCGAATTCGACCTTGGTCCATTTTAGCTTGTACTGGTAGCTAGACGCGGCGAATGCGCCTTTTATACCCCAAGCGTGGAACTCTGGGGAACCTTCTAGAAGGTTTCTACACTTGCCTGATATTATGACACTTCTAAGGAAAATTATAGAATTTTGAAAATTTTCGGACAAGAATTAGTGGACAGCCTGGTGATTCTCATCGTACTTCCTGCATTTTTCAAGACATTTCAGTCAGGAAAATACTTTTATCGTTCGTTAAAGGATAGTTACGAAGGCTATAGGAACATCCAACTGGTCGGAGATATCAGATCAACGCAGGATGTGTGGCGCACTTTTTGAGAAAATAATGAGTGGTCATTCACCTTCTACCACTTTCTTGAAAAAATATTTCTGAAGGCCACCGCTATTGACCTTTACATTACTTTGCCCTTAGGGGTCATTCATAGAGTTGAGCTTTTCGACATTTTTTTCGAAAATCGAACAATCGAATAACTCGATTTTTTAAAATTTTCCAAAGTCGAACAATCGAATAACGCGATTTTTCGCCGTTTTCGAAAGTCGAACAATTGCATAACTCGTTTTTTTTCGCTGTTCTCGAAAATCGAACAATCGAATAACTCGATTTTGAAAGCACGTTTCATAGAGAGCCGAAAGAAGACAGAACAAAACCACAATTGTGGATGAAAAGAGTTGAATTTAGGAAGACAACTGAATAATCGTTTACAATCCAATTAGAAGACCGGAATAACTAGATACTTGGTCATTTCTTTCGCAAGTAGCGGACATTCCCCAGGGATGAGGTCTCACCAAAGGTAGGGACTTCCCTCACTTCTACGCGTAATTCGCTATCGTAATTCGTAATTCTGCCACGTGTTCTTCATTTGCGAGTCGATATCACTAACTTCTCACTTTATACTGTTAGCAGCGTCCTTCGCCGGCTTCGCCTGCTTGGGGTAGAGCGGGCACCCCGGGAACGTAGCCTAAACCTAGCTAGGGATGCTCCCTCAGACAGCGTCCGTCGCCGTACGCTAGACGTGCGGGCCACGCCAGGCTTCGGGTATGGCGGGCCATGTTGGGAACGTAGCCCAAACCTAGCTAGCAATGCTTCCTCAGCCAGTGTCCCTCGCCGGCTTCGCCGGGCTACGCTGGACGTGCGGGCAACGCCAGGCTTGCCGGTTTCGGGTATAACATATTTTCTCAGCACACATATAAAGCCGTAAGGTTTGTAAAGTAGCCTTTACCCTGTTATGTTCAAGAGTCAGCTCTTTGCTCCTGTTCAGCTTTTTCCAGCTCTGACAAGAAAAAGATACGGATAAAGGACGGCACTAGTCAATAAATTGGTGGAAGGGGCCACCTTTTAGTCTGTGGTTTTTCCTCTTCGCGAGAGGTCCCAAGAATGTCGATTTACATCAAAAATGGAACAACACAATTCAATGGAACAAAAAGGGGTACGACACAGTAGTGTTGTATAATAGTTCCATTTTCGCGCAACACAAAATGCATTATGAGGTGCCTTGCATGGTGAACCCCTCCTCCTTCGAGCCCATTTGCACAAAGTTAATGAAAAAGCGTGCTTCTACGCATAGTCACTGTACGCGGTTTGAAATTCGCGCGTGGGTTTGTTTTGAAAAGAATGACGATTTTGACGTCCAAAGAGCGCGTTTTCCGACGGCGACAATTCATCCGCAGTTTTAATGCGTTTAATGAGGAATTGCTCTGACCGGCACATGGTAAAGCAGATCATTTTCTAATGTACTACGATCGCGGCGGACGCGACGCTCGGCAACGATCTCGACGAGCTTCCGCATGTTCAGAGGCGCGCCGGCCTACATACGCAGACTCTAGCATACGATTACAATACGCAATAACTACCGAAACCGACGTAGCAAAAGGATTGCTAGAATGCGCAGGCACATACACCCGTTACAATTGGGACGCCTTGTTCCCATCGAAGCACGCAATAAGAAGGCGATCTCAACGATGCTCAAACTGCTTGAAATGGCCCACAGAAATAGTTTTATTTAGCATTTCACTAATACATGCACACATGTATTTTAATACATCATCACCTTTACAAAAAACTGCATTTTATCACTTAAAGAAGTTTATCTGGCTTTTGTTTATCAAAATCGTAGTTTATTATCACCTATTATTATCAATTGAAACAACCAAAGGATCAACTACAGGCACAACAATAGTTGTGCTCTCGCAAAATTTTCGCATATTGGAATGGTTTCAAATGCCCGCAATTTTCGAGTATTCGAATTCTAATAATTGAAAAGTGGATTTATGAAGATTAGGATTCGAATACATGCGAAAAACGCGATTTTTTATTTCGAGTTCATTATCCAGATTCGAATGAAAATCATTGGAACACCTGTTCGAATAGGCCAACCGAACAAAACTATGTACAACACTAGACATGAAGATGAGATAGTACCCAAATCCAGAATATCGTCACCAGAATCGACTAGACAGCAGTTTCGTGACGCTGCTTAACCATAAGATTTTCGAGAATTCTCAGGGATTGTAATAACCTAGAAAAATCGGACTCTTACATCCTTGGTATGTTCAACGAACGAACAAAATATCTCTAGTTAACTGTGACCTCTATTTGAACTCCATCTATATTCACTATGACGAATCCCTCGCTCTCAAGCATTGATCGATTTCGAACTACGTTCGAGCAAAACTTCGCGATTTCCAAATTCGAACTCTTCGAATGAAATCGCAGATCTCGAAAAAGCATTGTTCGAATATTGTTCGAAATCGAACAATGTTCGAACTATGTAAAGAGTTGGCCGCCAAAACCCTCGAAAGGAAATCACAAATCGTTCCCGCCAACCGTAGATGCAGATGTGGAGCGAGTTTGAACATGGGTTTTTCGAGGAACGGAGTCGATTCGTACTCAGGCGGCCTGCTCTTGATATTGTTCGAACTTTATCGATTTCGAACAATATCCGAACAAAGCTTTTTCGCAATATTTGATTACGAACAATATTCGAACATTACTTTTTCGCCATCTTCGATGTCGAACAATGTTTGAACAACGTCTTCCTATCTTCGATTTCGAACAATGTTCGAATAACGGTTTTTCACGAAAGTCGATTTCGAACAATGTTCCAATAATGGTTTTTCTCAAAAGCCGATTTCGAACAATGTTCAAATAACGGTTTTTCGTGAAATACGATTTCGAACAATGTTCGAATAATAGCTTTTCGCGAAAGTCGATTTCGAACATTGTTCGAATAACGGTCTTTGGCGAAACTCGATTTCGAAAAGTGTTTGAACAACGTCTTCCTATCTTCGATTTCGAGCATTGTTCGAATAACGGTTTTCCGCGAAATACGATTCCGAGTATTGTTCGAACAACAACGATTTACGATTTTCGAGTAATCGAGCGATTAATTGTTCGAAATCGCTCGAACAATTATTCGGATCGATTAATCGAGCTCAAGTCTAGTCGTTTAGGCCTATGTTATACTCCCGCGGGAGCTTCCGCGGATGGGCGGAAATCGCGTCGGGACCCCGCGCCGGGCCACTCGTCGCGGCCCGCCACGCCCGCCGTCCGCCGATGGCCGCCGACAGACGACGAGAGGGGTGTTATACTTCCCGCCCGCGGGAGGGTAGCCGTCCGCGGTGCAGTGCACCGCGGAAGGCTGTCGTCCCGCGGAGTTCGGCGCGGGAAACGCGCTCCGATGCGACGCTAGCCGCCCCGGGACGACGACGACCGTCCGCGGTGCACCGTCCATCCGCGGACGTCCCGCGGAAGCTCCCGCGGGAGTATAACAGGGGCCTTAGTGTGCATGCGACGCGAGATGCGATGTTATGGTATGCTCCGATATCGATCTCGCGACGCGATGAATCGATATGCCAGCTTATCATAACATCGCGACGCGCGTCGCGTGCTCATCATGTGATTCCTTAACCTCCAATATTTCACTATCCATGTGTAGACGGTCGAGATGCAAATCGAAGTATTTCTCTCATAGTTTTATTTTTTACTTTTTTACTTCAGTTAGAGTTTTTCTCAAAGGTATGGTAATACGAAATAAAATGTCATCATGACAACATTTTGTTGCCTATTTTCGAAAGGAATTCTAGGATTTACATAGGCGAGGACTAAAAAATGGCCTCCACCGGATTTTTCAAGAACATTCCAATAACGTGCAAAAAGCTAACCGTTCTAGAGGTTTCCTTTCCCAAGAGTTAGTTAGAAGGTTTGAAGAGGGCTTTAGAAGGTCTGAAAGATATTTCGCGTTTGGTGGAGAGCCTAGTGATTCACGTGATTAATCCCTCTGAGATTTTTCGTCTACTACGTTTCTGCATGATATTATTAGTATAAATTTTATCTTCACAATGGGCTGTTGACGAACTAAGATAAAGAAAAAGGACGTCGTTCTCATTCCTTTTTGGGATGCACAACGCATTCTACTTCTACGTGATGTCGTGGAAGCAATTTGAAGGCGTGTTGGCCATACAATGACTTGCGGTGGCCAACGGATGAAGAAGTCAGCGCTTTATCCTTCCCAGACAAGTTTGTTACCAATTCATCGACCCCGGAGGGACGGATTTGGTTTGCCTGGGGGGGGGGAAATCCGAACCAGGAACTTGGTGTTGGGTGCACGCGACAGCAGGCGCCTTTTCCGACTGCGGTACGCCTAACGAACAAACTAGCTGCATAGCAATGCCGAAAGGAACGAGATGGCAACACAATCGATTCGTTCGTCTATAGCTAAGCTTTGCGTCACAACAACTGTGCCACTTGTCGCCTCATGGCCGTTGCTGGTATCAAACCTTTTGCTGTCTGATAGGTTCAAACTATTGCTAAGGCTGTACGAACTGTAAGATTAAGTTCAGGAGTGTGAAGCAAAATTACTGTCCACAAGGCATTTACGTTTTTTTCTTTCTTTTGAGAATGCTTTCTTGAACAATGTGTTTTTAGAGCGTTCTAGGTTTGAGCGTTTCAGACGCTAAGCCCTTCTTCACTGCGAGGTCTTGTTTCCGATAAACACTAAAAGGGCGTCCAGAAATATACATTTGTTCGTGGAGGTTTTCCACAGTTATGTTGTAGACACGCAGCTCGTCATAGAGCTTTCCAGATTTTCTGCCCTTCATGGATCCTTCATAAAACTTAATTTGAATGCATTTTCTTTGAGAACGTACCGTATTATTAGGTTGAAAGCTAACCGTTTTTTTTTTGCATTTTAGTCTACAATTCGCCGAAAGTCTGCGCAATGTTATAAAATATTCGAAAGAAAAAATGATTTGCTCTATTATAAACTGTGTTTTGCTTTTTTATTTTGATTTTGTCAAATTGTTAGTGGATAGAGTGGAAAGTGAAAAAAGAAGAAAAACCTTAACGTTCGCAGCCAGCTCCTCTCTGCTTACATTGGAGATTTTGCATAATGTTACATGCTCTTCAAAAGCCAACGATGGATGCTCTGCAAGAGCTGCGTTGGCTGTTTTCATTCATTTTAATCTTCTTTTTAAATTTTTAAAATGAAATAAAAGTAATGTATGACTTCAGGGCATTAAAGTAGACTGCCCTGAAGTCGTAAATTATTTCTACCAACAGCTCTACTCTTTGGTTGAATTCTTTCGGACAGTGCCTAGGCTAGTTATACAGGGTGTTTCAAACAAATGTATACACTGTTTGAAAGGTGATAACTTTGCTCGCAGAATAGGTCTAGAGAAGTAAAGCCTCATATGAAAGCTTAAGAAAATAGAAAGTTTCCGACATGTGAGTGGCATTGGAATGCGCCATGCACTCGTCTGAAATTTTGCATTTGCGCTCGATTGATTGCATTTCGTTTCAATACTTGCTATAATTTCTTCACAAAGTAGCCTATCTATTAATTTCTGCTTTTTTAAACGTTAAAACTCTAAATTACACTACGGTTTTCGAAAAGTGCGGGGTATCCTAAAAAATGCAGGTACTATTTGAAAGGTCCTAACAATGCTGCTAGTGAAGTTTTTGAAGACATTAGAAACTTTTAAGAAAGAACAGAGTAAAAGAAAAATTTGTAGTATGCAAATGATTAGGACTGCGCCATGCCTCCACCTGAAACCTTGCATTTCAGACTTGATTGATTGTGCATGGACTGAATGCTTGTTGCAATCTTGTTGCTACTTAGCCAGATTAACCTGTGCTGTGCTTCTTTTAACAATCAGTATTTGACAGTAATGTGAAAGGCAAGTGACATGCGAGTTTATCGACTGTGCAATTTAAATGTGAGCAGGAGCCCCATTTTATAAAACGGATTCTGAAGACTGATGAAGCAACTTTCAAGCTGAATGAAAAAGTTATTCGACATAACTACACTTACTGAGCGGCAAAAAACGTTAAGAGAAGCACATCACAGGTTAATCAGGCCAAGTAGTAGCAAGACTGTAACAAGCATTCAGCCCATGCACAATCAATCGAGCCTGAAATGTAAGATTTCAAGCGGAGACATGGCGCAGTCCTAATCATTTGCATGCTACAAATTTTTCTTTTACTCTGTTCTTTCTTAAAAGTTTCCAATGTCTTCAAAAACTTCACTAGCAGCATTGTTAGGACCTTTCAAATAGTACCTGCATTTCTTAGGATACCCCGCATTTTTCGCAAGCCGTAGTGTGTTTTAAAGATTTAAAGTTTAAAAAAGCAGAAATCAATCGATACGGCTGCTTTGTGAAGAAATTATAGCAAGTATTCAAGCGAAACACAATCAATCGAGTGTAAAATGCAACAGTTCAGGCGGGTGTATGGCGCATTCCAACACCGCTTATATGTCAGAAAATTTCTATTTTTTAAAGCTTTTATATGAACCCTTATCTTCCTCAGTACCTTCACTGTAAGCGAAGTTATCATCTTTCAAACAGTGTATACATTTTTTTGAGACACCCTGTATATTCCTGAGTTAGCCCGATCATGCTATCAATTTATATAATTTTTCTTACGATGCTTTCTTATTTTTGGGCCTAAAAAAGCAGTAGAACTCTCGGCGACTTAGGGTCTAATTCTCTTGGCAAACAACCTCACGACTTTCTTGTTTAGGGACTAGCACCATAGCAGTGGTCATTACCTTTGGGATTGAAGTGTTGTGTTCGTTAATTTTGTAGTAGATGTGGGGCTATCATCAGGCTAAGTTCTTATGGGTGATAGAAAAGCGGCGATGCTTTCTTTGGGCATACAAAGAACCCAAACCTCCCAAAATCTTTCTCACTAGAAAAAAAAAACGTGTGAAATGTAACCGTATGGTGTTTGATGCAACGTTGCCAAGGCCACAGGGATATTTGTCATTTGATATTTTGATGTTTCCCTAACCTTTTCATGGCATATGAATGAAAGTCGAAGGACGGCTAGAGCCTAGTGTTATCCGAAAACCGTAGCTTCGTTACCATTCCGAATCCAGCACTAATTACATGCTGCTCTGCTGCTGTCTTTCATCGTTTCTGTATCGCCAGCACTGCTTCTACGTATATTCTCCCTAAAAGAGATTTTCGTCGCTAATCGACGACAGCGATTGCTCCTGTTCGCCGCTGTGTCCAGCTCAACCTGCCTTCTTCAATGTACATACTACATTAGTTTCCGAGCATTAGCCCATTAGCCGCTACCCTTTTAAGTGTCCTGGCGGCCTCTCAGTGGAGAAGAGTGCGAAAAAAAATTGATCTAATTAGGAAGTTTCCTTTTCTGTTGAAAATTCAAGGGAGACTTTGCAGTCGTCTAAGATTGTGGCCGCACTGAACCTGCGCCCAAGTACCATGCAGGTTGTGCTAAAAATTTAACTCTGATTGAATGTTCCTGAAATTATAACCCCCTTAACCATAAAATTATTTTATAAGTTGTTAAAAAATTGAAGACTTTGTAGTTCACTTTTGCAAACTCATCGTGCATTCGCTAAATACATATATACCGTTTTTATGTCAATTTGGACAACTTTCAAATCAATTTGGAGACTCCTCCATGCAAGCTTAACGTTTTCAAATCAAGCTGAACATCTTGCGAATTAAAACGAGTGTTTTTCAGATTATCAGATCAAGCTAGAGGCTCTCCAACACGGTTCGAATGATTTTTTTTCTTCAGGAAATATTTGATACAACTTCCTTTGAGCGTTTTAATAACCCGCCTTGAACGGTAACCCCATTGTTTTGAATTTTATGGAATTTTTATGTTTAAGGACCAATAATGAAATGGATTTCGTTTTAAGATGGAAGAAGTCAGCAGTCAAATAGTGTATTAAAAAAAGAGATTGCGTCGTGCACTCAACTATTAAATAAACTATAATAAACTAAATATAATAAATCGTTTTATTTGTTTGACACTGCACATGCCCTTTACTTAGAACAGCGATGCTAAAAATTTGTATGTTTCTGTAACTGTTATTGTTGCACCGTTTATATATTTTTGGGCGCGTGTGGCGCAGTTAGAGGAGACGCGACTGTCGCGTGCACCCGATACCAGGCTCCTGGTTCGGATTTCCCGCCCAGGCCAACCAAGCCTTCCATCCCTCCAGGGTCGGTGAATTGGTACCAGACTTGTCTGGGAAGGACAAAGCGCTGACTTGTTCATCGGCTGGCCACCGCAAGTCATTGTATGGCCAAATACGCATTCATGTCGCCTCCACGACATTCCGTAGAAGTAGAATGCGTGGCGCATCCCAAAGGGGATTGAGTATCGCCGTCCTTTGTCCTTTATTTTATTTATATTTTTGTGTTTGCGCGGAGAAATACAAAAATCTACCAATGATAGAAAACGCATAGCGCCATCTCTTTTTTTATAAGACAAATAATTGCGCTTTGAAACAACATTTAATTTTTACTTAAGGAACATAAATTTTGTAAAATTTCAAACAACGTTCTGTACTTATTGGGGCAATTGAATTTTAAAAAATTCAAAGAAAGTCATACCAAAACTCCTTTAATAGAAAAAATTATTTTAAACAATTGGGAGATTTTCTGTTTATTGTGAAATAAACTCATTTTGATATTGGAGATGTTCATTTCGGTTCCAAAAGCGTCAAGCTTGCTTAGAATTGCGAGCCATATGATTTGAAAGGTATCCAATTTAATGCTGAAATGATATCTTGTTGGATCTTCAATGTTTTGCCTATATGAGAAATTCCATTTTGGAAAAAGCTTAAAGACGCTATGAAAAGTATGTTTAGTTTCAACCAGAACACCTCTTCTCATTGCTGCGCAATGAGAAGAGAACGAAAAAGTTTTTGTGGAAATTCACAGCTGTTCCTAACGGCGTCCTTTAACAGTTCTTTCCGCCCATAAAGTACATAGTCGTAGTTCATTCTTATCGCGTAGATACGCATGGTCGATTTGATTGCTACACGTTCTTTGAGAGAACTGCATAAAGTTACCCTTCCACCCATTTCTTTAAACAAATCCTACTGTCGAATAGCAGCTACAAATCACTTTGTAGTTGCTTTCATTGTCAGCGAACTTGAGCATATATTCCTGCTGTTAATCACCTAAAATGAATGATTCTTAAAGGCCCAAAAACATTATTGAACACTGGATTGGATGACTCATTTCTTCGAGTGGCAGTCTGTCTACGTGACGTTGCCGTCTGAACGTAGCACATAGCATGCAGTTAAATCTTGAAAAGTTTTCAAAATTTTTGGTGTAAGAATTTTTCGCCAACCTAATAATACGTAAGCTGCACTCGCTATTCACGGGGGACTTAATTATTTGCGAAATTTATTCCTCTACTCTTTTCCACTCTGTGTTCGGGTTCTGTCAGGCAGAGCTCATAAAGTAACACAATCCCGTAGTAGAGAAGTACTTCAATTCCAGTGGGAATTGGCAAATGCATTCCGCCCGAAGGATGGACTTCCTTGTCAACAATTCTGATTCAACCAAGACTGAATCAGAATAGAAAAGAGAGATCAGCATATGTAAATGCTGGCATATATGAAATTTCTCTGGAAGTGGTACGCAATGCGTTCTATCCATATTTCCGCGTAGGTAGTGGTATCTTGAAGTAGTATTCGATGGGAGATGAACATTGGAGCTAGTCTATGTCAGAGTAACCCAGTTGGCATCTCCTCGCTGGAAATCAGAAGTAGCGTCATATTGGTCCTTTGGAGCTCTTGCGAAGAAGTTCCATTAATGCGTTGATGCATGATTTGGAGTTCTTATGACATCCGGCGGAATTCAGTCTCTCCCGCTTTACGGATGTCAGCATTGCGCTTTTTATGGCAAGGTCACCTAGTTTTCAATATCTTCATCTTCATCTTCGCCTATGGAAGTGTAGGTCGTGCTCACGCCATTCACCGTTAGGAGTGAAACAGGATAGTGAAAACTGTTACAACGATGTTTTGTTGCTAACAAAACTCTAGCGCCAAGCGGGACTCGAACCTGCACCTCCTGTTGACCGGGCGGGAATGCTCGACGCCATTACACCACCGGCGCTGTTTGAATAGTATAAAATTCCAACACATTGGTAACAGTATAGGAAACATCGGAATTGAACTGCAAAAAAAAAACGCACGAATACATCATGGAGCATCTAAGACGAAATAAGTCTTCAAAGGCTAAATCCGGCAAAAGGAGTACGTTCTCTTTAGACAGTCGGTTAAGTGACGGAAACAATCCTTTGGAAGGGGCTTTTATAATGGAGCTGTGACCTAGTAACCGAATTCCTCCGTTTAAGACTCGCTTCCACAGGTTAGAAATCTGCCTCTACCACTATATAATTGAGTTAGCCGTTGTTTGAGTGATCTTACCCGCACAGGATACGTTTCATCGTATCTCACGAGGGCAAATTTTAGCATCCAATGTGGGATACTACTGCATCAGGAAAAACGCCTGCTTTTCCTGCTTGACATAACGGCAACTGAGGGTCCGGATTCAGAAAAAGCGTTGCCGACGTCGCTGGATGATCGCACGAATTCAATAAACGCGTCACTGATCTCGTGCGACGAGCGACTGAATTCAACAGAAGGTGCACCGACGTTGCGTAGCGATTTCTGGTTTGGGAAGACTTGCGAACGATGTCCTGTAACGGGTGTTGTTAAGAGCGGTTGCGAAGCAACCTGAGGAACAAAAGTACTGAGCAGCACAAACCAATAAAGTTGCTGGATGGTCCGGAGAGAATACGTATGACAAACCTATGAAGCGGAGAACGGCTTCATGCCGTAAAAGTACGTGGCAAAACCTAAATGTTAGTAGAATTTGAGTTTTACAAAATTTGCTTTCCATAGGTTAATGATGTTGCAGGGTCGCGAGAAGAGAAAAACAGTGATTTTATGCTTTCGGAGTCCTCTTGATGTGTTAGCGCGTTACCGTGGACTGCACGAGGACGAAAAACGTCAACTTGCAACTATTAGGGATCGCTTAAGGCCCATGCACACTTCTGCGAGAGCGCGGCGCGGCCATGATGAAGCATAGACCGTGACGGCCGCGGCGCGACACTGCGACAAGTGCCCCATGGAGGGGGTATGCACACTCTTGCGGCTGTCGCGGCGGTTATCGCAGGCGATGCCGCGCTGAGTGCCGCAGGCTGGAATGGTCCAAACCATTCTTAGAAGCGCGGCATGCACGGGGACGTCGGACCCGTTGCCTAAAACGGTGCTTTAACGCGACCGCGCCGCGACCGCCGGATTTCGCGAAGGTAGCCGCGCCAACTTGCCGCGCCGCGGTGTCGCAGAAGTGTGCATGGGCCTTTAGTGTGCACGCGATGCGCGACGCGATATTATGATGAGCTCCCATATCGATCACGCGACGCGACGAATCGATATGGGAGCTTATCATCACATCGCGTCGCGCGTCGCGTGCACACTAAACGATCCCTTACTTACCCTCCTATGGTGTCGTTCCGTCATAAGCGGCGCGTACGTTGTCGCGCACGTGCCGCTCATGACGGAGAAACGCCATAGAAGGGTAGGTCTGATTACAAAACAGAGTTCCCTTCTTACTGCTCTTCAGTTCCTATGTGGATACAGAAATCGGGCATATTCGCGTTCGTTGCCTCTGAGATGATCCCGCGCTTGCTCTATTTTCTTACTATTTCTAGGGTCATTTTTAAGATGTTACTTTGAAAAAATAGAGATTAGTTAATCTACAGCGCGATGAAAATTTAAAACGTCTTTTACTTTGGTAGAAAATACCACCATGCTACTATTCTTTTTTCTTGTTTAGGACCTGCTTCGACGGATTTTGAGTTTTACGCTGTCCAGTAGAATTATAACAAAGGTCAAAGAACAAAGGACGGCGTTACTCAACTCCCTTTGGAATGCGCCACGCATTCTACATCTACGGGACGTCGTGGAGGTGATTTGAATGCGAATTCGGTCATTGAATGACTTGCGGTGGTCAGCCGACGAACAAGTCAGCGCTTCATCTTTTCCAGACAAGACTGGTACCAATCAGCAATCCCGGAGAGACGGTAGGCTTGGCCGGTCTGGGAGGGAAATCCGGACCAGGAGCATGGTATCGGGTGCACGCGACAGCCTCCTCCGACTGCGCTACACGCACCCAGTAGAATTAAACCAATAAGTTAATCGCTGCGTGAAGGTTTTTTTTTTGCGATGTGGTCTTTCTTTCTGTCTCTTTAATATGATTTTGCTTTCTCTGCCTTCGATTTCGAGATTCGAGTGCCTTGAATTTGTAAAATCTTTAGTCGGGAAACCGCGCCTCAGTGCAAATTCGTTGAGTGGAGGCATTGTAGCAATAAGGATAAGGATAAAGGATAAAGGACGGCGTTACTCAATCCCTTTTGAGATGCGCCAGCGCATTCTACTTCTACGGGATGTCGTGGAGGCGATATGAATGCGTATTTGGCCACACAATGACTTGCGTTGGCCAGACGATGAGCAATGCAGTGTTTTAACCTTCCCAGACAAGTCTGGTACCAATTCACCGACCCCGGAGGGATGGAAGACTTGGTTGGCCTGGGCGGAAAATCCGAACCAGGAACCTGGTATCGGGTGCACGCGATCGTCGGCGCCTCCTCCGACTGCGCTACACGCGCCCATTGTAGCAATAGGACTAGCTTTTCTTCCTACGCGGATACGAACTATATCTCGATGATTGGTGGCGTTTCTTCAAAGGATAACATCTGAATTCGTATTAATTTATTGTATCTTTGTGTGTGGCAGCGCATTCGGGGGAGTCGCCGGTTGACTCAATCATCTCGAGTTTGAAATTCTTGGTTTGGACCCTGCTCAGACCACCTAAACGTGCCACCTCCTCCGTTGTTGACCAGTTTGGACCCGATATGTCTGGGAAGGACAAAACACTGCGATGTTCATTCGCTGCCCACTGAAGGCTATCATTATAAGCCAAGTGAGCATTCAACCTACATACCTTCGCAGTATTCCGTAGGAGTTGAATGCGTGGCGCATCCCAAACAATGTTGGAAAGCGCCGTCTTTGTTCTTCTATCCTTTGTTGATACGCTATTTTCTTACTTTTCACATAAAATCTAACACTTTTGAAGGTAGGATCTCGCTGCTTTTGAAATCAAAGTGAACAGCTTCCAAGTCAAAACAAGAATCATTCAGATTAAACTTGACGCTCTCTAAAAAGATCAGCATCTGTACTATTTTCGTTTTTATATATTTTATCCGTAGGTTTGGCTGACTGCTAGGCTTATTGTCGAGGCTATCCGAATTCTGTTTGGTCATTCTGCGCTACTTTACCAAGTGCTCTTCGAACGCCCCCCCCCCTTTTCTGCTATTTTCCCTTGCAACCTTATTGACGGAACTCGTGCCTCATTTGTGTCCTAAATAGTAGCAAGCCCAGGGAAGTAGCCGGATAGCGCTCCGCATCAAGATGGTAACTGAGTGTAAAGGACAACATCTAAAAGGAGCTCGGAGAGTAAACACAACTTTTTCTTGCTTCTGAGTCCTTCTTCGCCGTCCCTGCCGTGTTTCCTTTACTCACGAAAGGCCGCCTTCTACTTTAAATGCTCGTCTTATGTGCATTACTTTACGATACTGATCCACATCCTTGCAAGCTGCGAATGCAGGATTAATTCGAGAAAATGTCGTTACATGCCCATTTCCGCCTACTCGTTGTGTTCCCGTCATTGCTTTGATCGTTGATGGTTCTCGCAGACAACGACGACCTACGTCAACAATCCATTTGCAGTCAATGATATACGAATGCTAATTACTGTGAGTATCATTCTCGCCGGCAACATTGTCTTCTTCGCTTCAGTTGGCTTCAAATTCGACGCCTAGATACTGTACATGCTCTCACTGGTAGGTGCCCTAGTGGTTTGTTCACTGCGCATATCGCCTATATGCAGTAATAATATTTCATTCGAATATTTATTTGGATAGTCGATATTTTTAGATTTTCGAATATTCATTCGAATTCGAACGTCGGTGGTCTTTAGAAGTCGAATATTCGTTCGAATTCGAACATCGAAAGGGAAAATATTCGAGTATTATTCGAAAATCGAACATTTCTACTTTATTCGAAAATCGAATAATTTCATTTGAATATCGAATAAACTTCCAGTCTTCAAGCAGCTCATAGCCTGAATCGAACAAAATACTCTACAATTCGAATAATTGAATAGTCGAATATTGGTGCTTATTCGATTTTCGAGCAATCGATAAAATTGATGATCATATAATTTCTTTCGTTCATTCGTTGGAAATTTTCGACCAATCATCCGTTCGAATCTATTCGTTCATACATTAGTTCTATAAAATTCCTAGGGCGCGTGTAGCGCATTCGGAGGAGAAGGTGCCGTATATTTGATATTTCAAATATTCGAATATTCGTTCGAATTCGAACATCGATGGTTTTAATAAGTCGAATATTCGTTTGAATTCGGTCATCGAAAGGAAGCCGTATTCGAATATTATTCGAAACTCGAGCATTTCAACTTTACTCGAAATTCGAATAATTTCATTCGAATATCGAATACACTTCCAATCTTCAAGCCCAAAACCTGATTCTAACAGAATATTCGACTATTCGCATATTCGAATAATAGAGAATTGGTGCTTATTCGATTTCGATCATTCGATAAAACTGATGAGCAAATAAACTAGTTCGTTCATTCGCTCGAAATTTTTCGATCATTCATCCGTTTGAAAAAATAACGATATCGAATTTATTCGTTCATACATTCGTTCTATAAAATTTCTCGAACGCGTGTAGCGTAGTCGGAGGAGGTGCTGGCTGTCGCGTGCACCCGATACCAGGTTCTTGGTTCGGATTTCCCGCCTAGGCCAACCAAGCCTTCCATCTCCCGAGGGTGATGAATTGGTTCCAGGCTTGTCTGAAAAGAACACAGCGCTGATTTGTTCATCAGCTGGCCACCGCCAGTCATTGTGTGGCCAAATACGCATTTAAATCGCCTCTACGACATCTCGAAGAAGCAGAGTGTGTGGCGCATCTTAAAGGGGATTGAGTAACGTCGTCCTTTATCCTTTCTCCTCACAAAATGTTTCAAAAGCACAACGATAGTATCGCCTGGGCGTTGATGAGGGCTGCACCGCGCCTTTGTGAACAAGGAAGTCTGGGGGAGGATCCGCCTTCGGAACACTTCGTCGACGCTTGCTCGGAGCTTGTTTGTATGCTGCTTAAACCTCGCAGGTAATCGCAACCATTCGCTTGCTTGCGTGTCGGCCCGTGAATATATGCTGATGAGTTGTAATTGACGTCAGCGCCACTACCTTCATTGCCCAGTTCTGCGCCGCTCGTTGCCTTGCTCTGAATTTTGGCGAATGTTTTCTGTACTGCAGTAACTGCACAATGAGCGTCTTTGGTGATCAGATTAGCGTCAGCCTTTTCTCTTCTGCTCATTAGGGAGCGTCAGGTATCCACGCAACAAGCAACACAACTGAGCGTAATTCTCCGCCGACGACGGAAGACATCGATCTTGGTGGTGGAATGATGCTCGACATGGGAGTTATTCATTAGAGCAGAAGCATTTCTGATTCATACACTCTCGCTATCGTTTCCAGCGTAGAATCTGTTACTCTAGGAGACACCGAATCCACAGAATCCAATGATCTGCCCGTTTTCGTCCAATAAAAAGAAAGGCGCTTGTTGTGGTTGTAGAAGAGAGGGTTCAGAAAGGTGGGCAGGGTGAGGCAGTATACTGATTCATGCCTATCGCCAAGTTTGGCGGATTTGCGATATACAACTTGGTATTCTTATACGTTTCTACTTCTGCGAGGTCCTTATTCCTAGCTTGTTTGACAGCACATTCTGCAATCTATTCCATTGGTCCCCTCGTTCTACAGAATTTTTCTATTCCATCATCTTTACTGGAGAGCCACCGAAACAGCACTTCCCAGAGGTTCTTCTCAATAAAAAACTAATGAACCCAGCCTTTCAAAAAAAAACTGTGTTCTTCTAATTCGCTTGCACTAATTGTTTAGCTGAGTCAAGATTGTTACAATTATTTATTGCGGCTGACGTTTCTGCGTTGCCGCCTTCCTCGATGCCTGAAAAAATTGAAATAATTTCGGAATCTACCCTCCCAAATGCCATTTCACTCTACTGAAAACCACCTAGAAGCTTTTTGGTATTGTTGATTTGAAATTTTAAAAGTATCACGAGTAACATGGTTAGCAAGGTGATCACGTTCGCACATGAGAGCTGAGCTGCTTGCCCATAATAAATAAAGTCAATTTTTTTCAATTTTTGAACAGCCAAACGAGTGAAATTTTTTTCAACAATGCATAAAACAAGATTAAACAGCTTTCCGTTATAAGTTGTCAGATGGATGTTTAGCTGCGAACAGAACTCTTACGCTAGGCCGGAGATAACGACATCCATCTCGATTTTTTTGCTCGGCGGTCTCGTGCAGTCATTTATCGTCGAGAACATTAACACCTCAGTGGATTTGCCGCTTCTAAAACCAAACTGATTCTGGAGAATAATAGAATTTGATTTGATCAATTTGATTCTAGTAGGACGAGACAATAGGTTTAAAACTAAGTCGCCCCCGTTTTTTTAACATTTTATTCTGAAGTTCAGTGAAAGTTTTCTGCATGCAATTGCAGGTGGAGTTCAAAACAGAGTGTTTACCTCTGTCAAAAATGTTTAACCTTTTTTCCATTTTGATTTCTGCACATTTTCAGGTCAGCAAAGTGGAAGCTGAACACGAGAAAAATGACCTCCACAGAATTACGTTTGAGATTTTTTGCACAACGTTTTAACACATTTGCTTAAGAATGGAGGGGCTGGTAGAGATATGATATGTTGTTGCAGGATGTTTTACTGCGACCAAAACGCTTGAGCCAGTGGGACTCTAACCCGCACCTTCTGCTTTTCGTTCAGCGACGCTACGCCTAAGCCCTAGATTACAGTTGTGCCGCCGCGCGGCACGGCACGAGGATCGCCATAGATATCGATTTTTCGCGCCGTCCGGTCGATATCCATTCCGACTATCGTGCCGCGCCGCGTAGCGGCGCAAATGTAAACTAGGGCTTAAGGCCCTCACAGAGTTCTGCGGCAGCGCCGCGGCCCTATGCTTAACCATAGGGCAGAGACGCAAAACTCGCCGCTGGCGGCGTCCCTGCCCTATCCTTAACCATAGCGGCGAGCGGCGTTGCCGCAGAACTCTGTGGGGGCCTTTAGGCTTTGTTTATGGTTCCGACGCCGAGCGACGCGACGGCATTTAAAGTAGCCAAATTGATCGATCGCGTCGCTCAATCAATATGACCACTATACATGGCGTCGCGTCGCTCGGCCTCGAAGTATGAACGGGCCCTTATACCACCAGAGCTATTTGACCGCATCCGCGATATCCTTGGGGCGCGTCAGCACCCACCCGTGATATCGCGGATGTTACGTGCGGCCAAACAGCGCCGGTGGTATAAGGCGTAGCATCGTTGCCCGGAAAGCAGGAGGTGTTGGTCCGAGTCCCGCCTGGCGCAAGAGTCTTGATCGCAACAAAACATACTGTAACAACACTTTTACACAACGTTTGTATGCTGGGTTTTCTTTCGTTTTGAATTTTGTTAGATTTCAGGGCATTGAAGTTAAGTGTCAAGAAGAATTTTTTTGCCAACAGCTCCTACTTTTATTTTTAACCTAAATATGATAATCTGATATAAGCAAAATTCAGAATGACCGAAGAACAACGCGCGCCACGTACTCTACCTCTACGTGGTATCGTGGACTCAGTTTGAATGGCTATCAGCGTTTGAATGCTTCCTGAAAATTTTGGACCTAGTTGGCCTCTGCGCGAAATCCGGAGTGCTCGCGGCAGCCGCCATCGTCCAACTGCGATACCATGTGCCCAGCTTTACTGTACAACTTTTCCACACTTTTTGTACCAGTATCCTGTAGTAGAAACCATACACAGAGTGTCAAAGACAAAGTACTCCTAAGAAAATCTCGAAATGTTGGCAGAGTTTTTAGGAGCCGCTGCAGACTTGTTTTGAAGCGTCGACAAACTATTCATGTCGCTGCAGGGTTACCCTATTTTTGTAATTTTTACTTAAACACGCGCTACGCGCTAAACAATTCTTTACATGAAAACTTCTCATGTAGTGGCCATATGAAAAAAGCATATCTTTATCAGAGCGTTGCCGCGTTCTTCAGTAATGACTTTGCAAAAATTCTATTTCGGCCTCATATTTCTCCAATAGTTCATCTGCGCAATATCCTTTTCTAGTGTGATGACCTGTAGCCAGACTTCGCAGGAAGTATCCAATCTCGATCCGTTAACCATTGATGATTAATTTGACTTCATCTGTTCTGGGGCGCGTGTAGCGCAGTGGGAGGAGGTACCGGCTGTCGCGTGCACCCGATACCAGGTTGCTGGTTCGGATCTCCCGCCCGAGCCAACCAAGCCTTTCATCCCTAGGGGGTCGGTGAATTGGTACCAGGCGTGTTTGGGAAGGATAGAGCGCTGACTTGTTCATCGGCTGGTTATCCCAAGTTATTATACGGCCAAACGCGTATTCATGTCGCACGACATCCCGTAGAAGTAGAATGCGCTGGCGCATCCCAAAAGGGATTGAGTAACGCCGTCCTTTATCCTTGTTAATCTGTCCTAAACTTACGATTAGACGATGTTCTTTGATTATGTAGATCATTTAAGCAGAAGGCATGATGAGATATCTTCCTGAGCATTACCACAAGTCACACAAAAGGAGAATGTTCTTATTATCAAAACGTTTACCTTCGACTTCGTGAAGCGCAATTATCGCTAAGAATGTGGATAAATGTCCTTCGAACCAATTTTTTCCAAGAAATTTGGAAGGCTTGAAGAGAATATTTCATTCAGTTGATGAGGTGATAAATTTCCTGGTGAAAATTGGAGGGCAGTGCTGCATCCAATCGATTGTTCTTCGTAACATCTTCAATCAAATCTTCCTGATATGTCGCTGATCTTCTTGCAGAGAGATCGAAATCGTCTTCACTGCGATAAATACCTACCGTCTGCTCTGTCCTTCTCGCACGGACACAAGTCAGATGCAGTGCTCTCGTGCAGTGCTTTGGCGAGCCTCAAATTTTGCAAAAAAAGGGCTTCGACTTCAGAACTTGTGTACGTGCTGGCATTCTTTTGTCATAGCGTGGAGGCGAGTCGATTCCGCCCGTCTTCGTACATTTCAAGCCAAAACACTTCGCGACTCCAATTTTCTTTCGTCGGCTTAAGAAATTGTCGCAGGCGTCACATTTTCGAAAAACGAAAATTTTCAGCCTTCGTCAGCACATTTCTGATTTTAGCCCTCTGTGTGGTGAAAAGGCATACGAAATGTAGAGCTGAGCACTTTTCTTCCTACAGAACGTCATTGGTGCGTCAGCTCATGCTTTTAAACCCCGAATTTTGCAAACTGAGCTTGCACCATTCTAAATTGGCAGAAAGAAGATGCTGTTGTATTCCATCTCCCCATCTCCCTGTTTTTCGTCCAGAATCCCACGCTGACATGCCTATCTTCCGCGACGTCTACGTTTTCTGCGCCTTCCATTTTGCAAATTTCGTTTCAACTTCAAGGACATGATGAAGACGGGAGGGAGGCAAATCTTCTGTTGCTGGCAGGTAAACAACGGCATTAGAGGAATGAAACGCCTTCTGAAGCCCCTGCTATTTGGGCGCCAGAATTGGCACGTAGCAGACTGTGGTTATTCGATAATTCCCGGCTACAAGCGGGTTGAGACAACGCTGGCGACGAGTTCTGTGTGTTTTGTGTACGCCTTCATGTTTCGACGGCTGCGCCTCTGTGGAACTGTTGAGAGATATCCTTTTGACAGCGTAGTGCTCTTGTAAAAGACCGTTACAAAGCTAGTTTAACGCTTGCGAGAGCTTATAAGGTTCATATAAGGATTTCATCCCTTCTGATTCCCGCCCACACAAGAAGTAGGATACGCAGCTACTGAAGTCTGTCTAAAAACTTCACTCGTAGAGTTGCTACAGTTAGCTCGCGATTGAGTCTTCCATTTCACCCGAAGTGGTAGCCAGAGAAGCCACAGCTACTGCATGGCAACCTTCCGACCGTGTGACACGATGCCCAACCACACCCTTTCGACCACGTGGTGCCGTGTGACGCGATGCCGTGTCACAGTCTTGTAATTTTTTTGGCTTCAGTTCCTTCGAAGAGCTTTTTTGTGTATGCATACTTCATCTCTAAGTTTGTTGTAAAAAGCGTGTACCACGAAGACAAATTACGGTTACTGATTTCTTGAGGTTCTCGACAAGGAGTGAAGCAACTTTCGACGTTGCAAAGTATTAATTGACAACTGTGTGACACGATGTCGGCCCACACCCTTTTGGCCGCGTGAAACCGTGTGACATGATTCCGTGTCACAGTCTTCTAATTTATTTTTCCAGTTGCATTCAAATCTTTCATGGGAACTTTTTTGTGTATGTGTACTTCATCTTTATGCTTCGTTGTAAGAAGCGTAGTCTACGAGAACAGTTCCCGGTTACTGATTTTTTGAACTTCTCGACAAGTACTGGTTTCAGTTATCAACCGACTCTCGACGTCGCAAAAAATCGATGCGTCCAACGAGCCATACACGCGAAAATCGCGTAGTCGTCAACGTGTTAGCAGGTCAACCTAACTGAGGCATTCAGAGTTTTACCATAGAATACTCTTGTTAATTGTTCCAACCTCTTTACCTTTACTAGGAGTAGCAGTATACAAATGGTTTTCCTATCAAGAGCAATGGTCGTGACGGATTCTTTTTCCTGGAGGTGACTTCTGCACTCAAGGTGGTCATAGAAGCATTTCGTCTTTCTAAACTTCTTCCCGATAAATATGCAGTTCAGATCGAGTTCGAGTCCCGCCTGGTGCTAGAGTTTTGATTGCATGAACCCATCATTATAGCAACTTTCTATGTAATAAAGATGAACATTGAGTCGAATATGAAGCAAATCGTTTAAATAGAACTCTTTAAAGTGAAGAAATTATAGCGTGTATTCAAACACAATCAATCGAGTGTAAAATGGAAAATTTCAGACGAGTGCATGGCACATTCCATTTTCTTAAGCTTTCATATTAGCCCTTACATTCTTTAGTAGCTTTAATGTGAACAAAGTTATCACCTTTCAAACAGTGATACATTTTTTTGAGACACCCTGTATTTTAAATCCTAGTCGCGATTGTGGACAGCATCGGGAGATCTGATTGCTGCACATATTCGGGACGAAACAGGGCCCCAACCGAGCACGGCCAATCTCTCTCTCTCTCTCTCTCTCTCTCTCTCTCTCTCTCTCTCTCTCTCTCTCTCTCTCTCTCTCTCTCTCTCTCTCTCTCTCTCTCTCTCTCTGAATCGCACACTCATTTAACGTGGCCTGATTTGCCGGAGCGTGCCTACCTCCCAATGTGCACATTTTCGGGTCTAGGACTGAATTTTATAATTACAGCTCTTGGTTACGGTTAGTAGGCCTGCCGGATCTATCCTAGTCCGGTGGGAGCCACAGAATTAAAAATTATGTAACAAACCGAGCGGATTGAAGTATTCTGGGAACTTACTGAAATTTTTAGGTGAAACGAACAAACAAGCAAAAAAAAAACCGCGGTTCTAAACACGTATCGGGCAGGCAAAGCGCATTCAAAAGAGATAGATATCGACCGGGCGGCGCGAAAAATCGATAGCTATGGCGATCGTGGTGCCGTGCCGCGAAGCTGCGCAAGTGTAAACTAGGGCTAACGTTGTCCGTTTACAACCGCGGTGGAACCGTGTGTTATCTTTTAATTTTTTCATTGTTAAATTTGTCAGCTTAGACCCTATTCTGTTTCCTTCAATCTGCTCTCTGAGTGTCAAGTCAATTTGTTGCATAGTTTTTAATTCTGTGGTACGTAAAATTTCATGCGTCGATGTATGTGCTCAGGAAACAGGGATCAAGTAGGATCAAGGGGTGTCCAGGAAAAACTAGAAGAGCTGTTCTCCTTAAAGTCAAAGCATTGTTCTTGACGGTGAGTGTTTAGGCATCCGGAAAAAGACGTTTCTTCAAGTAGCTAAGATTTGCCGTTTGCGAAACTTTTTTTGAGAATTTCTCGTCAAGACCTAACCAAATGATCAGGTTCTGTGTGACCATAAACCAGTTTGTATTACTAGGAAACATTACAGGATTCCCATGACAGACAACATGCCGTGTGAAGACTTTTGAGTGAATCAAAGGAGAAGCATTTTAGCTTCAAGCTGTTGCCTCCAGCAGTTGGATGATGTTGCTTGACTTTTTTAAAGGTATTTCTTCCTTTGTTTCTTTATTGAGCTGAGTGTCGGATATTAATTGTAGATTTTTTGCACCTTCAATGTTTGGACATCAGGATCTTAAAAAGAAATTTTTGCGAAAAATTCTAAGAAATGTCGCAATTTCTCCTTATATCACTGTTATTACGTTTTAAACGCTGCTAAAAAGAATACGTTATAGTTGTTCAAGAAGCCTTGGTACTTATCAGATTTTTGCCCGACCGGGTGCAAGAGACGCGGCCAATGAGGCGCTGGCCAATCATAGCAGCGACCGGCTACTTATTCGTTTCACGCACCACTTTCTCTCTGTCATTTACATACATCCGAATCCACTTTGACTTCCTGTTGCAACATCGTTATTGAAGGGTGATTCAACACGGTTGTGCTAAAACCCGATAGGCAGCGGGTACAAATGTTAGCTAGAAAATGTTCAAAATATCTTTAGCCAACGTATCCATATTACATGGAATTCATTACTTTACCGGTACTGCTACCATTTCTAGACTGAATAATGCTGTATTGAAAAGGACGAATGCTGAATTCTGAATTCAGTCAGTCAGTCAAATCAGTTTAACGACACCTCACCTACTGTATGTAATCGTCTAGATGATCTCCGTCAGAACATATTTTCATTTAATACTAAGTAACCAATCAAGGGCGGGTGGCAGCGCAGTAAGAGGAAGCGCTGGCTATCGTGGCGTGCACACTCCATTTAAGCCTTCCTGGTTCGGGTTTTCATCCCAGCACAACCAAACCTTCCATCCTTCCGTGGTCAGTGAATTCGTTCCAAACTAGTTGAAAAGGACAAAAAACTGATTTTCTTATCGACTGATCGCTGGGCTCATTGGAAGTATAAGCCAAATACGCACTTAAATTGCCTATTGCCTATGACATTCGTACGAATAAATTGCATGGCGCATCCCAAAAAGAAGTGTCATTTAACCTTTGTTCATCATTTGGCCTCCATAATGACCTGCGGTCTCCAGCTAATGAAAAAGTCAGTGTTTTATGCTTCCTAGATAAGACTGGTGCCAATTAGCCGGTACGGGAGGAATTGAAGGTTTGACTGGCTTGGGCAGGAAAGGGCTAGTACTCTAGAATCGGATGCATGCAACAGCCGGCGACTCTTCCGACTGCGCTACCACGCGCCCTTGATGTGGTTACCGTAAACAAGTACTGATAGTTTACAGGATTAGATAACCTGTCGTCACACTGATGACTGAATTCAGTATTTGTCATTCGTCCTTGTTGAAACACCATTGCCCAGTCTAGAAATAGTCGCAGTGTCGACGAAAGCTCATGGATTCGAAGTAATGTATTCCATGTAATATGTGATGCCCACTCATCTATTCTGAGCAGGCGACTGTGTGAACTAGGCCCTGAAACCCGATACTTGTAGAGAAGCGATTGAGGCGGAAACATAGATTCTGAATAGCGTGGAATTCAGAGGCGCTTTTTAGCACATGTCATGCTTATTTAAGTAGTTACGAGTCATGAGCCAACCATGTAGACATTGACAACCCTTTCCTTCTTCTTTCTCACTTTTTTCGTTTCCTTCATTTGTTTCCACTGCTACTTCGCCCAATCGTATCTTAAGGCATATCGATGGTGTTGCACCGCCAGTGCGCTTAATCGCTCAAAATGTTCCACACAGCAACCATGGTGTCTCCCAATGAAGACTTCAGGTGTTCGTCAAGGGAAATGGCTTCTCGAATTGCATTGTCCAATGGATATGTTGGTCATGCTACTGAAAGCCAGCGTGTCCAACATCGTCGGCCTGCAGATGAACGAATGAGCAGAAACCAGGAGCGCACCAAGATTGCTTTCTCAGTCCCATTTATCTCGGATGCTTTAAGCGCTCAAGAACGAAGCTGTCTTCGTAGAGCTGGATTGGACGACCTGATCAGGCTAACTGAGATACCACCTAATAGTCTCAAGGCGCAGCTCGTGTGGAACCGTCAGTATGATTGCGTTTGTACTACTCCTTCATGTGTGGTTTGTCCGTTTGGTAAAGGAGGAGATTGCATGGTCTCGGGGGCGGTCTACCTGATAACCTGCTCTCAGTGCAAGGAGGAATACATGGAGACATGCAGACCACTTTGGGTAGGGATGAAGGAGCACATGGAGGGACTTAACAGGTGCAACCATTCGACACCGTAAGGCCCCGTTTATACTTCGTCGCGGCGCGACGCGATGGCCACGCAATGAGGCCAAATGGATCGATCGCGTCGCACAATCAATATGGCCACTACACGCAGCGTCGCGTCGCGCCGCGACGAAGTATAAACGGGACCTAAGGAGAACATGGCTGCGAAGTCATGTTGGCGCAATGTTTGGTGTAGCGGTGACAGTACTAGCGCGCGAGGCCGACATCATAGTACGCCAGACTCTTGAAGCGCTGTGGATCACCGTAAGGAACCCCGTAATGGATAGGAGAGAGGAATGCGTGATGGTAACTCAGGGACTCGCCCCGTTTGCTGATCTTTGCGGCCTGACGCCAGATAGTGATAGAGGGATGGTCCTGGCGTCCCCGTAGCGGACTGTGAACCGCTACAGGGACGCCAGGAGCGATTATTAGTATGGGATCATAAAGCACCTCTGTCTGCTCCAAAGACTAAAGTTCTTCAACTTGGTAATTACAATACAAGACAGCTAGACACACTTGTAATCCTGCTAACAGTTACCTGTTCTGCGTTGGTACGAGATGGGCCGGCATTCTACTTCATCTGCTCGCTGGGGGTGGGGGAACAATGCGAAGAAGTTTGAGAGGGCATTCACAAAACATTTAAATTATTCATCGCCAGCTCTTCTGCTGTACTTTGTCTACTTTGACTGGATGTCGTGGAAGCAATTTGATTGCGCATTTGGCCCATAGGGGCGCGTGTAGCGCAGTCGGAGGAGGCGCCGACGGTTGCCTGCACTCGATACCAGGTTCCTGGTTCGGATTTCCCGCCCAGGCCAACCAAGCCTTCCATCCCTCCGGGGTCGGTGAATTGGTGCTAGACTTGTCTGGGAAGGAAAAGCGCTGACTTGTTCATCGGCTGGCCACCGCAAGTCATTGTATGGCCAAATACGCATTCATATCGCCCCCACGACATCCCGTAGAAGTAGCTGGCGCATCCCAAAAGGGATTGAGTAACGCCGACCTTTATCCTTATCCTTTATTTGGCCCATACAGTGAATGTAGGTAGCCGGCGAACAGGTCTTCCGCAGATAGGACGGGAAACATTCCATCTGACTCGGAGAGACGGAAGACTCGCTTCGCCTGAGCAGAAAATTCGAACCAAGAACCCGGAATCGGGGAACGCAGGACAGTCGGCGACTTCTCCAACTGCACTACCACGCGTTCTTGATGTTAACACTAAAAAGGAATGTGCGCTACCACACGATGAGCTCTGTACCTGGTAGAATCCTTCCAAAAGAAGTGTGAAGCTGGAGAGAAATCTTTTTTCCTGAAGCGCTAAACAGAACTATTTTTCGTTCAGAGGTCCGAAACTCTCTCTAAATTAGAGGGTTAGGGGTTCTAATCTTCTTATATTCTGTAAACAACACATACAATCTAATCGTTAGCTTAACTCGAAAGCTTCGTCGTCAGCTATCTACTATGTACTTGCATCTTTATCTTGGTCGCTTATTTGGCGAAGTTTATTTATTACTGCGCATAATATTAGGCTGTATCGAATTAAATGGCACTGGCTCGCGCCATTTTTTGGCGCGTCTTTACGCGTTTGATCAAGAACAAACCGTAACATTTGGCATATCATTTAGAAGCGCAAACTTTGCTCTACCGGTGGGTACCAAATTTTTTATGTAAAAGTGGGAAAACTTTAGAGTTTTATTGACTTTTTTGCAGATGGACAAAAGAGTAATCCGAGGCATTTACTTGTATGAATTCAAGCTGGGCACTACAGCTAAGGAGGCGGACGAGAGGATCAACGCCGCATTCGGTCAAGGATGTTCCACAATTCGGACGGCGTATCGTTGGTATCAGAAGTTCCGGAATGGAGATGAGAGCTTGGAAGAACATGAAGGTCGTGGGAGGCATAGTGATGTTGATGAGGACAAGCTGAGAGATGTGGTAGAGGAGGATCCACACAAAGGTACCAGGGAGATAGCGAAGGTTCTTGGCGTCAGTCACAACACAGCTGCCCGGCATCTGAAGGAAATTGGAAAGACCAAAAAGCTGGAAAGTGGGTGCCTCACGAGCTGTCTGAGGAGCAAAGAATCCGACGATGTGAGATCTCGTCCGCACTGCTTCTACGGAACGAAACGGACCCATTCCTTGATCGCATCGTAACCTGTGACGAGAAATGGATAATGTACGACAACAGGCGACGATCGGCACAGTAGGTGGACAGCGATGAGAGCCCCAAGGTTTTTGCGAAGCCGGAATTGCACCAAAAGAAAGTAATGGTGACAGTATGGTGGTGTTCACTGGGTATTATTCACCACAGCTTCCTCCCTCCCGGTGAATCCATCACGGCAGAGAAGTACTGCATTGAAATTGAAGAAATGATGAAAAAGTTGAAGGATATCCGGCCGGCCTTGGTAAACCGAAGGCGAGTTCTCCTTCTGCACGACAATGCTCGCCCCCATGTAGCACGAATGACGTTGCAGAAATTGAATGAGCTGAGCATTGAAACTCTACCGCATCCTCCGTTTTCTCCCGACCTCTCCCCAACAGACTACCATTTCTTCAAGCATCTTGGCGACTTCTTGGTAGGGAAAATATTCAAATACCAACAGGATGCCGAAAGTGCCTTCGAAGTTTTCGTCAATTCCAGAACTTCTGATTTTTATGCTACTGGGATAAAAAAAGCTTGTGTCACGTTGGCAAATATGCGTAGAATCAGAAGGTTTTTATTTCGATCAATAAACTTGCCTACAAGCCGAGATATTAACTGTTTAAATTTACAGTGGTTCAGTGCCATTGATTTCGTTACAACCTAATAACATTTATTGACACGTTTGTATAAATAAATAAATAAATAAATAAATAAATAAATAAATAAATAAATAAATCGGTCGTGAGCGTGTTCGTTCCTGGTCTATATACGTCGGGCTGCCGAGCAGGCGTCATACCACGGCGTGATGGAAGGATAAGCTCGACTAATAAGAGCTAATGAGCTGCACCAGACGTTTCAGCTCAACTAAGGCGTCTGATGAAGATTGTCCCTGTGCTGATCAGCTCCCCACGCGAACAGTTACATTCATTGGTTTTCCTACGTTTGTCACTTTTGTTAAGAATTTCTCCTAGAGCCGGTATTCTGTAGAGGTTATTCTCTACGACAATCTTCTCCTTAGTTCCTCCAGAGACCGTTTTCAATCTTTGAGTGGTGGTGCTCAGCGGTACCGTATACCTCCCTTGGACTTCTATTTTCTCGATAGCGATTAAAATCTGCGTCAGTATCATTACGACGCCTTCGCCACCTCTGTGTACGCTTCGAAGATCAGTTTTTTCTAGAAAAAAAGAAATAGAAGTTATTCTTAGGCTGCTCCCAAGTACATAGATCGGGTTCTTATCGCCGAGAACATTAAAATATCAATTGCTAATGGTTCTATGGGAGCTTCGAAATCAGAGAGCGTGTTGATCCTTCTAGGCCCGCCCCCCCCCCCATACTAGAATTAGTCGAATTCATTTCGCAAAGTGCAGGAATTTTGTTTTGAGAACAACTGTTGACTGAGACTCGTGTCCAGTGTGCAGCACTAGCTAATAATTCGCTTCCGCTTATTTCTACTCACGGAATCGAGTGTCTAGCCAACTTTATAATAGTTTTTAAATATTCGAAGGAGATAGGGTTTGATTTTTTCAGGAACAATGGTTATCAGAGGTTGACCCGGTTATTGAATGCGATCTAGGTCGTCTTGTCACCTTATTTTAAACCTCTCTAGGGTTTCGGTGGGAGCCGTGTACTTCACCAGTACTTAGGTTCAAAACTGTATCACCTGTATCACCTGTCGTCCCGTTGATCATCGAATTGCTCGAGCGGGTGCCAGCAGCGTCTCCATTCGTCCCTGTCGCGCGCCAGAGTGGTCCAATGGATCCTCCTCGCTCGAGGGACACGAAGAGCGTCATATCGGTCGTTCAGGGCTTTAACGAAGAAGTCCGACCAACGCGTTGGTGGGCGTCCTGGTGTTCTTTTGACATCCCGCGGAATCCAGTCTGTGACGGCTCTCGTCCAGCGGGTGTCTGCGAATCGCATTACGTGGCCGGCCCACCTAATTTTCGACGACTTGGCCCACGCGACAGCGTCTCTGATCTTCGAACGTCGGCGAAGCTCGGAAATCCGGAGGCCTTCTCTCACTTGCGTGAGTCGTGTCACTCCGAGCATCGTCCTCTCGATTCCACGCTGCGCGACGCTGATCGCGTGTTCATCCTGCTTTCGTATAGCCCAGGTCTCTGAGGCGTATGTTAGGGCAGGAAGAACAGTGGAGTCGAATAGGTGGGCACGGAGTCGGACGTTCTTCGTCTTCTTCGCGACTTCTTCGACGCTCTTGAAAGCTCCCCAAGCCGCTCTTTTCCTTCTGCTCAGCTCTGGTGCTAGGTCGTTGGCCATGTTGGCTTCGCGACCCAGATACACATAGCTGGAGTATTCGGAGATGTTCGCTCCGTTGAGCGAGAATGGGGCATCAGAAACCCATCCGTTCCTCATAAACATCGTCTTCGTAAGATTCAGCTGCAGTCCAACGTTCCCACATACACGATCGAAGTCGGCCAGCATTCGCTCCGCCTGGCTGATGCTCGGTGTTATGAGCACGATGTCGTCAGCGAAGCGAAGATGATGTAGTTGCCGGCCGTCGACCTTCACTCCCATGTCTTCCCATTCTAGTTCGCGTTCTCGAGAGTGGCGCTGAAGAGCTTCGGGGATTTGGTATCCCCTTGCCGAACCCCTCTCTTCACGTCGATGACGACGTCGTTGTAGAATGGTGAGATCTTGGTCGTGAATCCACTGTACAGCTCTCGAAGGACTCTGATGTACTGAGTAGGAACACTCTGAGTGAGCAGACGTCGATGACCGCTTCAGTTTCGACAGAGTCGAATGCCTTCTTCAGGTCGATGAACGTAAGGCAGAGCGGCAGCTTGTACTCTCGCGACACTTCGACTTCGTAATGGTGTGTATGTGGTCGATCGTGCTGAATCCTCTCCGAAATCCTGCTTGTTCGGATGGCTGTCCTTCGTCCACTGTTCGGCTGATCCTATTCAGGATAACTCGAGTGAACAGCTTGTAGACTACGGACAGCAGGCAGATCGGGCGATAGTTGCCAATGTCGTGCACGTCTCCCTTCTTGTACAGCAAGACGGTCCTGCTGGTCTTCCACTGAGATGGAACCTTGCACTCCGACAGGTAAGGTGTGAAGAGCCGCGCCAGGGTAGGTTCAAAACTACTTAAATGAACCCGTACTGTTGTTTTATGTGCCTTGAATAGCACATAAAACAGAAATAGTTGAAGTTAAAGTGTGGGCACAGCTGCTAGGAAGCGTTTTTATTTGGTTGATTTTTTGATTTTTTGTTTGAATCAAAGCTGCGTATCGTCGAGAGAAAACCAAGATCAAATCTTTCAAAAACTTTTAGCGTACTGAGTTCTCTAGATCTTTTTTTTTTCACTCCATACATGTTTATTGCTTAGCATGCTACACATCAAATTTTCCTGTAAAAGAAGAATATGACAACTTAATTCAAAAATTTATGATATGATATGATATGATATGATGTGCTATGCATCTCATCTCAAAGTCCCATGGTCACTTATGTAGTTTTATGTTGTACGTTTAGCAAAATTTTTTCCGTGAAAATAATTGATTTTTAGAAGCATTTATTGGTTTTCAGGTTATGAATATCCGATACTTGCTTTGGTGTCTGCTCTCCGCTGCGACATGGTTGATTTTAGGAACCTCACCAAACAAACCAAATATATGATTTTTTCCAAAGAACACTGATCACAGACAACCTTCTGAGAACGTGAAAAAGGCAATCTTTGAAACTTCAGAAAGAAATTCAAATATGTTTTCCAAAAAAAGCTTCCAATTCGCATTCATCCCGGCGCCCTGTTGAAATCTCAGGATGTGACCTATACCCGGTGGGCACAAACCCGACAAGTACCGTCTCTTCAATTAGTTTGCCCAGAAAGTTACGATCTTTTCTTTCTTTTTACGGTCGACAGTGAAGACAGCGATAATGATTGCTCAAGGCCAGCATCGTATGAATCGGCTGACGCATTCTGAGAAGAGTTCGGCTTCTAGGCAGCTCGAATATTTTTGAGTCACACTTTTTCCCTATGCCTAATGATGCATTTGCATGTGCATGCCTCCTATTTAGAGTCACAGAAGCAGAACGCTGTCGTCAAGTTCACATAATGTACCCAATGCTTCAAAATAAGCAACATATGTAGCATGGCCGAAGCAAGTCTGAGAGACTAACGAGGATTCTATTGAGGGAGAAGCGACTTCCAGACACAGCATTTGATTAAGGATTGAATATTCAGTAATTAGTTACGGGAAGCGCTCTTCAGTTTCCTGCTATTTCTGTTCTGACAGATAGCTACAGGCTCACTGTAATGGCTTCAAGTGCGATCGTTAGGATTGCTAACTGCTAAATGAAGGCTTCCTTTCAAGTACTAGTAGCCTCCCCGGGATCCGTGAGCTGAGATAAAGCCATTGACGTCAATATCCTCGGATTATTGTGAAGCAGACGGAAGCAACGAAGTACAAGGGAGCGTCACCTACGAAGACTACGTAAACACTAACTGAACACAATTGGGTTTGTCCGCAGTGATATAATGAGCTGTACACGAATCGTTCAGCTTTTTTGCTACAAGATCACAGTGTTCCTTAAGTCGTAGTTTATACTTTCGCCGCTGCTATTGCGCGGCACAATAATCGGCATAGACATCGATCGAGCGACGCGAAAAGACGATAGCTATTCCGATCGTGGTTTCGCCACGCGTGATGGCCCAGTATAAACAAGGGCTAAAGCAAGTACTGGCCTCGCAAACTAGCAGCATCGTCAAGTTGGAGATCTCCAAGATGGTAGCTGTTCCTGTTATCATGTTGCCCGAGGTGAAATACATACCTATGACTTGCCTAGATAACGGCAGTTCCCAATTTGATGACCAATCCGCAATAGCGTTTATATACGGATTGAAGACCAATGTGGTCATTCGCACCATTCACATTCTTGCAAGTCTTTATCAGATCCTTGCGGCCTCAGCATTACATATCAATCATTATCGATTGGATGCCCAATATCGAACGATATTATCGATTTTTGAGTTGGCCGGTGAGGGTGGAAACTACACGCATATGATGTTGATGGACAGGCTTCACAGGAAGCAGGCAGTACCGATCGTCTCATCATTGGCAATTTCATCAGATTTTCTTTCGGGAACCACGTGAACACGCTGCCCAATGGCTACATAGACTTCACAATAAGGGCAAAAAATAACCGAATGTGATAGGTTTTTGCGCGGACTTCATGGTCTGAGGTGAACATACCGCGTATTTGTTGCCAGATGCACTAGATGGACCTCACAAAATGTGAAGAATATCAATTGGTTGAATACAGTAAAAGATGTTCCCGGATTTCGCTTTGAGTTCACCGTTTGAGGTGGAAATTGCGTACCCATCCTGTCCGATGGATAGATGTCACAACAAGTACACGTTATCGTATTACCAGCAGATGTCGATCAATCATTGTTGTTGATTTGGCGGAGAGTCGTTGCATACACCGCCCTCAGAAAGAGGCGGGGCAAGGGGCGCGCTGAGGACGAGATGTCCGGTTTCCCGCCATGACATGGAGGCATCGCATTTCTAATCTCTTCCCTTGGCCCTGCAGCTCTATCCTGAACTGATTTCGTTCTTGAGACAAGAGTCAGAATCTGGTTCACCATATTTGGAGGAAAAGAGTTTTCAGCTGCAGCGCCAAGGCTTTCTTTAGGTTCTGCCACTTTGCTCAGTACTAAGGCGTCGTCTGCATTTTCCGACAAATACAGCAACATCTTAGCAAGACATGTCATGACAACAACGCGACCATCCACTAGAAAGTTCTTCAAAAGAAGAAGAATTGTCTGATCCTTGGAAAGGGAGGACGGTGAGCCGGTTTTGCGCACAATTACGGATAAGCCTTCAATGTAGAACTCCTAACCGGCATCATCCTCCTATCCTCAACTGGCTCCATAACCGAACCGAACTGGAAAATGACTTCAGAGTTCCCCGAGATGCGCTTTCCAATCGTCTCCTATCAGCTGTTAGGTTTTTGGACGACGTCACGTCAATTAACGGCGGTTTCGCGCGCAGCAAACTTGTCCAAAGAGGGCGGCCTGAGCAGGGCGGGAGTGGGCGACCGACTGCTGGGGTTCTATATGTTAGTTTAAATATCAATAATAGCTACTATAGACGTTGAGCTGTAGCATGCTACTATGCTGTCAAATTGTTCCCATCAAAAGTCACTCGTAGATCACTAACGCCTCCATTTATGAATGGTTGAATCCAGAAAGGCCAAAGTGAAGGAATGACCATCTTGATTAGAAAATTGGGCATCTTAGCGTCAACAAATGATTTTTAATGGAAGCATTTAGATAAAGCGCGGCAGCCAACCATGCACCAGATCATCCGCACAGAAGAGGCCAGGACTGGCCACCGCGGTTACAATAGGAGCATCGGCGCGTTCCCGCACCTCTACTGCACGTTCCCATATCCCATGCGGTGCATCTTCGCGACATGTACCAACGAAAGATTTAACCCGGAAAGGCAAAAGATGTCGTAAGCTCGGAAAGGGAACAAGCTCTTCAAGAACTTTTTATTGAATAGGAACTTTCAATCAGCTGGCGAGTGTGTGCTCCTCAACGATCTCTTGAGAAAGCACTTAGCGATGTCCTTCGATTTGCACTTCCAAGATTAGCTCCAGCTCGGGCAACAGAGCCGTATGGTACGCCCTGAAAAACTTGTCCTGAATTGGATGGGGTAATATCCATTTCGAATCCCTTGTTTTAGCCAAAGAATGACTTTTCTTGTAACTTTTGTATGACCGTAATGTAACTTTTAACTGACAAGGTCTGCGCATCACTTGAGATCTTTTTCCGTGCCACTGAGATTGGCATTACTCTACTTTACATATAGTTTTGTTAAAGGATTTATTGTCGAAATTTAATTTTTAATTCTTCAATCAAAAACACGATCGAATTGGAGGGCCAAATTCAAACTGAAGTGTATTCATTTCAGGCCGAATAAAAATTGCCAGAATCTTGACCATTTCAGATGAAGCACTAAGGCCAATGTTTCCACGACATAAAAAACTAGACTTCTAGAATCGATGGTTTGATGACGGTGAGAGTCACTATTGCTTCAGAATCTAACCAACGGCGTTACTGGAGGTATAAGGGACACTTGGTCAGATAGTATTCAGTTCCGGAAAGTTGATTTTATAAACCAGCAGCCAAGCATCACCGTATCACTAAAGATTTCCTTGCCTTTTCTCCAATTTTTTTTTTGGACTTACAGCTGCTAATCGACATTTTTTATTTTTTGTCTAAAATGTTGTGCACCCTTTTAATTGTTTAATTTGATCGATCGGTGCCTTTACAGAGAACTTCGCTCAAACAGTGACCAGCACAATTTTTGAGTTCAAATTTGTCTTTGAAAAGTATTTTTGAAGTCCATAGATAAACTTTCTTTATAGCAGAGCTACTACCACCACAGAAAACGAAATTATAATCGAAGGTATCAATATAGCCAAACAGTTCCCGCAGTTCGGCAGAATGAGTTCGAATCCCTCACCCTACTAACAATAGGTGTTGCTCGGCACAAGAGATGAAGCTACAAGGCTTTTCCTTTATTAAAGGATAAAGATGGCGTTATTCAACCTCTCTTGGGATGCGCCACGCATTCTACTTCTGCGGGATGTCGTGGAGTCGATGTGAATGTGTATTTGGCCATATAATGACATGCGATGGCCAGTTGACGCTTCATCCTTCCCAGACAGGTCTGGTACCAATTCACCGACCCCGGAGGGATGGAAGGCTTCGTTGGCCTGGGCGGGAAATCCGAACCAGGAACCTGGTATCGGGTGCAGGCAACAGTCGGCACCTCCTCCGGCTGCGCTACACGTCGAGAACTCGAAGGTGATGTCGAATAGCGAGCGAGCATTCCTTTATTATTCTTAGCTATATGTATTATGTATGCTTTTGTTTACAGTGGTCTTCTCGCGCTTTCTAGCGACTGTTTACCTTATTTTAATCCTTGCTCATTCCTCCACAGAAAATCCGTCAATGTTTGCCGTCCACTCACAGCTTGTCCGGAATTTAACTCACTGACTTTCTCAATGAAATGAACGATGTCAAGGCTGTGCAGCACACTTTCTGGTAGTTTCCCATTCCAATGCGATTCCTTCGATCCATTTATTTCTTCCCACAGGCAATGCGACAGTTTTAAGCTCTTAAATGAAAACGTCATGGATCCTCGTTTTACATCAGAACATCAGAAACGAACGCTCCTAAAACTAAGTGAATTTCGAATTTTTAAAATGATTTTTAATGAATGCTTATATCCGTTTTTGCGTTTTTGAAAACACCACCTTCGCCTAGAAAGCTTTGAAATCTGAGTGCTGACAGTTTAGCATACATATCATTTATCTTTTATTTATTCATAGCTTTATACCTTCTTCATAGATTTCTCCATTCTGATTTCGGAGTTTTTAATATCTTACAAAATTACGATAACGGAGGACTGTACAATTAGGGAGATGAGGCTGCCCGAATTTGCTTGCTTCGGTTGTTTGTTTTAACGTTTTACCGTGTCCACCTACTGACGGACATTCACAGATAAGGATAAAGATACATATGTACATGTACATGTAGCAGGGCGCGTGGAGCGCAGTCGGAGGAGGCACCGACGGTCGCGTGCACCCGATACCAGGTTCCTGGTTCGGATTTCCCGCCTAAACCAACCAGGCCTTCCATCCCTCCGGGGTCGGTGAATTGGTACCAGACTTGTCTGGGAAGGATAAAACGCTGACTTGTTCATCGGCTGGCCACCGCAAGTCATTGTATGGTCAAATACGCATTCAAATCGCCTCCAGGATATCCTGTAGAAGTAGAATGCGTGGCGCATCCCACAAGGGTACTGACCATCGTCGACCTTTGTCCTTTACCCTTCATTTGCCCAAGTGGTTTTCAAAGGCTATTATTAGGCAGGGTTCACGTTATGTGAGGCGAAGCTGAACTGACATGGCATATGCTGACAACACAGGATGTCAGTAGGTGTGGCAACATCCAGCTGGCGAGAAGGTCGTCCATCGGGGCAAAACAGGATTTTCCGATCCGCATCGCCTCACTTGAGATCCTCACAAGTTCACTCTATCCATTTCGAGCTTCATCTGCATGTTCGTTTTTAAATTTTTTCGTGTTCCTCCGGAATATGTGTCTGTTCATATTTTGTGTTCTTTATTTGCACCTATTAATATGAGAATAACTTACAGATTCAAGTTGGAGGATGGCGATCTATTATTATATTCTGCGGAGGAGCATATTTGAAGAGACAGACAAAACACGATTCTTCTGCTTTATTTTGCTAATTTCACTTATCTATGTTTTTCGACATTTTTCGCTGAGCGAAGCCTTAAGAAAGTAGTTATTGAGAAAACATGACTGCCTAATCCAGTCGCTGTGCGGCAGCAGACGATTCCCCCTTGCTGTCCGCCGCCTCTTTTTTAATTGTTTTCAGTTTCGCTCCTACTGCTGCTTCTTTTGCTAGCCGCAACCAGTTCTTCTACATCTCTTGAGCTTTACAACGTGTTCGAGGTGCACCTCGAGTCTCTTATTCACAGTTATTCAGGCGACACTGGCGCGGCAAATTTTCTATGAAAATCGATTTTGTAGATTGCAGTAAAAAGGTTGAAATGAGCACATTCTTAGTTGTGCGTTACTGAGCTGTGCAACTTTACGGTCTCTCAGTCTCTCTCTATGTGCATCATCTTGCTCCGCTTAGAATGCGCCATTTAAACCGTTTTCGAAGAAGACTTGGAAACTCGCCTTATAGCTGCTCTTCAGGTCTTTCCATCAGCCTGCCCTCCATAGCTGAACCCGTCAGTCTTCAGTTTTCAAGATTTAGAAGGGCATTCACAGTTCTGCGGAAGAATTGCCTAATTCTTACACCGCAGTCGGAGTAGGCGTCGTCTGTCACATGTTCTCTAAAACAAGGCTCAAGCTACGCTTGGGCTCACGTGGCCTTCCATCTTTACGGATCATATACGACTGGGTATATTCTAGCCTTTTCGCGGGTTGACAGCCCACAGGCATGCACTTGGTAATCTGTCGTACATTTTCTATCTAAGCATGAAGCTTGAAGTGGACATTTTAAACTAAAATTTAAATTTAAAATCTGAATTTAATTCTACATAAAAGAGTAGCTCCGACTTTGCTTAGATCACTTCCATGAAGTCCTTTCAGCTATTACTTCAACTTAGCTTCTTCCAGTGATTATACGCTTAGAGGGTACATGTCGCGAAGACGTAGCGCAGAGGGTGCGGGAACGCGCAGTTGTTCCTACCGTAACCGTAGAAGTCAATCATATGCCTCACCTGCGTGCATGCGCCAGTGCCTGATTGGCCACCGCGGTTACGGTAGGAGAACGGCACGTTCCCGCACCCCTGCAGTACGTCCTCTCAATATGGCTGGGCTTTGTCCTTTCCATGATAATTTGTGAATGATCCTGGTGACTACATTGAAAAGAACTCAGAGAACGCATACACATGAATAGTCTCAAACAGCTAGATGACGCCTATGTAGCGAAGGAAATTGTGGCGAATGTAATTCTGAAACCCGTAGTGGTGAACTGCCTGTAAAGGCCCGGTGATGTGGAAGGGAAACTTCCAGTTTCGCAAGACGTTATGGGGAAGGGGGAGACACTATTGTGATGAAGACCTCTCTTACTTCTTTTTCCTACTATAGTTTTATATTCAACGGAATTCTAGAGCTGGGGCAGACCACGGTAATGAAAGTGCAACATGCTAGCTTACCATTAGGTTGAAGTATTTTCCTTTTATGGGGGTGTGGTCCTTCCTATCCAGCACAGACCCCTAGTTGTCACACGGATTTCACAAATAAGTGACCGCCTTTCCTCCGACAGTTCAGCAGGAAAACGTTTTTAAGGCCTTTCATACTCCGAGGCGGGAGCGACGGTAGCGACAGGAGTGACTAAGCAAAGCATGCCTATCGATTTTTCCGAGGCAGCGGCTCGGCACTGATCAATACATATCTTTCGCCCTGTCGCTCCTGCCTCTGCCGTCGTTCCCGTCGCGAAGTAAGGCCCTTAGGCCTATGTCATACCATCGCTCTTCGCTAGCGAAGGCGATGGACAGCTAACATAATTGGGGAAGGGACGGTATCAGACGTTGTGGAGGGGCAGACGCCTGTAGCAGTTGTCCGATCCACCGCTAGCGAAGCCTCGCTAGCGGGGTGTCATACTTTCGAGCGATACGGCATCGCTACCGATGCGACCGCGTCGCTGAGCTGAGCAGAGCGTCGGCCAGCATCGGTAGCGATGCTACGACGCAGCTGCACACAACGCTATTAACTGCGCGCCTATTCGCTAGCTTCACGCTAGCGAAGAGACTTCGCTCATCGCTCTGTTCGTCGCCTTCGCTCGGGGTGAGCGAAGGTATGACATAGGCCTTAGCTTGGTTCTCCCTTTTGCTACGCTTTCACGCAACTACACAAGTTACGCGTCACCTTACGTCACCATCTTAAAACATCTTTTGCATTCACCCCCTATACTTTTACACCTTTCAAAGCCTACTCTTCCTTGTTATTCTAGATAAGCTCGATATAGATTTTTTCATGGTTTTTCTGTGAAAACGAGACAGCGTACATAGATTTCTTCGTTGATGCGCTCTTTCCCAAGGGACGATGCTCAACAGTGTCGTATACCAGTCGTTCAGAAACCAGAAGTCGGATGAGCTCCACAGAGCGCTTCGCATATTCCTTTTTAAACCATTTTCCAAGAAAGGACTGTGGTGCGATAGCCAGTGAAACTGAGGAAGGGAAAAATGTGAGGACACTTTCTAAAAGTAGTTGTATCCTTATATAGCAAGGAGCAAAACTCAGCCCAACTCCGATCTCGTGGCCAGTCCAGATTTCCTGAGTATCACATCGTAGCAGTAGCAGTTATTTTTGGGCCTTGTAGGTAGAATATATAAGCGATTCGTATCACATTGCAATCGACAAATGGCATAATGCAATAGCCCTGGTATGAATTGCTAGGCGCTTGATGGAGAGCAACATATGTGTGTAAATATCGCAGGTTTTTTATCCACATATTTCGGAGCGTTAGTAGACATGCGTAATCCGCCACTATGTACCTACATATAGCCCTTGTCCGAATAGACAATACACCCACTGGATACACAGTTCTTAGAAAAGTTCACGTCCTCTTGACGTCAATTCTTCCGAGCCGGGGGTAGAGCGTTCTACCCCCTCGTCCCCCTGGCCCGCCCACCGCCAACCCGCTGGGCTTGCTCGAGAGTCCAGTGGCTGCCTCACGAGATAGTGGAGACGCAGGGATTTGCCACACCTCTTTTTAAAGGGCGGGGGTAGAACGCCACTCCGCCTTCCGAGCCTTGCAGAGATAAATCGTTATAAATCGGCAGAGTGTCCAGCTTCCTTCTCCACCCTGTGAACGTGCTGGACTATCTTTTACTCGAGATAGTACTTCTTTGACTTCAGCGCTTTATTAATTGAACGTCGCTGTTTTTATCTATAATAAGGATAAAGGATAAAGGACGGCGTTACTCAATCCCTTTTGGGATGCGCCAGCGCATTCTACTTCTACGGGATGTCGTGGAGGCGACATGAATGCGTATTTGGCCATACAATGACTTGCGGTGGCCAGCCGATGAACAAGTCAGCGCTTTATCCTTCCCAGACAAGTCTGGTACCAATTCACCGACCCCGGAGGGATGGAAGGCTTGGTTGGCCTGGGCGGGAAATCCGAACCAGGAACCTGGTATCGGGTGCACGCGACAGTCGCGCCTCCCCCGACTGCGCTACACGCGCCCGTTTTTATCTATACCTATATCTATCCAACTGGCAGATGTATCTTACCAGGTAAGGGTATCAGGCGTATGTCTGACTCCACACTTTGTATAGTAGAAAAACATTTTCGTTTTTGAACTAATGGTAAGGTCATGTCAATTTGTCTATAGTAATCTCCAAGTTCTCTCTTCGTAAAACCTCGGCATTTTCTTAGATTGTTAATACTGCTGTGCCTAACGAGGTTGTAGGTGGATCAGTTTATTGAGCGGCCTACGCTTCGACCTGTTCGTCCTCTTCAGAGGCCTAAAAGTGGTTCAAGACTTTAGATTTGTCACTTACCCGACCAAGTGCCTCATTCCCCCCCCCCCCCCTTGTCCCCCCTTTCCCCTTTCCGATATTGTCCTAAGTGTCAAAACGAAAAACTCCAATGCATGAAAAATGAACTCACCCGTTGATCCACCGTTGAAGCGGAGCGACGTCGCTACCGCTGTCATTAGTTGCCGAGTGGTGACTGAGACATACTGTGTCATTTCGCACTGATTATGCTGAGTATACCAGTGTCATTCTTAAGGACACATATGTCACCAGCTGTCGTCCTATAGATCACAATGCGAAAGGAATGGCAAGAAGTCACGGGTAATCGAGGGACACTCATTTCTACTATTCACCGCTGGATTCCTTGCGGAAATCCAGAATGCTTCCAACGCTTTCCTAGGCGAAATGTCGGTCTCATACGTCAGAACCATGCACTTAACATCAAAGTCGGTTCCTCCATGCGCTTCAACCCTGTGCTTGCCTAACGGACTAGATAAAATACTACGCCTTTTGCTAGTCAAGTTTTCTTTAATGCGAACTGACAGTATCCTTCCAGTTTCCCTTATGTATATTTGATTGCAAGTCCCACATTCAAGTTGATACACTGCACCAACTTTGGCGCAATCTCCCAACTTATTGCGGGGACATACAACACAGTCTTCTGATATACGCTCTCTATCGAAAAGCATATTTCGGACTAGCTGCTTCTTGATGTTGTCATTCGGGATGCTAACAAGCACAACATCATCCTCTAGCTGAGCTCGAGCTATGCTCCGCTATATGGCAGAAGTGATATCATCAGGAATAAAAGGAAGACAAAGGGGTATCCGATCTCGTCGTGGTGCGTTGTGTTGCACAGTGCGGACCCTTTGGTGGTGTTGTGCTACCACATAGCTATTTTGGCAAGCGATCCTTGAGGCTATTCTCAATGACTCTTGTCGCTCTTCAGGGCCTGTGCATACATCGCGCGCAGTTCTGAAGATGTTCCTTACATCTGCGCGTTTAACAGCTGTAGGATGTACAGAAGATACATGTCTATAGTGATTATCTGAGGTGTTGATCACGAACTTGACCGTTATTTGACAATTTAGAGTGAAATAAAAATGTAGCAGATGTGTAGGAGGCAATTTGGTAGTGGAGGGTGCGGTCATGAAAAAATGCAAAAATAGTACATAGCAATGGAGTCGAGCACCTGGCCTAGCACCTGTGTAGCATCGTCACACCCTGCTGAGCCAGCGAGTTACCGCAGAGCCTTTCTGCAACTTCCCATACATCAGCGCGCGCGCGTATGCGCTGACCGTGCAATCCTGCACCCCCAACTTCGAGGGCTCGTAGCTCTTTGGGCTTAAGGAATCAGCAAAAAACTAAGCATGTTTTCTACTATACGAAGGATGGAGATTCTCGCTGTACTATCCATTTTTCCCGTTCAGACATACGCCTGAGACCCTTATCTGGTTAGCTGGCACGAGGTGGTGACCTCACATACACCAGAAAGCAATTTTTGCTTCTGTTCGTGACTAGACCAATTATGGATTCAGGAACGTGGGCATCCCGAAGAGACTGACAATTGGGTTGTTCGATAATTAATGTCGTTTTTCTCATAGATGGCGTGGACTCTATATTTTTGTGTAGTTGTTGTTGCGTGGCATACATTGTTTTAGAGGTTAGACTTTAGATTATCTTCTATCAAAACTGAGCGTCATTAGTGGAAACAAGTTAACAAAAAATTAAGTTGAAATTGGTTAATCAAAGAGAGCACTATCGGCAAATTTACTGCTTCACTTCCGAAGCTCGGAAGAATTTATGTAAAGTTCGTGGTGAGGTCTGCCTTGCTGAACGCCAGTATCAACGCTGTTTTGCTCGCTTGCAGTCTTACTTAGATCTAACCACCTTCCGCAGAGTTGCGGGTTGATGTAAAGGTTTGCGAGATACCGTAGCGTGCGGCTGCTGCCGTTGCGTCGTGGATCGCGTCGGCGTCCACGAGGACATTCGATCGATGTCTTGTACTCCCGTCCCGGTCCCGGGAAGCGGATCGTGGGGCAGTGGATACTTGCTAGCTTCATGTGAGGGATGCCGGGGACTCGGTTCTCCTGCGTTGCGGAATTTTTGCATTTCAGTTAAGTGGTTGAGATGTGAGCGGTTTTGACGTCTACATAATTCGCGGGGAAGGTCAGGAGGTACATCCCCCCCCCCTGCTGGGGAGCATGCGATCTTCCCTTCATTCCCCTTGCTCACCCACCCCTAACCCCCAGGCTTCACCGAGAGTCTAACGGCTGCCTTACGAAACCTTTGACACGCAAAACAAAAGTGTTTCCGGAGCGCAGAACAGCGATGCACCTCCTGACGCCACGCCTCCCAGCAGGGGCCGGGTGTACCTCCTGTCGCGCTGCCATAATTCGCTGGCGTTTTCTGCGTGTTTACCCAGCTGCGCTAGAAGAACCCAGCTGCGGACTCCCCCAGTTTCAACACGAGCAGATTAGATGGCACATACCCTGGAGTCCCTAGCGTGCTCAATGACAAAAACGACCTCCGATGACAACGGTTCGGGTGATGTGCAGGTTTGGGGGTACTGTAGCAGGCACGGACACATTTACATCAGCAGGTGATTAGTTCTAATGGCTATCGTCGCCTTCGCTTCTAAAATTTTAATGTGCCAAATGCTTTGAAAAAAAAATGAAAAAATGAATTATTGAACAATTCAATAATTCTGACTTTTGTTGTCAAGTCCAACTTTTCTGAATGCTACCCGCTGTTCGTACTGTTCACTCGTCTCGCATTTTAAATTGTGAGGTCTGAGCACAACTCACTGTGCTGGTCGTTAATATGACCTACATGCGAAAGGTAGAACGCGCCAGCCGATCGCAACCAGTCAGGTTAACAATGTCTGCACCACCCACAGAGGCACATCCTCCGCTGTGGGTGGTACAGACGTTCGAGGCACCCTGATTGGCTGGTAAGTTTCCTCCTCATGTAGGCAAGTTAACGACTAGTACGCAAACTTAGAATAACTGTCGGTATTGAGTGATCGATCGATATCGTTTATCTGTTGTGAATCATGCCCACCTCCACATAATTTCCATGTCGATTGACACAATCTGCGCAGAAATCGACCATGTCCTTCGATGTGAATTGGTCGATCGATATTGTCGTTTTCCTCAAATTGCATCGAGCACCCATCATATTTATTTATTTGTTTATTCTACGTTAGATAAATAACGTACCACTATTAATACAATACAACAGCGTTATGTAAAAATTAGTGTAGCTAAAAGAAGCACGCAAAACATTTACCTAAATTCGTATAGTAATTGGATTGACTGGTATATTCGCGTCAATCGACCACTACACATGGCATCGCGTCGCGCGTTGTGTGCACACTAAACGACCTCTAAACGACTCCTTATTCTGTTGCTTGACTATGCATGTGCGATGTGAAGCCCATTGAGCGGTCATTAATTTTTCGCGTTCATACTGTGTGCAAAGGGACAGACAGACGGAATAGCTTCCATGTTTGCAATGAGACTTTTTGTGGAGTTTTAAGGGTAATTTATCATTTTCTAAACAGGCGGTTGGATCAGTTTCGTTTGATGTAGTCGCGCTTCGAAAGGCTGCATCAGAAGCGTCGCACAACGGAAGGACTCCTCAGATTGAGGTTCAAATACAAGCATTTTTCTAGCTTTTATGTTGAAAGATGAAGGCAGTTGGAACGTTGTCTTACCTGAAATATGCCTTAGAGCTACAGCGATATCGGCAAATTGTATGGGATAATCGGCGACTAAGAAGGCGCAAAAGTAAACATTCGTGCTTTGAAATGGGCAAGTTATTATGTGTTTTTTTTAGTAAGTCTCTGTGCGCGCTTGAAATGCTGCTAATTGGAGAATGCTATGTCTCCACAATTACTGATATTTCTTCAGAAAAACGCCCATTTTCTCTCCTAAAGATTGCCCAGCTTGAATGGTTGCAACATGGCAATTTTTTTGAAAATTGTTCTCGAAACGACAATGCATGCCGACATTTGCCAGGAATGGAATGCTGCGTAGAAAATTGAGTAACTATTAGTTTTTTTGACGTTTGATCGAGTAAGAGCGTTTGAAAATGTTGTTCTGCCATCAAAAATCGTAATCAAAACGCTCACTAATTCTGACACCTGGAAATAGTTGGAGTTTTGGCAGTACTCTCAATTCAGGTTCGGAGGTCGCATTCCAAAATTAGCTACTTTTGTTCTGTGTCGTGGTTCTTAGGTGGAATTTCTCATCAACGTTGTATTCAAGAATAACTGCTCTCAAATGAGATTGAAACAAAGGGTTCAAAAGACGGATATAAATCTCTCGTTAAGGCAGCGTATTTTAAGCAGTTTTCTGTGAAAACTTTGCCTTGACTACTGGGATCATACATTGTTCACAGTGCGTGCCATGCCGGCAGTTAGTTCCAAACAGTAGGCCATGCTCGTCCAAACGCATAGATAGGCTCCTTCCATCAGCCTAACGTCCAGAAGTTGAGGGTGCCGCGCTCCAACGCGACTTGTCTCAGACGCGACGCGTGGCGAGGGAAAACGGCGCTCTACGGCGCTCTTTTGCGCCGCTCTTCATTTTTCGCGCCGCTTGTGCTGGTTGGACGAAGCGGCGGCCGGTACTGTAGGTTCTGTAAGCACGACTAACATTGGCGCTATAAGTTACCAACGTCTTATCGAACTTAACTCTTCCCGAGAGACCGATCGGCTTGTATAGAAGGTCGAAACTGTCAGGCTACATTGTATTCGCCTCTACGAAAGCCCTACAGTTTTTATGAAGCCAGACAACAAGTGAGAATTCTGCTCAGAGAGTACCATTCTTTGTCTGAAGATTTCTCATACTCCAGTCAACCTCGGCACGATTTGCAGCGAGTCTCAGTGGATCTGTAAGATGTGTTTTGAAAAAGCTGTTTTCCTTGCCTAATGAGCTGCAGATGGGCGCGTATAGCGCAGTCGGTGGAGGCGCCGTCTGTCGCGTGCGCCCAATACCAAATTACAAATTTGAAAAATCGAGTTATTCGATTGTTCGACTTTCGAAGATGGCGAAAAATCGAGCTGTTCGATTGTTCGACTTTCGAAAATTTCAAAAAACCGAGTTATTCGATTGTTCGACTTTCGAAAATTTGAAAAAATCGAGTTATTCGATTCTTCGACTTTCGAAAATCTCAAAAAATTGAGTTATTCGATTGTTCGATTTTCGAAGAGAGCGAAAAATCGAGTTATTCGATTGTTCGACTTTCGAAGACGGCGAAAAATCGAGCTGTTCGATTGTTCGACTTTCGAAAATTTCAAAAAACCGAGTTATTCGATTGTTCGACTTTCGAAAATTTGAAAAAATCGAGTTATTCGATTCTTCGACTTTCGAAAATCTCAAAAAATTGAGTTATTCGATTGTTCGATTTTCGAAGAGAGCGAAAAATCGAGTTATTCGATTGTTCGACTTTCGAAGACGGCGAAAAATCGAGCTGCTCGATTGTTCGACTTTCGAAAATTTGAAAAAATCGAGTTATTCGATTCCTTGACTTTCGAAAATCTCAAAAAATTGAGTTATTCGATTGTTAGATTTTCGAAAATTTCAAAAAATTGAGTTATTCGATTGTTCGATTTTCGAAAATTTCAAAAAATCGAGTTATTCGATTCTTCGACTTTCGAGAATTTCAAAAAATCGAGTTATTCGATTGTTCGATTTTCGAAGAGAGCGAAAAACCGAGTTATTCGATTGTTCGACTTTCGAAAATTTTAAAAACCGAGTTATTCGATTGTTCGACTTTCGAAAATTTGAAAAAATCGAGTTATTCGATTCCTTGACTTTCGAAAATCTCAAAAAATTGAGTTATTCGATTGCTCGATTTTCGAAAATTTCAAAAAATTGAGTTATTCGATTGTTCGATTTTCGAAAATTTCAAAAAATCGAGTTATTCGATTCTTCGACTTTCGAGAATTTCAAAAAATCGAGTTATTCGATTGTTCGATTTTCGAAGACAGCGAAAAATCAAGTTATTCGATTGCTCGATTTTCGAAGAGAGCGAAAAACCGAGTTATTCGATTGTTCGACTTTCGAAAATTTGAAAAATCGAGTTATTCGATTGTTCGACTTTCGAAGACGGCGAAAAATCGAGCTGTTCGATTGTTCGACTTTCGAAAATTTCAAAAAACCGAGTTATTCGATTGTTCGACTTTCGAAAATTTGAAAAAATCGAGTTATTCGATTCTTCGACTTTCGAAAATCTCAAAAAATTGAGTTATTCGATTGTTCGATTTTCGAAGAGAGCGAAAAATCGAGTTATTCGATTGTTCGACTTTCGAAGACGGCGAAAAATCGAGCTGCTCGATTGTTCGACTTTCGAAAATTTGAAAAAATCGAGTTATTCGATTCCTTGACTTTCGAAAATCTCAAAAAATTGAGTTATTCGATTGTTCGATTTTCGAAAATTTCAAAAAATTGAGTTATTCGATTGTTCGATTTTCGAAAATTTCAAAAAATCGAGTTATTCGATTCTTCGACTTTCGAGAATTTCAAAAAATCGAGTTATTCGATTGTTCGATTTTCGAAGAGAGCGAAAAACCGAGTTATTCGATTGTTCGACTTTCGAAAATTTTAAAAACCGAGTTATTCGATTGTTCGACTTTCGAAAATTTGAAAAAATCGAGTTTTTCGATTCCTTGACTTTCGAAAATCTCAAAAAATTGAGTTATTCGATTGCTCGATTTTCGAAAATTTCAAAAAATTGAGTTATTCGATTGTTCGATTTTCGAAAATTTCAAAAAATCGAGTTATTCGATTCTTCGACTTTCGAGAATTTCAAAAAATCGAGTTATTCGATTGTTCGATTTTCGAAGACAGCGAAAAATCAAGTTATTCGATTGCTCGATTTTCGAAGAGAGCGAAAAACCGAGTTATTCGATTGTTCGACTTTCGAAAATTTGAAAAATCGAGTTATTCGATTGTTCGACTTTCGAAGACGGCGAAAAATCGAGCTGTTCGATTCTTCGACTTTCGAAAATTTGAAAAAATCGAGTTATTCGATTCTTCGACTTTCGAAAATCTCAAAAAATAGAGTTATTCGATTGTTCGATTTCCGAAGAAAGCGAAAAATCGAGTTATTCGATTGTTCGACTTTCGAAGACGGCGTAAAATCGAGCTGTTCGATTGTTCGACTTTCGAAAATTTGAAAAATCGAGTTATTCGATTCTTCGACTTTCGAAAATCTCAAAAAATTGAGTTATTCGATTGTTCGATTTTCGAAGAGAGCGAAAAATCGAGTTATTCGATTGTTCGACTTTCGAAGACGGCGAAAAATCGAGTTATTCGATTGTTCGACTTTCGAAAATTTGAAAAAATCGAGTTATTCGATTCTTCGACTTTCTGATTTTCCGTGTAGGCCAACCAAGGCTTTCTTCCCTCCAGGGTCGGTAAATTTGCGCCAAAGTTGTTTGGGAAAGATAAAGCGCAGAAACATTCATGAGCTGGCCTCTCCAAATAATTGTTTAGCCGAATAGCATTTCAAACCCGGAGGCAGACATAACTCCGACGCCGTGCGAACCCCCTCCCTGGCGTCGCGCACGGTGCGCGACGAAATTGGACGAGTTGTCGCAGTCCGATGCTGTCGACGGCTAAAAACGCTTCCTACAGGGACATGCGGCACGCCTTTACCTTATTTCAACATTTCTTGAAAATGGTATATGAATGTGGTTTCAATGGGATCTGGGAGCTTAAACACTGAGAACATCTCGTGCTCCGTGGCTAACCATGCGTCACCGAGCGCATGTCCTCGTTTCAACGCCGCGACGTCGCACGCGGCTAGCGCGCGACGTCGCGTTGGAGTTAGATCCAGGAGCCATTCAAACCACCTCCACGATATCCCGAGGAGCAAAATGCATGGCGCATCCCAAGTCCAACTGACTCGCTAAATGATTTTGTCTCTGATATTAAGAGAATTGTAGAAATTCGCACTGTAGCAAAAATTGCAGAAGGAAGTGAACTTTCTACATCGACAGAAAGTGCAATGCGCGGGCCTATGATCTCCATAAATAATTTTCAAGAGGAGTTTTCACGTACAAACCACCTAATCTTGGTTTTATTCACGCTTCAAATGGATTTTTCTATGCAACATTCGGAAAGGCCGTGGGTAGGGATCTCAGAACTGATTGAGCAATGCCGTCCTTAATCCTTTGTCCTTTGAATATAGTGGGATCTTTATCCTTTATCCTTTAATGAGCTCCATTATTTCTGCGACAAAATTAGTCACTTCGTTGTAGTGACACGTAGCCTAGATACCGATTTAGCCCATCGATGCCGTTCCGAAAAAAGCTACATCTTCGTGTGATTTCGAAAGTGTGAGCACAAAGCTTCGAGGGACAAAGCCAAACGAGTGCTAGGCAGTGGATTACTCGTTGTTCACGAAAAATGAGCGTTTAAACTCGATCAAGTCCATAGTGCGCTTCACCGACAAAATACTTCCTCAGAATATCGAGGGCATATGCAACGCAACCGGGACCTATTCCAGGTGTCAGTTGCTAGAACTAAGACCTGCAGCGGAATTTTGAGATGGAGGATTGTATTGACCGAATAGGAGCTGCTAACTTCTTGCTGGAGAGCGTGGAGCGCAGTCGGATGAGGCGCCGGCTGTCGCCTGCACCCGATACCAGGTTCCTGGTTCGGATTTCCCGCCCAGGCCAACAAAGCCTTCCATCCATCCGGAGTCGGTGAATTGGTAAAAGGCTTGTCTGGGAAGGATAAAGCACAGACTTGTACATCAAGTCATTGGATGGCCAAATACGCATTCAGCTCGCTTCCACAACATCAGGTAGAAGTAGAGTGCGTGGCGCATCGTAAAGGGGATTGAGTAACGCCGTCCTTTATCCTTATTCTTTATCCTAACTACTTGCTATCCCTGAACGGCAAGAAAGAAATAAGTTGTTCATTCTATATTCGGATCTACCCTAGCGGGGCGGGACCTCACTATGTCTGCTTGAAAACGGCAAAAATATCAAAGAAATCTGTTTAATGAAGAGGACACACTGCATCGGATAAAAGATGATCCATATCTGCAATTTCCTAGCGGGAGAAAGATACATGTTTCCTGTCTCTCTTGCATTTCCAGTGGTGCCTCCCCTTCCGACTAGGACAGTTTTCTATATTATGTTAGTTATCCGCTACGCAGGAGAAAGGCCTTGACCTACATGCTCGGTCAGTTTCTCACGGAGAAGCTCACATAAGCGTAGGTTCCAACCACATAGGCCTATTCCAAGGAGCACAGAAATATTTACGTTTTTGACATCTGTCCGAGAAGTTATGAATCCAACAAGCTGAGGACGTAGACGTGTACAGTACAACTGCAAGAACTCATCTAAGCCTGATTAATCACTCTACCTCTACGGGATGTCGTCGAGGCGATTTGAATGGGTATTTGGTCATACACTGACTTGCGGTGGCCAGCCGATGATCAAGTCAACGATTTATCTTTCCCAGGCAAGTCTGGTTCCAATTGCCCACCCCGGAGGGAAAGAAGGCTTTTGGTTGGGATGGCGGGAAATCCGAACCAGGAACCTGGTATCGGGTGCACGCGGCAGACGGCACCTCCTCCGACTGCGCTACGCTCGCCCTGTCTATGCGTACATTCAAGAAAATCTTGTCCAGTCGTAATTGTTTTTGGAGCAATAAAGAGACATTCCTTGTAGTGACCTATTTGGAGATTCCTGTTGCACTGTTTTGCTGTACTGCATAGTCTTTCCTAATTTCACGTGTACTGGTTTCTGCTTGTCTGCCAGAAATAAATAAGTGAATAAACAAATAACTCTAGAGACGCAATAAAACCTTCCAAATCTCTTACATCATTTTTCTGTTAGTTGTGGAAGACTACTAACCAAACGTGGGCTAGCGTTGTCGTGGAAGAGGCACAATTTCTCTGCTGATCGAGCTCTTAGGCCCCGTTTATACTTCGACGCCGAGCGACGCGACGCCATGTACAGTGGCCATATTGATTGAGCGAAGCGATCGATCAATTTGGCCACAATGCGTGGCGTCGCGTCGCTCGGCGTCGAAGTATAAATGGGACCTTAGGCAATTCATAGTCGTTTTTCATAACTTCTAGAAGAGTAATGCGGAGATTGTCATAGATGGACAACACATGCGATGACGACGACCATTCTCCACACTCCCTCCCCACCTGCACTTTCGTTCTTCTTCGCAACTCTTAGCCAAGAACAATGCCTTTTCACAACCGGTGATTATGTTTCATTCCCACGCGAAATTACTTCCCTGGAAAAAGTAGCGGAGCTCGCGCTGCGTTTTTTTCTTCAACGAACATTTGCGCTGTACTCGTCATGCACTGCTCAACTGCACTATGCGCTGAGACTTTGTAAAGCTTTCAAAACCGTTTATCGATTCGGTACTAGTCGTTATTGTGGCCCACATGTGGAGGCGAGAACGTGACAGCCAATCACAACCAGCCATCTCAACGGAGCGCCGACCATACACGCCCATTCGATGCAGCCTGATTTGTCTGGCGCCGCCGCCCCCTCTATGCAGGCCGCATTAACGACTAGTAGTTCTTGATTTTTATTTGTCCTGAGCTAGTCTTTTATTAACGTTTACCTCACGATATACAGAGCTAGGGTTCATGTCTGATTCCTGGGAAGTTCATTAACCATTTGGATACTTCATTTAGTATTCCTGATTTCCAAACCGTTTTTTCTTCTTCATGTAGGTAGACGCAGGTTTGAACAACAGCTAGCGTTCTCTCGTCGAAGGCTGTTCGCAGAGTTTAGGACAATTATGAGTGATGACGTAAACAGCGGTTATGTAACTCGCTCGAATTCATGGCAAGCTTATGAGTGGAAATTTCGAGATGTTTCTTCTTGTGTGGCGGAGTGTATTTCACAGCGCTCTTAAGATTGCTGAGAGCTTGCCCCTTACCGCTTGTCAATTATTTTTTGTAAAAATGCTTTTATACCATACTACACAACGGTTTCTTCGGATCTATCCTAGTCGGAGGGGGGGAGGGGGGGTGGCACATAACAAAAAATCATAAATGGAACAAATTGACTTGGGTTCACGTTGTGGGTTCTAGAGGACGAAATATTGCCCAAGCTGGCAAAATTTACAAAAAGCAACAAAAAATTACAAAAAAAAAGTATCACGGTGGTAAAGCGATGCGCGGTCCTTACTTTGGTAGATCCCGGTTATAACATGTCAGGCGACGATCAGCTGTTTTTGAATACATACGTCTTGCCCGCCAGGACATCTTTACAGCCGCGGTGATTTTTTGTTTCTTTTTTGTGTTTTCGTTTGCTTGCTTGATTTTTGGGTGTTATTCTGTCTTTCTGAAGCGGCTCCTTGAATCCCAAGGTAATTTACTGCATGATTTTAGTTATGTGCCCGCTCCCCGGCTAGGATAGATGCCTTTTTTGACTAGAAGCCGTTGTGAATCAGTGCGGTGCAAGATCTCCATTATTAAATGATCCCTTCTATTTACTTATTACTTTATTTATTTTTCTAGCCCTACAGTTCATTGTTCATGCCATAGGAATCGGACCCACAGTAGGATTAGCAGGGAATACAGCAAAACATCGGATTAATTAGGTTTTCCGGAAACTTCTCAGCGTGTCATGTTACTATTTTTCTACAGAATTTTTCGCTCTATCTGATTGAATACATAATTTATGTTTCAACGTTTTTTTAAATGTTTCTGTTCTTGAAGGGATTACAGAAGTATGTCGAAGGAGAAATTCCGAGCGATATCTTATTTCAACTTCAAAATTGGAACAACCCACAGCTGAGACAACTCGACAAATCAACCAAGTGTGGGGGCCTAATAGTGTTGGAGGCAGCCCTGTACGCCAGTAGTTCTGTAAATTTTTGATCGGAAGTTTCAGCCTCGAGGATGGCCCCGGAGCGATCGACCTAGAGCAACGCTGGACAAGTTGAAGGAATTGGTGGAAGCTCAGCCATCCCAAACCGTTCGCGAGATCGCGAAAGAGCCAGACTTCGGTAAAACTGCTTTGAAGCGCCTTGGGAAGGTGAAAAAGCTCGAAAAGTGGGTGCTCTACGAATTGAGTGAGCAGAAATTGCCGCGTTTCGAGATTTGTTCTTCTCTACTTTTCCGCTTTTGGATAGAATCACCACTTGTGATGAAAAGTGGACTCTGTACGATAACATAGAACATTCCGGACGGTGGAAGGACGCCGACAAACCCCCTAGGCATTTTCCCAAGGGGAACCTTCACCAAAGAAAGGTGGTCGGCGGCTGTTGTGATCCATTACAACTTTTTGGCACCAGGCCAAACGATCACAGCAGCGTCTTATTGTGAGAAAATCGACGAAATGCACTGCAAATTGCGTTAACTTCAGTCGGCATTGGTCAGCTGAAGAGGCCTGATTCTTTTGCATGATAACGCCCACCCACACGTTTCACAAATCACTATTCGAAAATTGAACGAATTAAGGGTTGAAGTTCTGCCTCATCCGCCGTATTCTCCAAACCTCTCACCAACCAACTATCACCTTTTCAAACAATTTCAGAATTTTCTCGCTGGTGAAACCTTCGCCAATCAGGACCAAACCAAGACAGCTTTCGTGGATTTTGTCGAATCTCAACCACCTAATTTTTTCGTTGATGGAATAAGTCGACTGGTGGCCCGTTGGCAAAACTATATTGATTTGAACGGTGCTTATTTCGAATAATTCCGAATTTATGGTAGGTCGAAATGAAGCGCTCAAAACGCTGAGAACTTTCCGGACAACCTAGTAGAAGCAGAACAGAACATGACGCTATAAGGATAAAGGACAACGAATAAAGGACGGCGTTATTCAGCCCCCTTTTGATGCGCCACGCATCCTACTTCTACGCGATGTCGAGGAGGTGAGTTGAATGCGCATTTGGTTATACAATGACGTGCGGTGGCCAGCCGGTAAACAAGTCTGCGCTTTATCCTTCCCAGGCAGGTCTGGTCCAAATCACCGACCCCGGGGATGGAGGGCTTGGTTGGCCTGGGCGGGAAATCTGAACCAGGAGCCTGGTATCGGATGTAGACGTCAGCCGGCAGAGCAGGAGGCATAGTCAACAAACAGGTGAAGAGCTAGGTGTAAGGGGTACACTCAGATACACTCATAACGTTGGTTTAATGGCGCTCTCCTTTCAACTAAAATCATCGGCTACCCCTCCTCCTTCCTGTGATTCCCAGGTCTATTTGTGTGTAAAGTGTTGTTGTAGAGATGTGCAATGTTAAAGATAAAGATAAAGGACGGCGTTATTCAATCCCCTTTGAGATCCGCCAGGCATTCTGCTCCAACAGGATGTGGTGGAGGCGAGTTGAACGCGTATTTGGCCATACAATGACTTGCGGTGGCCAGCCGATGAACAAGTCAGCGCTTTATCCTTCCCAGACAAGTCTGGTACCAAGTCACCGACCCCGGAGGGATAGAAGGCTTGGCTGGCCTTAGCGGGAAATTCGAACCAGGAACCCGGTGCAGGCGACAGCCGGCGCCTCCTCCGACTGCGCTCCACGCGCCCTGTGCAATGTTACTGTTTTTAAACCTGAAGAAGGGCTTAAAGCCCGAAACGTTGTCAATAAAGAATTGACCAAGTCGAGCTTCACTATTGCAAAGTCAAAGTGACGATGATGTTGAAGAGCGTGGCGCATCCTTTGTTGAACACCACTCTTCAATCCTTTTGTGTGAGTGTTTGACGAGGTTAATGTAGAGGTGCCCCGATTTTTCTGAAATGGTATCTTTTAGTTACGCAACCGGAGCTGTCAACAATATGTGAAATGTTCTGGCGACGAACAAGAACGAGCGCTGATTAATCCCTTTGGGATGAGAAAGACATTGCACTTTTGCGTGCATCGATGCCTTGTCGGAGTATATCAAGGACAAGACGTTTTTACTATGAAAACGTCAGCAAATTATCGAGTAGCACAAGTGCACATAGATCTCAACTACATGACACCTCACTGTCCTGCTATATATAAATGAGTTAGCGGATGTTCGTCTGCGTCCGTCTGTCCGAAGCCTTCCAAACACGTCGCGCAACAGACACCTGGGTTCAGAAGACGTGTCATCAACGTCGTGTTGCAATCGTGGGAGGGGATAATATAGCGTAGTGAACAGAGAATTTATAGTGAAGTGGCACTCAATGTTCAGATAAACATCCTCTAAAGGACACGTTCCGTAGGTCCTCCGATTCCGATGTTTATCGGAACATCGAGTGCCACCTCACTATACATAAATTGTCAGTTCGCTGTGCTATACCATATCCTCACACTGCGCCGGCTGATTCGAGGTTCTCGGTTCCGATCCGGCACAATCAAACCATCTATTCCTTTATGACGAATGAGTTATGTACGTGTGAACTTGTTTGGAAAGTAGAAATGGTTGACCTGCTCGTCAGCTCTTCACCGTATTCCACTGTGCAGACAAACATACCGTAGGATTTGTGATCCATTCCAAGCAGGAATTAGTTATCTCCGTTCTTGATCTATTTCCCTTTATTAATCAACCAGCCGTCAGAGCAGCCTGTGGGGCGCACTGACGACTTTTGAACGGCTTCGCCGTAGTTACTTCTCATCATTAGTTGTAGCTGCCATCTATGTATATCGTGCTTTCTACAGGAAAGACATCTTAACTACGTCGAGTGAGGCAAGCTAGAAAGGGTCACAACGAGAGGCTGAAAAAGATTGAGCCCACCAACTATAAATCTATACGTAAATGTTTCGCTAATATAGTGATGCCATGCTAAAAAAATCTAACATTTTTGAATGCTATGAAATATTCAGAGAATCACCATTTCATTATAACTGACATAACCAGCCTGTAACGACTATAAAGGCAAAATATTCATCGACTTCTCTTCAGTGACTTCGACTACTCCCAGGGCTGAACTTTCGGACCGCTTGCATGACATTGACAATAAAATCGATAGCTTGAGCAGTATCGATTGATGGCAATCGAAACTTCTAAAACGAACTTCAGATTCGTGTTCAGCGACTCTCAGGGCTAAAGTTTTCGACCGCTTGAATGAAATCCACCAAAAATCGATAGTTTGACTAATATCGATTGATGGTGATCGATATTTTAAAAACGATTTTCAGTTTCGATTACTCTCAAGGCTGAAGTTTCGAACCGTTTGATTGGCATCTTGAACAAAATATACAGTAGGATTTCTTATTATAAACAAGTGTAAATAAGCAATTGCTTTTCCAGGCTACCTGAGGGGATTTCGTTTTAGCATCTAACTTGTCCTCCTTACTTCTGGAGCATGCCATCATTATATAGGCTCTCGCAACCTAGATGGTTAACTCTGCTGAAATCCTGCTTTAATGTATAACGTTGCCGTTTCAATCTTACATTGTTGCCTCGTCTTGTCTCTTTTCCTTTTTTTTGTCGTTATTTTGTTGTTGGTCACACATATAGTGCGCGTCTTTCAGATGCAGTTCCATAAAAAATAAAGATAAATAAAATAAAAAAAATTTAAAAATACGGGATGGTTAAGTATAGAAAATAAAAGACGGCGTTAGGGGTCGTTTAGTGTGCGCGCGAAGCGATGCCATGTGTATATATGGCCCAATTGATCAATCGCGTCGCTCGATCAATTTGGCCACTACGCGTGCATCGCGTCGCGCGCACACTGAACGACCCCTTAATCAATCCCTGTTAGCTTTTCCTTTATTTGTAAATTTATAAAAGCATAGTAAAATATTGAAGATAAAAGACAATAAAATTAAAAAATTCCTGTTTGCAGTGGGTTGATATTTATTTGGGATGTTTAATTTAATGTCTAAGGAGAACGAGCTGCCTAAAAATTATGTAATTTCTAATATCGCCGACAACGTCACAACTGAGGGCAAATCTGAACGCATCGCAGTAATTAATGTCAAGCGTTTGACACTTCCGTGTGCCCTTTGCGCTAGCTCATCAAAATTGTGCATTAAGCTAATTGCGCTGTGTACGCAAATATACAGAACTACGAGTTGTCGCTGGAGTGCTACTACGTCAGCTGTGAAGCACTGGGCGATTATTGTACTCAGTTCAGCTAGCTGTGTGAGCGTCGCTTGTGAATAATTCAACAAAAAAAAAATAGCCGATGACGACTAGCCAGGTAGAGTCGTCAGAAGTCCATCTCATTGATGAACTCTAGGCGCCTCTCGTTTTTTCCGGGCCTCATTTTTTCGGCAGTTACCACTAAATTTTGCTTGTTTCCACTGTCCTTCCGCCATTGACGCTAATGGTCTCCTCGACGACAGGATATCTCGAATAGCTCTCGGCGCCAGATGTCACCGAAGCAGAATTCTGACTAGCAAGAATAGCTCCTTAAAGAAACGGAAAGCGCCCATCGGATGTTGAACTCTGTGGTTTTTATCGTCAATATTAAAACTGGCATGTGTTTGTGCTCATCCGCTCGGAATTAATGAGCATTTCGGGTTTAATGAGTTCACGCGGTTTATAGAATTACCAGATTCGCTGTCTATATCTGTCTCGCCAAGGCAGAAGGTACAATCGGCTTCCACCTCCTTCACGGTTTCAGCCGCTCTGGGTGGTTCACCTGGGGAGCGTATCAGAGGAAATTTCTCCCATTTTTCACAGGAGGAGGGGTAGAGGTAAAGCGCACAACTGTAGTAACGCTTCCCGATTCCTCTCATCAGTTCTTTGAACGTGAAATAAGTTCACCAACTTTAACGATCTCATTTATGTAAAAGGGACAACCTTCGCTCAACTGGATTTTCTTCAAGACAGAAAAGTGCCAAAGTGTGCAAACAATAACTCTCTTTTCTGACATGCTCTTAGCTCTCCCTTCGGTTTCTCTTAAGGATGCATTTTTTAACATCTCATTTACATATTAATCGAGCCTCCATGACTATATTCGATGCATACCATACCCCATTGTCCCAGGGCGTTCTAGAGTCGATTGTTTGTGTTTCGCTTGAACACTTGCTACGATTTCTTCACAAAGTGGCCGTATTGGTTGATTTGTGCTTCTTTTAGGGTTCAAAACTTGAAAACACACTACGACCTGCGAAAAATGCAGGGTATCCTAAAAAAAAAAATGCAAGTACTGTTTGAAAGGTTCTAACATTGCTGCTGGTGAAACTTTTGAAGATGGTTGAGACTCATACGAAAGCGCAAGGTAACGAGATTTCCTTGGCGTGCGGATAGTCAAGATTGCGCCATGCCCGCCTAAAACCTTGCATTTCAGACTCGATTGATTGTGCATGGGCTGAATGCTTGTTGCATTCTTGTTGCTACATACTTGGCCAGATTAACCTGTGCTGTGCTTATTTCAACGTTTAGAACTTGACAATCGCGTGAAGACAATCACGAGACGCACGAGGTTATTGACAAAAACTATTTAAATGTGAGCAGAAGCCTCGTTTTCAAAGACAGATTCTGTGGAGTGATGAATCCACATTCCAGGTGAATAAAGAGAATAATCGGCATAATTACAGCTACTTGGCGAAGGAAAATCTTAAAAGAAGCACAACACAGGTTAATCTGGACGAGCAGTAATAAAATTGTAACAAGCATTCAGCCCATGCCCAATCAATCGAGTCGGAAATTCAAGGTTTTGGGCCAGGACATGACGCAATCTTGACTATTTGCGCACCACAGAAGTCTCGTTACCCTGTGCTTTCGTATGAGTTTCAACCATCTTCAAAAGCTTCACCAGCAGTTTGTTAGAATCTTTCAATAAGGACCAGCATTTTTTTAGGATACCTTGCATTTTTCGCAAGACATTGTGTGTTCTTAAGTTTTAGACCTTAAAAGAAGCACAAATCAATCGATACGTCTACATTGTAAAGAAATTATGCCAAGTATTCAAGCGAAACACAATAAGTCGAGTGTAAAACGAACATTTCAGAAGAGTGCATGGCGCATTCTATACCACTCATATGTTAGAAAATTTCTATTTTCTTAAACTTTTATATGAGCGCTCAACTTCTTTAGTATCTTTATTATGAACAAAGTTATCACCTTTCAAACAGTGTATACATTTTTTTGAGACACCCTGTATAATTTTTCAAGAATCGCATTATTTTAATAATAGTTGCAATAATAGAATGGTAATTTCATATCTAGTTTTTGGACTATATAGTTGCGATCTAGAGAGATTCAATGTGCGATTAAAAGTGACTCACGCTTCACCTTCTGCTCACCTAACAAGGAAAGGTTTTTAATTTATGGTGAACTTTTGCGATGCTATTTTGACAGGAAGTAAGACCGTGTGAGCGGAGTCCAGAGTAACATTTATTTTTGCTGGATGCTTTTTTTAAGTTCGGAAAAAGTGGGGTAAAAACGTGTGCGCAACAATCATCAACTCCTATGACACACCACAAGACACGCTTCGGTGGCGCAGTCGGTGAGAGTGATGCCTCATAGGAGCACACCGACGGGTTTTGAGTTCGAGTCCGCGTACTGCCAGTACTTCTGCATAAATTAGTTTGCTGTTATTCTGCTCTCTCACATAAGTCAATTCTAGATCATCAGTGCCCGCAACAAACCAAGGCTGTGCATTTCCGCCTTCATAGAAAAATTTTTTCACTTGGGCTTTATTAACCTTAGGGGACATGAGCTGTTTCCGTATTACTTACTAGAAGAATTAGCTGTTTTAAACGCACTTTTCGTGCGTCCATGAATAAATAAACATGTGCTGTTGTTTCAGCGATGCGGATCTGCACCACCACCGTGTCATACCATATCACCAATGATACCGTAACCGCACACAAATACACATATCATACGGTTGAATTTTATGAATCCGAGCCATACATATACATAAATAAGTGTACTGAAAATGTCGTTCTCACCTGAACGTGTTGTCAACCGACTACTTTCCACCTCCACACCGGATTTCGAAGCATAATAACAACAAACCAATATGTGCAAAAACACTGCCAGTACGCGGACTCGAACTCAAAAAGCCGCCGGTGTGGTCCCATAAGGCAGCACTCCTACCGACTGCGCCACCGAGGCACATCTCGTGGAGTGTCATAGGGCTTGGTGATTGTTGCGCTCACGTCTGCATACCTCTTTTTCAGATCTTTAAAAAAGCGTTCAGCAAAAACTAACCGTAATTCTGGACACCGCTCACGCGGCCTTTCATCCTGTTGAAACCGCATCGCAAAAGCTTACCATCTGTTGGGAACCTTTCCTTGTTAGATCAATTTCAAAGACAAAGTAGAAACAGAAATTAGTCAAATTTCACTCTTTGGAATAAGTTAAAAATTATGAGGTGTTCCCATAGCTTGTTGTCCTTGTTCTCTTGTTGACGAGCATAGGGCGTTGGGTGTTGTATCTAATAGGCTGACGCAAAATTGATCTCCGTTTCGAGGTATGTATAAACAAATAAATAAGTTTTTTTACCCTGAATTCCGTCTTAGGGAAAGTCACACATACCGTTCGGGTGGTTTTTTCCTGCGCTATCAAAAAACATATGTGGATGTCGCTCTAATGCTTCTAACCGATATTTTCCAGGGCTCCGTAAAATCATGAACCGACGCGACTATCAAGTAAATCACCATGCTTTGCGAATTTCAATTGGGACGTTCTGCGGCACAGGCATCCCGTAACCTTAGCCCCGCTTTTGAGATGGACTGTCATTGCGAACGAACGATGAGCCTCTACTTCGAAAAATTCGCTTCTGGCGATTTTGACCACGAAGAAAAACCAGGTCGCGGGCGCAGGTCGTCGCTTGACGATGAGGTTTTGAGGAGAGCCGTCGAAGCAAATCCGAAGACGAATACACGTACGTTAGCAGGGGGCCTTCGCGTACATCATCGTACGGTAGCAGGACATTTGGCGAGAATCGGCAAGGTGAAGAAGTTTTCGAAGTGGATGCCTCATGAGCTGACCGATGAGCATCGTCTGGCACGTTTCGACACTGGCTCCTACCTGCTAGTTCGCTTTAAAATTCAGCCTTTTCGAAGCCGTATCATAACTGTGGGCAAAAAATGGGTCCTTTATGATAATGTTTCGCATGGTGCGAAAGCTTTGATCGCAAAAAAGATCCTGTAATAGTATGCAGCATCTAGGCTTAACGAAAAAGTGTTGGGCATTGTTTTGCGTAATCTGAGTTCGTCTCCACATCTTCTCTCGTTCCCGATAGGTGAAATCTCCCAATATACAGAGCTTCTTACGACTACCGAAAGTCCTCCACTGTGCTCCGCATATTGCTGACAATTAACACTTCTGTGGACTACGTGCGGGCGAAAAACATCGATCTGCATCTAACACATGGTCGCATTGGTGCTGCTTGTGACACGGAGGCAGACATAACTCCAACGCCGCGCGAACCACCCTGGCGTCGCGCTCGGTGCGCGACGAAAATGGGCGAGTTGTCGCTGTCCGACTGCTTCCGACAAGGGCGGCTAGAGGCGTAATGCGCACAATCATTGGGAGAACGCGCAGGCTGAAGAAACTGGGAGGAGAACTGATGTAACGCATTAATTGATTGGAACTTCCGAGTTTGGAAGATCATTGTTCTCTTATTTATGCGTCCACAACAGCACAGCTTTTGCATCAGCTGGCGCCTCGTCATTTTGAGTAATGGTTAACACATTTATAGAGTTTGCCGCAAATAGGGTCGGGTGGGGTGGGGGTTACCAACAGTACAACCATACACAACGATTAGTGCTGCACGAAACTGGATTTTTTGCAGCACTGGTGTACTCCACCGCTATGGTAAACGGAGGTAAGTCATTTCTGATGCAACTTTACATACACATTTCTTACCAAGCGAATACCTTTTTTTTATCGATCATACTGATTGATCGTGGGTCGTGGGTCTTGAACATTGGCGAGGTTCCGTGCTCCGCGGCTAATCTGCCTTCTTCCCATATGCAGATGAACCACCTACGCTTATTAATTAGCTATAAATGCATCTGTTTCGTCTTTTTGACCAGTAATGAGATTAATTATAGAATTGACTCATTGATTACTACTTTTTCCGATAATTCTTTAAAATAAGTTTAAGGTTCTTCCTCGACCACGAATTTTCATTATGTGTACAGCTAGCATGCCCACAATTTTATAATAATAATAATAATTTATTACGTGGTATAAGACACACGTTAGAAAAAAAATGAACAAAAAACACGTCACTAAAAGAGACATCATGGTTCTCAAAACTTTAGAAGAGAAGCAGCTTCTTCTCAGCCATACGTTTGAAAGAGCTGGAAACCTGCCTGACAACACAAAAATTGTGTTTTAGAGACAAATATGTCGATCCTGCTCTGCAAGTGAAAACCCCTAACCTTTGTGTAGTTCTAGGGCTTCGGAAGGAGATCTTTTCCGAACCACCTCTAGTTCTAGAAGGTAGGAGAGAGTAAAACTGAGAGGCATCGACGTCCATGATTCCTGACAGCATTTTGAAGATAGCGCAAACATCTCTAAGTTTCCTACGGGATTCTAATGTGTGCAGATTGAAATATCTGTTTCTAATGTTCCCTCGTGGCACTCTAGAGTACAGAAAACTTCCTGATCGAAGTAGAATTTTCCTAGTATAACTGTTCTGAATCTTCTCAAGGAAGGTAATGTCCTTCTTTTTATAGGGAGAGAACACGGTAGATCCACTCTCAACAATAGGTCTTACGTATGTTTTGTAGGCCTGCACCAGGACCGCATTGTTGCGAGTGCAGAGACCTTTGAAAATTTGGAACATACGTGACTGGGCCTTCCTCTGGATGACCTTGTAGTGTTCCGAAAAATCAAGCTTATCATCGTAATGGAATCCAAGATCTCTCACTGAATGAACTTTGGAGATAGGGTAATCGCCAACCAAGTACTCAGACGGTGCGTCAGACGATCCTATTCTCATAAACACCGTCTTTTCTGGCGCCAAAGGTAGATTCCATGCTGTGGACCAGTCTCGCAGTTTCTGAATGGCCAACTGCAAGATACCGTGGTCTTCAGAAGATAGTACTTCACGGTAGATCTTGATATCGTCCGCAAACTGTTTGACTACAACACCATTGTCCATTAGGAGTTCTGGTATATCGGAGGTATAGATCATGAATAGCAAAGGAGAAAGCACCCCACCCTGGGGAACGCCACTCTTAACCTGTCTGCAATCAGATAGAGCTTTCCCTACTTTTACTTGAAACGTTCTGTTGGCTAAAAATTTATGTAGCCAATTACAAATAACTGGGTGAATGCCAAGCTGAGAAATCCTTTGTAGCAGCTTACTGTGGCTAACTCTATCAAAGGCTTTTGAGAAGTCAAAGTACACCACATCGCATGACTTTTTTGTGTCTAAGCAATTAGACCAGTCATTAATGCATTCCAACATATTTGTTTCAACCGACCGTCCTGGTATGAATCCATGCTGACTTTTTGGTATCATTTTATTTTTTAGAAGATAATCGAAAATATGGCTTTTTAGGACCTTCTCAAAAGTTCTGCAGAAAAATGATGTAATACTCACGGGTCTGTAATTATTAACGTCGTTAGCAGGATTCTTCTTCAGTAGTGGGGTTACAAAAGAATGTTTCCATCTCGCAGGCACTTCCGCATGTATTAGGGATTGATTGAATAAATACGAAAGTGGGCCCACCACAACGTGGGCGACCTTCTTAATGAAAAAGGCTGGAATACACATAAAAGGGAAGGAATAAGGGTTAGCGTTAATGCGCCACGCGTCCCACTTCGACTGAAAATCGTGGAGAGTAATAATATGCGCATTTCATCTAAAAATTACTTCTGGTAGCTAATCGACGGACGAGGTGAAGAGCAGACCAATATGGGAACGATTCTCTGATACGGCAGGAACGGAATGCCTGGTTGAACTGGGCTGAACCCAAACATCCAATCGATTTGTGCCGTACGCAACAACAAGTCAGGGCGTGATCCGACTGCTCCATATGCGCATCCGTGAAGCAATGGGAACGGAGGGATCTATTCTAGTGGGGGGGGGGGGGGGGGGGACAACGTTAGAGTCACAGTTGCGTCCAGCATTCCACGACACGACACCACATTCCCCGAGTTCACATGAGTGCCATCGCATCATTCTGCAGTAGCTGAAATTCTGGAGCAACTTCAACGGAGGGGGCGGAAAGCCAAAACATCGCATGCCCATCGCCGATTAGGATAGATCCAAAAGAGTCCTGCAGAGAGGTTAGTGTTTTTCAGCAGAACAATCCAGGAATGTGTACGAACAATTATCGCGGAAACTTTTAATGGAATTTTTCATTTTTTTAAATGGAAAATTCTTCATCCAACGGAGCCAATAAATTACGAAACCCTTATCGTTCATGAGACTATTCTAAAAGGCTAATTTACTTGTCCATTACTTTTTCAAGGCAACTGCTGGTTAAAGACTGCCTCTGAAAAAGGTAAAAAAAACACTTCCGAAAATGACTTGAACGATTGTTTGTGTTTGCTGTTTTTTGTGTTTGTGTTGGACCGTTCTGTTTCTATCATTCTTCCAGACTCTACTTCTACCATTTAATTTGCGTCCAGTACAGTTATTAGCGTGCTGCTTGTTATGTTTGTGCTTGAAGCGGCCATTATTTTCGCGCAACGACATATACACACGCACAACATTTGCCGGAGCCGATTAATTGCAGCGACTCGCTTGTTTGGTTCATTCATCCATCTTCCCTTTGTACGGTTGCAACCCCAAAGAGAATGCTCTACAACGTTCATTTATCGATTTATTGATTTGTTCTGAAAAGTTTTTCGATGGATTTCAATAATCTTCCTTGCAACTAGGGGATTATGTAGCTATCCGTGAAACTTTTCAAGGAAGCTCGTCATCGTCGTCACCCCTCCATTAGTAGGCGTTATGACCTACTTGCACTCTGAGCTCTATGGCCCCAATAAGCAATGTGTGAAAATTTTCAATTTCCGTCTATCTCGAGCTTTTTCGCATCGATAATAAGCAGAGCTGGTAGCATTGTCAGTTCATGCAAACAATCCTCGCCTAATGAAGATTCAGTAAGGGGGGGGGAGGGTCTTCGCCGAGCACGAGGTCGGCTCCGCTCTCCACTTTCTCTGGAGTTTTTTTAACGTTCAAAACTATGATTTTCTTCTTGAACGGCATGTCGGTGAGAACGCTCATCTATTTGTTTTCGAAGGATTCACTACTCTTTTCATCCTAGCACTTGCGTGGATGTACAGCGGAATGTATAGCTTTTTTTGATCGAGCATCTAGCAATTTGTAAACTTCATTATTGAAATCTTAAATATCCAAAACTTTGCCAATCGATCAAAGGATCAGCCGATGCACTAGCACTCTTGCTTCTTCCATTTTTTAATGTAAGTGAGACAAATAAAGGTTATGTCGAGTATACACACTCTACAGTGATTGGAACCCCTCCTTCGAGCTCATTTCAGCTGAAAAGCGATGTTTTACCGATCATTCTCTGAGTTTCAAGTGTTTTCCTTGTCCTTCTCTGCTCGTTTCTGTACTGGAGATGTGCTCTTCTGACTCCATAGACTTTTTATATAATAGCTCGCATACGTTTCCAATAATGGTGATAGGGAGGTGACTCTCTAAGTGAGTATGCTCTCTACGGAATACTTTTTAATCAAAAAATGCATAAAAATGCATCCCTGGACTCTATTATAACCCCAAACTGGCATAGAATACTGTAGATGTGCTCGAGCGAACATAGCTATTCGAATGGTCGAATATTCGATATTTCCAGGTTTTCGAATATTCGCTCGAAATCGATCATCGAAAAGGGACCACATTCGAACATTATTCGAAAATCAAAAAATTTTATTCGAATAAACTTCACATATTCGAATACAGAACTTGATTTGAACAAATCATTGGACTGTCAAATGTTCGAATCAAACAAAAAATAAGGCATATTCGATTTTCGATTACTCGAGAAATTGATGAAAGAATAAGTTCGTTCGTGCATTTGCTCGAAATTTTTCGACATCAAATAAATTCGTTCATTCATTCGTTCGAAAATTTTAGAATTTGTCCGTTCATTCCTTCTTTTGAAAAAAATTTCTCGAAAACGCAATTATATAGAATACCATCAAAAGTGAAGGCGCGTGTAGCGCAGTCGGAGGAGGCGCCGACTGTCGCGTGCACCCGATACCAGGTTCCTGGTTCGGATTTCCCGCCCAGGGCAACCAAGCTTTCCATCCCTCCGGGGTCGGTGAATTGGCGCCAGACTTGTCTGGGAAGGATAAAGCGTTGAATTGTTCATCGGCTGGCCACCGTAAGTCATTGTTTGGCCAAATACGCATTCAAATCGCCTCCACGACATTCCATAGAAGTAGAATGCGTGGCGAAAAAAGGGATTGAATAACTAAAGGGGACTGAATAACGCCCCCCCCCCAAAGGGGATTGAATAACGCCGTCCTTTATCCTTATCCTTTATATGAAATCCTTCTCTGCGTTTTTGTTTTTGGACGCACTGAAGCACAGACGAAGGAGCTGCCGGAAGTCGCATCGTATGTACCTCGAATTATGGTTCTTGGTTCGAGTCTCGCCAATGCCAGCCAACCCTTTCATTCCTGTAGGATTAGTGAATCGGTGGCACGCTTGTCTCTGAAGGACGAAGTACTCAGTCGCTTTCACAACTCTTTCTATAGACCAAATACGCATTCAAATTGCATTGCTTCGGAAATATCCTATAGAAGTGGAATGCATGGCGTATCTCAAACAACTGATTAACGCTATCCTCTTTCTTATATGTTCTAATTGTTCCAAATTTTAGGACTTTTTTGAGTTGTTGTTTTTTATTTATAGTGAAGGGCTCCATCCATTTGCTTTCTAGTATCCTTTGTTTACATAAACCTTCACGGGATTTCAGGAATACGGTATGCTGAAATGGGACTGATTTCAATAAAAAGTGTCATGTGATACATTAGGTTGTCACATAAGTCCCCGCCGTTCTTTAAACGATTCATTGCGGATTTCTCCGGCAGTCTCTTGCATAGCGCTATACAGCATTCGAAGGAGAATGATTTGCTCTATCAGACCAATTGCTTCTCTCCACTTAGGTTTGGAATTTTTTGCGCAGCTTCTCATAACGTTTGGAGAACAATGTTCTGTACTACAAGAACACGTGCTCGTCCTATTGGCACATTTGTCCTTTATTGATTATTAGGCCAGCAAATTGGGACACATGGGCGCGTGTCGGAAGAGGCGCGACTGTCGTGTGCACCCGACACCAGGTTCCTGGTTCGGATTTCCCGCCCAGGCCAACTAGTTTTCCATCTCTTCGTTGTCGATAAATAAGTACCAGACTCTTCTGGGAAGGACAAAGCGCTGACTTGTTCATCGGCTACCCACTGCAAGTCATTGTATGGCCAAGTATGCATTCAAAGCGCTTGCGCAACATTCCGTAGAAGTAGACTGCGCTGGCGCTTTCCAAAAGGGATTGAGTAACGCCGTCCTTTATCCTCTATTATTATCCAAATTGGGACGTCCGAAGGAGGAGGGTTATTTTTGTCGACAGCTCCTGCTCTGTGGTAGGAATTTTTTGCTTGGTGTTGTATGTCGTCGGAAGAGAATGTCTTGCTCTATAGGAATTTGTGTCGCGTTTATTGGCTCATGCTGATTTCTGTCGAATATCAACAAAATGGCAAAAAGAGAAAAATCATCTTCACCAACAAAACCTTCGCATTGCTCAGTCTGTCTTACTCAGTTTTATATTTCGCTCGAAAAAAGTGCATGTCTTGGTCTACCAGAATCTATGATTTGTTCTTCGGCCATTTAAATTTTCGCTAATTTTCAGGTCACCAAAAATGGAGTGCCAGGTCGACAAGGATAAACACTTCTGGCACCTTCTTCTATCTTCCCTTTGCTTTCAATCAGGGTTCTATTGCTGCTAAGGCTGCAAGAGCAGCGGTGCTTTATGTTGACATAAAACACCACTTTTCATCGACAGTTATAATTCTGAGCAAAAATCGTTGAATATGTCCGTGTGATGGACAATGACGACCAAGCAGGCCGGCAGACATCACACAATAATCAATGAAGGACAAATAAGCAAGTAGTACCAACAGGTGTTCTTGTAGTACAGATAATTGTCTTCCAAACGCTATGAAAAGCTTCACTAAGGTTCCAAACCTAAGCGGAGAGAAGTAACTGTCGGCGATGGCCACTTTTCACTTTTTCATCTTTCACTTTAACGACCTAAAAATTGACGAAATTCAGGACGAAATCCGCAATGAGTCGTTGAATAAAACGGCGGGGACTTATGGGACAACCCACTACAATGTGAGGAATCCTACATTCACAAAGGGCATTATTATGTATGTCACCTAATGCAGAGAATATTGCGACAAGCTTCCCGAAGTGACGCTATGAGCGTGCGCAGCAACCAACCAGATTCAGCTCCTTTACGTTTTCGTTCCTTTACAGTTCTGCACTACATACTACGTTTTCTGAATACGCATTTCATGTCCCGCCCTCCCTCCTTCCAAAAAAGAACAAGATGGAGCATGGCATGCCGAGCTCGCCATTGACGTCGTTCTCTATTCTTTTTGCTTTACGACCTAAAAACTCATGCGCTTTTGATGCAGAGGAGGTCCATTCTGCCTATGTAAGGCAACTATTAGGTTGTTGCGAATGCTCCCGCCATTTTTTGAGTGTGCTTTTTTCTCAATAACGCTACTTTATAGCAACCTATCTTTTGTTCACATAAAGAGATCAGGTACGTATACGTTTACCATTGTTGCTAGCTACTCACTCTCGTGTAACTCCTTCTAGAAAAATGGCACCTTCAAAGGAGTACATCCGAGGTCTCTTATTGTATGGCTTCAAATTTGGTGAGTCAGCAGCCACTTCGTGTAGTCGCATCAGTGGTGCATTTGGAAAGGGCACAGGGTCCGATTGCACTGCACGAGAATGGTTCGCACGCTTTCGCAAAGGTGAGTTTAGCCTTCAGGATTCGTTCAGTGAATCCGATGCCGACAACGACCGATTGCGACAGCTGGTGGAATCGCACCCACGGCGGACTACTTGTGAACTTGCGCAGGACTTGGGTGTACATTAGCCCTAGTTTATACTTGCGCCACCACGCCGCGCGGCACCACGATCGCCATAGATATCGATTTTTCGCGCCGCCCGGTCGATATCTATCCCGACCATCGTGCCGCGCCGCGCAGCGGCGCAAATATAAACTAGGGCTTATGCCACCGTCGCCAGTCACCTACATCAACTGGGTAAGGTGCACAAGTTGGCACAGTGGGTTCCCCATGACCTCGCCGAACGCGACCTCTAGCGACGTGCTGGGTTGGCCACTCAATTCCTCTCGCACAGATACATAGTTGGCTGAAGTCCATAATCACAGGAGATGAGAAGCGGTGCCTGTACGTCAACATCAAGAGGAGCAGACACTGGGTTGACAAAGGTGAACAGGAGGGTCCTCACCCCTTGAAGATCATGCTTCCTGTTTGGTGGGATCACAAAGATGTCATCTACTACGAGCTGCTGTCCCGTGGCGAAACTCCAACAGCGGACTTGTACTGTCAGCAGCTGGATAGACTGGCCGCCAAGATCGCAGAAAAGCGTCCGAATCGAGACACAATCCGATTCTTGTGCGACAATGGTCGACCACACATTACAAGAACGACTCGCCAAAAGCTTCTCGACCTTGGATGGGAAGTGCTGCCCAGCCCACCGTACAGCACATATACTGCACCAACAGACTACCACCTTTCCTGTCTCACTCCAATGCCATGCAATGAAAAACCTTCGACGGCAAGTACGACATGGAACGCTGGCTGACTGGCTTTTACGAATCAAAGCCAGAAAAGCTCTACGCTGACGGAATTGGGAGTCTACCTGAAAGGTGGAGAATAGTGATAGAACATAATGGTGGCTACTTCTTTTCTTGACGTGTTCCGCTTCTTTGTAAAACTTAAAAATGTGGTGTCTTGAAAATAGCGAGAACTTCTGCAACAGCCTAATACTTCCGCTACGTACCAGGCACTAATAGAATGATTTTTTCGATTTTCCTAGAACACGTTCGTAAGGCGTTCAGCATTTAAAATCGCATTTTAGACGTCACATTGTCTATGGAAGATATAGAAAAAAGAGCACTTTGTCGAAAATTTTAACGTCGAACTCAGTTAGTGACAATGAGGCTACGCTGCTGGTGCCTTTGTCCACTGTTCCACACCATTTCCTTTATGCTACTTTTTTTCTATATAAAGGATATCCTTATAAGAATCGCGACAAGCTATAGAAAAGTTACGTGGAACCCTTACAGAAGCTCAAATGGTTTAAGCTCCTCTCGCTAAACCTCTCAAAGTGTTGCCGACATTTCTGACTGTTTCCCAATTTTTGGTAGCGAAATTTTTTAAAGAATTCCACTGCTTATATTTATTTATTTTGTTTGTTGAATCACTAACACATTCTAAGGACCACCATTTCACTATAACTAACTCAGTCTGTGCTATGTTCACATCAGAATGGATGATTTTCAAACTTGTAAAAAGGAAGTTTCTCAGACAAATCGATTTACCATTGTATTGAAGCTCAACGCCATCCAAATATTATAAAATTGATTGTTTTTAAATTGAAATAACGTTTTAGGAAACTGCAGCTTTTTAAAGAAATCTTGGTTTAGAAATTTCCCGTTCTGGAAAAACTGATTTTCTTTTGTTAACAAGCGAAATCAACACAAATGGGCAGGCTCTTTGCACTTTCATGAAAATCTAATTTTTAGACACAGGGCTATTTTTAAGTGTTAATTAATTAATGTTAATTATTTTATTTTAATATTTATTTTATTTCATTTTAATTGATTGGGCGCGTGTAGCGCAGTCGGAGGAGGCGCGACTGTCGCGTGCACCCGATACCAGGTTCCTGGTTCGGATTTCTCGCCCAGGCAAACCAAGCCTTCCATCCCACCGGGGTCGGTGAATTGGTACCAGACTTGTCTGGGAAGGATAAAGCGCTGACTTGTTCATCGGCTGGCCACCGCAAGTCATTGTGTGGCCAAATACGCATTCATGTCGCCTCCACGACATCCCGTAGAAGTAGAATGCGTGGCGCATCCCAGAAGGGATTGAGTAACGCCGTCCTTTATCCTTATTTTAATTGATTATTTTAATTATTTTTTATTTTTCAAAAATAATTCTCTTTTATTTATATAATTATTTATACACTTAAAAGAGTAACTTACAAGGTAGCTAAACAGGTCAGAATGTTAACGCATCTGCAGCAAAAAACTATATAGCAAGGAGGGGACTTAACTTGAAAAGTGAGCGATCACAAAAAAAAGAGAATCGTTTCGTTCTAATTTTTCTAGTTTATGAAGGTTGTGAACGGATAAACAGGTATAAGAACAGGTGTAGGCTGACTACATAGCTCTTCTCTACACAGTAGTGTTCTCGAATATCAGTTCGCAATTTTGCTCTACTCTGCATCGTACATATTTGGAAACATCACGCCCTGATTGGTTGGCGATTGCATGGTCGGCGCTCTGTTTGGATGACTCGTTTCTGCCTCACCAGCTCGGCCATGATGGTCGCATTAACGACTTTCTCTCATTCTTAAATAGCTCTGAAATTTTTAAAGCAGTGTTGGAAACAGATGTGCTCATTGTAGCATGCAGCGTACGAGCTCCGATATATCTGAAATCAATTTTAACATGTTGATGACCGTGTGACACGGTGCCGGGCCACAGCCTTTCGACAGCGCGGGACCGTGTGACACGATGACTTCTAATTTATTTATTTCTAGTTGAATTCAAATCTTTCGAAGGAACTTTTTTGAGTATATGTACTTCATCTTTAGACTTCGTTGTAAAAGGCGTGGCGCACGAAAACAATTTCTGGTTACTGATTTTTCGAGCTTCTGAGCAAGTAGTGGCTTTTTTTATCAAACAACTCTCGACGCTGCAAAAAAAAATCGACTGGTGCCAAGCACCAGATACCTGAAAATTGGCATCGTGTTAGCAATTCCACAATACAGGAGGTTGAACACCTGTGATGCGGAGGTATACAGCATTTAAGTCATGGTATGCACTTTGGTTTTGCTCTCCTCATCGTCGAACTTCCTGCTTGTTTTTGCATCTTTGTCGTCGCCCAATTCCACTTTTGTTTGAGCTCTTATTCTGTGTGTTCGCGTCGGATTCGTGTTGGCATTCTCCGCACTTCTGGCGAATCCCTTCTTTTGTTTACGATCGACATCCTTTACTTGTTTTGATGCACACCAATTTTCCAACACATGCGTGTGGGCCCAAAGCCCAAACTCTCAGCTGTGGTCTCAAATCGATAAATCGATATTGAGTGTCTGATCGATAACATTTTGTTCGCTCTAGCTACCAAATTCTATTCAAGAAAAACCGCTTTTTTGAATATCCTCGAATTCGAATATTCGAAATTTATGAGCATTCGAAACCATTCGAATATTCGAGAAAATTTCGAGAGCACAACTACAGTCCAGACCAAGCGTTGGAAATGCTGCACAGGTTCCATAATATCCAATCAGAGTCAACCAACAACTGATACCATCCATCTTCTTCAAGATGACCAGGACAGCAGTGTTAGCCATTGAAGGGATTCACTAAAACTGAAAATATAGATCGATAACGATCGATATTCGTGCTAGCCTTGTTTGCCACTATCTCCTCTCTAGGTGCAGTCACTCCATACGTTTCCATGACTCGTTCGCAGCCAGGAGCAATTCAATGGAAAATCTCTCATAGTTCGATTGCTTTGAATTTCTAGAATTTTTTGTTGGTTTCGTCGTTGAATTACTCTCTATTTCACCTATAATTTCGCTGCAATTTCGTAGTGAACGGAAGCTCTTACGTTCTAAACTATTAATTATGGTGTAGACATTGGATCCGACACCGATTTTCCGGATAATCGGATGATTCGGATAGGCCATTTTTCAAACGCCCGGATTTTCGGATGATTCAGATGAGGGCAATTTCGAAAACCCCGGATTTTCGGATGATTCAGATGAGGGCAATTTCAGAAAACCCGGATCTTCGGATGATTCAGATAACGCGATTTTCGGCCGAGCCGGATTTCGGATATCCGATTCGGATACAACCGGATAAGTGATATAATAGGGGCACACAACCTCTTAAAAACGGAACATCTCAGTAACTCCGCGTTTATTTCATTGACCTCACCTTGAATAAGGTGGTTATATGCCCTGGTAGCAAAGCACATGAATGCCCAACTACATCATAACTGACCCAGCTCAGTTCACCAATAGAGTGGAATACACCAGTGCTACGCAAAAGATGTCGTACTTGACTACTTTACGAGGAGAGCCCTCCCCAGAGCTACTTGGCGCTTCCAAAACAAACAAAAAACAGCATTAAGACTCCAAAGAGCCAATACCTACTCAATAGTGAGTTGGCAATCTACAGCGAAATCTTGTAAAGGACAATAATGGAACGATTACGAAACGTCCTGCAAGAAATTTCTCGTGCTCTGAAAAGGGAAGGGTCTTAAGCGTGTCTGAGAGAGCAAGTCATATAGGAATAATTCCCACTCCTCAATTAGTATAAAAATGTGTTTCTTTTTTGCCAAGTAGATAAACCCGAGGAGTAGGAAATCCTTGAAGTTACAGTGGAATCGGCGCCTCACGAGTTCGGGGCTCTTGTACGCCCGTGGTGCTGCTGGCGGGAAGCGGCTCGTAGCGCGGTGGATAGCAACGTTGCTCCATCAGAGAGAGGAGGTCGGGTGTTTGACTTTTTGCGCTGCTGCATTTTTGCATTTCAACTGATTGATTGATTTGAGAGATTCTGACATCTATACCATTTTAGATGTTTGCTGCGCAGTTTTTCCAGATGTATTCCCTGGGGAGTAACTTTGTTACCACCTTATTATGTGTTATGTTTATTACTGGCCGGTTATCTAACCAAGAGGCAATGAGAAAGCTCTTTAACATAATGACATATAAGCATTTAACATCAGTGATACACAGACACAAAATGTATAAAACAGAAGCACTGTTGAAAATACGGACAGCGTATAAAGGCTGCTGCCTCCTTACAGTTTGCTTCCATACATGGACCAATGAGATTGGCTCCATAGACGAAATCGGATTGAAGACGTACCCTTTCCTCCGAAACAAGAGTTCCAGTTCCACCCGAAAACGTTGTCATATGCCCACTGCTTGCTAGCCTTTCCACGTCTATCAGCTAATCTTGCGTACCCCAACATTCTTCTGGTTTTTCCACCACTTCCGGCTGTTCGTCTTCGTCAACTTCAAGTTGACGTGCTTCGAAATCCTTGAATATGCTGGCCATCCATTCAGCCAGCTTGATTTCTTCCCTCGAAGGCTCCTTGTCTAAAGGTGGACCACACTTCAGCGTGAGCGGTTGGATCACCACTCGAGCATCGGCGGCATTGTTGATGCTAGGTTTTAGAGAACCTCCAGAAGACCTCTGATTTCCAGGTAACAAACAAAGATGAGGGAAAAAGTGTATCGATGCCGTTTAGGTCATTTTGCAGGATCCACAGACTTTCTCATTTTAACCACATGTGACGCCAGATCCTGGTCTCCTTTGAAGATCCGAGAAGGGTGGTGATACCCGAGGTTATTGGCCACTGTAGGGAAACAAACTGTGAGGGGCCTGTAGCCTTTATACGCTTCCCGTATTGTGTCCAGCTCTGCTTCATGCACTTTGTACCTGTATCACTAGTGTAGAATATTTATGCATCATTATGTTGCATCATCATGTTTCACAGCATGCAGCTGGAAAATGCGCAGAGAACGTCTGAAAATGGTATAGACGTCAGAATCCCTCAAATCTCAACCAATCAGTTGAAAATCAGGAATGCAGCAGCGCATGAGGATCGAACCCCGACCTTCCTCCCATGAAGCATCGTCACTACCCACCGCGCTACGAGCCGCTTCCCGCCAGCAGCATCGCGGGCGTACAAGACCCTCGAACTCGTGAGGCACCGATTCCACTGTAACTTCAAGGATCCCCTACTCTTTGGGTTTAACGACTTGGCAAAAATAAAACACATCTTTATACTAATTGAGGGGGGGGATTATTCCTATTCAATAGGATGACTCGCTCTCCCCGTTGAGCCCCTTCCCTTGTGAGAGAATTCCCGCCAAATGATTGCAAAATCTGCCCGAAAAAGTAAAGTTATCAATGACGCAGAGTCCGGCAGCAAGGCGCGCTAACCTCCTATTATCCGATTTTTATCCGATTTTATCCGAATCATTGCGTTTTTCAAAACCCCGGATCTTCGGATGATTCAGATATCGCGATTTTCGGTCGAGCCAGATTTCGGATAATCCGAAACCGGATAAATCCGGTCGGATATCCGAAAATGCATGATTCGGATCCCATGTCTATTATGGTCATGATATTTGTTTCCAATTTCTTTCTTTACCTTTTATTCAGCTTTCTCTTCGCTTTTACGTTTTGTAACATTTTTAAAATATGTCGTTTAATTGAAGTGGGCCCTTCTATTTACTATTCTAACTTACGTTCACTTTTTTCGTGTGCAATTTCATGTAAGATTGTTTTGGTTTAAGCGTATTCTGTTCTCGCTGAAAATCGTAAACATTCAGTCATTTTGAAACAAATGAATTTCTCTACTGTTTCAGTTCAGCTTGGTAATCGAATCGCCTAATATTCTCTGCATACTCTTCGGTCATGAATCTAACCACATCGATTTCTTCAACTATCGACTTTGCTCAAGCCCAGTTCTTCGATCAAACCCTTTACGAAAATGTGAGTTTTTCCAATACATTACGAAAGTGTTGCGATTATTATTTGCAAAATTACAGTTCACAGTGGTGTATGCGTTGCCGTTGTCGAACCACGACAATGGTTCACTGATGGCGATAGCGTCGTTCTACGCCATGCTCTTCATGCTGGGCACATGTGGCAATGCTGCGATTCTTGCTGTCGTACATCATGTAAAGGCGTCAGATTCCAGGTCAGTCGTGGTTCAGTCTCAGGACAATTTGCGTTTGAAGCCGTGAACCAACCGGTTTGAAACCCATTGGTTAGCAACCGACCATGAAAGGGTTTGTAACCGAGCACGAAAGGGTTTGAAACCGTGCATGAAAGGGTTTGGAACCGAGCACGAAAGGAGGCCACGCCCCCCCCCCCCCCGCAGCACGTGTTGCTATTGCGCAGCGAGGGGCGTGGCCGCCCTTTCGTACTCGGTTCCAAACCCTTTCATGGATGGTTTCAAACCCTTTCATGATCGGTTACTAACCAAAGGGTTTCAAACCGGTTGGTTCACGATCTCAAACGCAAATTTGTCTGAGGGGGGCTGCGTTAACTTTTGGAGCATGAACTATTAACCAGTAAAGCCGTGAAAGTGCAAATGGTACCCCCAACTAACATGAAAACGAAGAAAAGTTATGTAGCAGCTTTGTTTGCTTATCGCATAGGGCCTCATTGTTGGACGAACCCAAATATTATGCTGTCGCAAAATTAGTTGCAAAGCTGACCGCTTCCTTCAAACTGCAGCCCAAACACTACTGTATTAATCAATGTAAAAACCGCCAGAATCTATTTATCTTTGCCAACGAAAAGGTAATGAATCTAATCCTTTAAAATAAAAACTGAGATCACAGGAATTAATGAAATCAAGGAAGGCACATTCAACATCAGCCAAATTAGCGAATTGTTTCTGATGCAAATGAGAATCAAGAGCTTGGAAAAAGCGATAGCCAGTGGGGGAAAGGTAGTGAGAATACGGTGGATGGGGGAACGTCTATACCAAAATGGGTCAAATTTTGCCAAGTGATTTGTGAGGTGTGTGGCCTTGCGTTGTCCTGCAACAGGAGCAGCACTCCTCTATTCACCGCTGGCGGAGACAATTTTTGCAGCTTCGCATACATTTGGTCTAAATCACAGCAGGAAGACTCTGCTGTGACTGCATGGCAAGGTCTCAAAGAACTGTAGTGAATGACGCCTTTACAACACCATCACAAAGTAAGGATATGTAGCTTTTTTAGTGTGAAGGTCGTGTTTAGGAAAGGATGTTGGAGGAGCACCCTTAATTACCAGATAAATCCCCTCCCTCTTCCTGTCATCGTAAAGGACCCGTTTTTCATCTACAATTATATTATGGCTTACAAAAGGCTGACATCTCCTTCAGCTCGCTGATTCTCGCCAAATGTCTTGCTACCGTACTGTGATGTACGCCAGGATCCTCTGCTAACGTACGTGTATTCGTCACCGGATTTGCTTCGACGGCTCTCCTCAAAACCTTATCGTCAAGCGCACTGCGCCCGCGACGCGGTTTTTCTTCGAGATCAAAATCGCCGGATGCGAATTTTTCGAAGCAGAGCCTTACCGTTGGTTCGCAAGGACAGTCCATTATCAAAGCTCTGTTAAGGTTACGGGATGCCTCTGCCTCAGAATGCCCTAGTTTAAATTCGTGGAGCATGACGACTCGATAGTCGAGTCGGTTCATAATTGTAGAGCCCTAAGGCCCCACTTATACTTCCGACGCTGAGCGATGCGACGGCACATATAGTGGCCGTATTGATCGATTGCGTCGCCTGATCAATATGGCCACAATACGTGGCGTCGCGTCGCTCGGTGTCGAAGTATAAACGGGCCTAAGAGAAGGTCGGTAAAAAGTTTAGAGCGGCATCCACATATGGTCCTTAAAAGAGCAGAAAAAACCAACCGAACTGTATGTGTGGCTTTCCTTGGGAAGCAATGATTTTGGGTTAAAAACTTATTTCTTTATTTATACGTACCTCGAAACGGAGATTAATTTTGCGACACCCTATTAGATGCATTATTCAACGCCTTTTGCTCGTCAACAAGGGAGCAAAAATAACAAACTACGAGAACACCTCATAATTTTCAACTTATTCCAAAGAGTGAAATTTGACTAATTTTGTTTCTAGCTTGTTTTTGAAGTTGATCGAACAAGGAAAAGTTTCCAACTGATGGTGAGTTTTTGCGATGCGGTTTTGAGGATGTAGGGCCGTGTGATCGGTGTCCAGAACTACGGTTAGTGTTTGCTGAACGCTTTTTGGTTCAATCCCAATGGGGGGGCACTCCATACTCACGTCCAAACACTACATAGAGATGAATACTTGCAACACAGCATGCCTACCTGAACCCCTACTGTGGCTATTGCAGTCTTCTTCCTGAAATAAAGAGGAAATTTGGACGAAAAAACGTCGGACGAAAAGACGAAAAAAAGGCGTGTCGATAGGTTCACCGTGGCGATACGTACAGGGATAGCCGTGCAGTGGCCGTGGATCGACACGTGGAGCCCGCAGACATCCCTGTACGTATCGCCACGGTGAACCTATCGAGGCGCACACAGCCCGTGCGTTCCGGCCCGAGGCCGCCGTGCCCCCCCCCCCTCATTGGGATTGAACCCGCTTTTTTAAAGACCTGAAAAAGAGGTGTGACGACGTGTGTGCAACAATCATCGGTCCCTATGACACACCACGAGATGTGCGTCGGCAGCGCAGCCGGTAGGAGTGCTGCCTCATAAGACCACATCGGTGAGTTTATGAGTTTGAGTCCGCGTACTGCCAGAGTTTTTGCACATATTAGTTTGTTGTTATTATGCTTCGAAATCCAGTGTGGAGGTGGAAAGTAGTCAGTCGACAACACGTTCAGGTGAGAACGACATTTTTAGTACACTTATGTACCGATATGGCCTGGGTTCATATTATTCAACATATTATTTAAGCATGCAGTTACGGTATCATTGGTGATATGGTATGATATGGTGGTGGTGCAGATATGCATCGTTGAAAAACTATATTAGTTTGCTGTTATTCTGCTCTCTCACATAAGTCAATTCTAGATCATCAGCGCCTGCAACAAACCAAGGCTGTGCATTTGCGCCTTCATAGAAAAATCTTTTCACTAGGGCTTTATTAACCTTAGGGGACATGAGCTGTTTCCTTATTACTTACTAGAAGGATTAGCTGTTTTAAACGCACCTTTTCGTGCGTCTATGAATAAATAAATATGTGCTGTTGTTTCAACGATGCGGATCTGCACCACCACCGTATCATACCATATCACCAATGACACCGTAACACACAAGTACACATGGTATGGTTGAATTTTATGAATCCGGGCCATACATATACATAAATAAGTGTACTGAAAATGTCGTTCTCACCTGAACGTGTTGTCGGCCGACTACTTTCCACCTTCACACCGGATTTCGAAGCATAATAAGAACAAACCAGTGTGTGCAAAAACATTGATAATACGTGGACTCGAACTCAAAAACCCGCCGGTGTGGTCCCACGAGGCAGCTCTCCTAACGACTGCGCCACCGAGGCACATCTCGTGGGGTGTCATAGGGCTTGGTGATTGTTGCGCACACGTTTTTATTAGAGGGGGGGGGGGGCAAAAGTAATGAGACACCTCATGCCGTGTCCATATATTTCGTGGTTGGAGTCTTGTTTCGTGCTTATCGCATTTGTATGTTTGTATGCTACTTACTGAAGCCCATCTGAGAAGTTACCACTTCCGCCCTTTCCAGAAGCATGCCAAAACTCCAGTCTGTCTCGTGCCGAAACCCCAGTCTGAAGAGTCGATCTGTGTCGCGCAAATGTCGCCCAATTCCCAATCCCGAGCAGCCTGGGCTCAATATTCACACAAGGTGAGAAGTACGTCTTCTACCTTAACCCTGCCAAGCAGCGAGTCTGGGTGAGGCCTGGTGACCTGTTACCGACCTTCGTTCGGCGAGATGTTCACGGCGAGAAGCACCTTTGGAGCTTTTGGGTCTGCGCCCATGGATCGGTTTACCGGAAGCCGTTTCCCAAGAGCACTACGATGAACTCCAAGGCCATGGTGAATGAAATAGAAGAGATGGGCCGGCGACTCGCTCTTATTCATTCGCAGCGCTTCAAGAAGGTTCTCCTCTTCGACAACGCCGCTCCCCATCGGGAACAAGTGACCACGGATAAGCTTGGCCAGCTGGGCTACGTTCACATGCCTCACCCATCGTATTCGCCGGACATCTCTCCATGCGCTCCATGCGACTACCACCACTTCTTGGGCCTACAGGACTTCCTGGTCGGAAGGGACACAAGAACCCAAGCAGTCCTTGATAACCATATCAGTTGATCAACACCAGGCCCAAGCAGTTCTGGAAGGATGGGATCAGGAAGTTGGCTGAGCGATGGCAGCAAGGTCATTGCCCTTAATGGTAAATACATGCCTCAGCATCGTTGAGTTTTAATTGAGTTGTAAAGAGATAAAGATTTTTTTCATTTTGTCTCATTACTTTTACCCCCCAATCCCAATACACCTATTTTTCCGGTCTTTAAAAAAGCGTTCAGCAAAAACTAACCTTAATTCTGGACACGCTCACCCGGCCCTATATCCTGCCAAAATATTAGGTTGGAAAAAAAGTCTCTTCACACTTCGAATTTTTTTCTACCCTTCCCCTTGTAAACGCACTAGCCAATGTTGATTGCTGATTTTGTAATCCTATCACACTTGTCTACTGTTCGCACGCGGACACAGGTTAAGACTCTTCTTGTAATTCATTATCCACCCAATCTTCCGAACTCATTGCCAGATCTACCTCATGGCCATTTTCAGCACGGCATTCTTCATGAATTCATTAAGGAATCCACAGCACGTCAGGCAGCAGACCAAATTGACCATATATATGGCATGGGATCTACTACTCATCGCGCCTGTTACGGGTGGTTCGGAAAGTCTTTAAAGGGAGATTATTCACTGAGGGCAAAGCATGGTCAGGAAGGCCAACTGAATTGGACGACACAGAACTACTCCACCTTCTTCGTACCGATAGTTGGCAGACGACACGTCAGCTGGCAGAGAAGCTCGAAGTGTCTCATAGGATAGTAGGAATCCATCTGAAGAATCTTGGCTTTCATGGAAATTTGGAGCTTGGATTCCACATGCCCTGTCAGACACTCAGAAAGGTCGACGGCTCTCCATCGCTGCTTCTCTTCTGTCCAGATAAGAAAGAAAATCGTTTCTTCCGCAGATTGTGACAGGCGAAGAGTCCTGGGTTCTGTGTGCCAACTTCCGAGGAAAAGGCAATGGGTACAAAAGGGAGAGAGCCCTAAGTCTGATCTCAAGCCCAATGTTCACGAAAGGAAGATTCTCTTGAGTGTTTGGTGGGATATCAGAGAAGTGATTTATCGGCAAACTCTCAGAAGTGGAGAGACACTTACTGCTGTCACATACTGCGGCCAACTCCACAAAGTCGTCGCAACTCTCTAAGAAAACAGGCCGGAGAAGTCGAAGGTGATGATCCTGCATGACGATGCAAAACCACATGTTGCAAGACTCACAAGAGAAACAATAAAGGAGATGGGCTGGGAGGTAATGCCACATCCACCGTATAGCCCTAACCTCGTTCGTGCCGACTACCATCTCTTCCGTGCTCTCAAGCAAGAAATTGGAGAGAAATATTTTGGAACGGATGAAGACCTCAAAAATTGGATTCATCAATGGTTCGACTCCAGAACTGCAGTCTTTTAAGCGAGAGGAATTGGAAAATTACCCAGTCTTTGGAGAAGTGTAGTGGGACGAAATAGAGTTTATCTCAATTGATTTGACTTTGTAGTTGTGAAGTAATAAATCTTTGAAAAAAATGAAAAGACTTTTTTTCCAACCTAATAGCATCGCAAAAGCTCACCATAAGATAGAAATCTTTCCCTGTAACAATAATTTTCCATACTTTACAGCTAGTTTTTTTTAAATAAAACCACTTTGAAGTTTTCCATTTGTCTCATCCTTTGTGGACAACGCGAGCAACACTTGACTGCTCTTTGGACCCAGTGCTTTAACAATTTGGCAGGTGCAAACATGCGACCTACCGCAAATGTTCCTGTAAGGCCGGAAATCTGTCCTTCTTGTTCTGTCTTACTCATCATCAAGAGGGGCTTCACTCTTTCGTGCGAGTTCAAGAAACTGAGAACTGGAGGGCGGATGCTCATTATTGTAAGGCTGGCCAAGCCTACGCTGGATGTGCAAACACAATTAGACGTTGTTTTGCAAATATGCAATGACGGAATAAGCACGAACAATGAATTTCCGGAAGTTGTCGCATTGATGCTCGTGTTTTTCATTTGTATCTTTGTTGTTTGTTTGTGCGTTCGTGTTGAATCGTATAAATTCGCAGTGTCAAGGAGAAACACATAAGCAAATTTCAGAAGAATAATGCCATAGCTGTTGTCATCGCCGTCAGTGAGAAGGGGTTAGAATACGATAGGGAAAACGAACGTACACTTGAGCATTCTTGCACTGCTGTAAGAATTATTCAACCACCAATTTCGGCGCATACTGCAGCATACTCTTGAACAAAAACAGAGGACATGAACCAGAGCTAAATTTATAATCCCAAGGTCAATTTAACTAGCCAGCCAGCTTGCGACCTTTCACAGGAGTGTGTATGTGAGAAATTAACCTGTTCTTACGGTATTCTTTGGGATCAGAACTCCAGCACCAGCGGGGACTCGAACCCGCACCCCTGCGTGCCGCGCAGACGCCACTACACCACCAGAAGAATTGGTCTGCTAAACAGACCTATCACCATGTTAACAGAATCGGCCAATCAATCTCGATCAATATCGAACCTATCACCACGTCAACAGAATCGTTATACGTATCAGTGTCGATCAATATATCATTTGTGGTATTGATACAATGGTTTCTGAAAAAATGTATGCACTACTTGAAAGGTGATAGCTTTGCTCCCAGTAAAGGTGCAGGAGAAGTTTAGAGCTCATGAAAACGAAAGAAAATATAAATTTTTTACGTATAAGGAATGGATATTGCGCCACTCACTTGACTGAATTTTTACATTTTAACCTCGATTCATTGTGTTTCGCTTGAATTCTTGTCAGATGCATTGTTGCAGGTCACAGAATGTTTGTTACCCTGTGCTTTCATACGAGTCTCAAACATCTTCTAAAGCTTAACAAGCAGCATTATAAAAATCTTATTTTTGGCATGTCCTGCATTTTACCACTATGTAGTTTGTTTTTAAGCTCTAAGTTTTATCACCTGTATCACCTGTCGTCCCGTTGATCATCGACTTGCTCGAGCGGGCGCCAGCAGCGTCTCCATTCGTCCCTGTCGCGTGCCAGAGTGGTCCAATGGATCCTCCTCGCTCGAGGGACACGAAGAGCGTCATATCGGTCGTTCAGGGCTTTCACGAAGAAGTCCGACCAACGCGTTGGTGGGCGTCCTGGTGTTCTTTTGACATCCCGCGGAATCCAGTCTGTGACGGCTCTCGTCCAGCGGGTGTCTGCGAATCGCATTACGTGGCCGGCCCACCTAATTTTCGACGACTTGGCCCATGCGACAGCGTCTCTGATCTTCGAACGTCGGCGAAGCTCGGAACTCCGGAGGCCTTCTTTCACTTGCGTGAGTCGTGTCACTCCGAGCATCGTCCTCTCGATTCCACGCTGCGCGACGCTGATCGCGTGTTCATCCTGCTTTCGTATAGCCCAGGTCTCTGAGGCGTATGTTAGGGCAGGAAGAACAGTGGAGTCGAATAGGTGGGCACGGAGTCGGACGTTCTTCGTCTTCTTCGCGACTTCTTCGACGCTCTTGAAAGCTCCCCAAGCCGCTCTTTTCCTTCTGCTCAGCTCTGGTGCTAGGTCGTTGGCCATGTTGGCTTCGCGACCCAGATACACATAGCTGGAGTATTCGGAGATGTTCGCTCCGTTGAGCGAGAATGGGGCATCAGAAACCCATCCGTTCCTCATAAACATCGTCTTCGTAAGATTCAGCTGCAGTCCAACGTTCCCACATACACGATCGAAGTCGGCCAGCATTCGCTCCGCCTGACTGATGCTCGGTGTTATGAGCACGATGTCGTCAGCGAAGCGAAGATGATGTAGTTGCCGGCCGTCGACCTTCACTCCCATGTCTTCCCATTCTAGTTCGCGTTCTCGAGAGTGGCGCTGAAGAGCTTCGGGGATTTGGTATCCCCTTGCCGAACCCCTCTCTTCACGTCGATGACGACGTCTAAGTTTTAAAAGGAGCACAAATCAATTGATAGGGCACCTTAGAAATTAGAGGAGAAATTTCGACAGGTCTTCAAGCGAAACACAATCAGTCGAGGTTAAAATGCAAGAATTCAGAGGAGTGCATGGCGCAATTCACATCGCTCATATGTCAGAAAATTTCTTTCTTTCTATCGCTTTCATGTGAGCTCTATGTAAACCTCCCTGTATGTTTTCTGACAGCAAAGTTATCCCTTTTTAAGCGGTGCTTACATTTTTTGGGACACTCTGTACATATATGGTAGGGTGGTGCCAATCTGATGGCTGTCAGGCTGCATTCGTAAATTTATCCTGAATAACAAAATTGATCTACCGTTCAATATCGATTAATAGTTGCTGACTTCTGTGGCTAAGTCCCCATCAGTGCTCCAGCTGACTAGTATAAAAACGAACGGTTCCAGTAAGACTGATAGTTGGTTACGTTGTAAAAATGGACTACAAATCAATTTCGATCAATAAAATTTCCAGGTCAAAGCACAATACAACGTTGACGTACATCTGCATCCTTTGCATTGTAGACTTCCTGAGTATGTTGCCGCTTCCGATGACCATTATTGATCAGGTCAGTTGAAACTACGTATAATATTTGAGTTCTATTTTCTTGTCTGCTTGGAATTACATGTTGCGAAGTGCTGCCACACATACCTTATCCAGAAAGTTGCCATGGCAATATTTCATTCACTTGTGCTCATATTTCAGAGGTTGAATTTCTGTGTTGACTATGCGCATTTTAGTTTTTTCAAAGATTCAGTATGCAGAATGGTTATCACATTTTTAATAAATCTTAAAATTTTTTAAGACTTCCTGTTTCCTGGAAATGAAATGACAGCAAATACGAGAAGCAATTGAGGGATGGTAGACTCATTCTTTCACGATTGTTTCCGATGATTGCCACCCAAATAGCTGTCGGTCGTGAAAAAATAAATAAATGACTGAATATCATGCTTTTTGTAGAGAAGCTCTTATCCTGATAAAAGCAATCGAAACCGGTACCTTGTCACATGAAGAACGTTTCAGATTCTTGGTTTCTGGATGTTCGGCACATTTGCGTGCAAGCTTTTCCGACTTCTCGAGCACATTGGAAAAATCTTTAGCACCTTCATACTGGTCGCTTTTAGTATAGACCGATATTGTGCAGTGTGCCATCCATTACAGGTTGCTTTAAATTCGAATTCATTTTTGGATCAATAGGGTTTCGGTTCTTGCGTAATGTCTGATATTTAGGTTCGTGTTCGTAATCACCAAACGGTCTACATACTACTCAGCACGATGTTCTTGTTCACGTGTGTTTTGTTGTTCCCGATTTTGCTGTACGCCCATTCGAAGGTGAGCATTGTTCATTGTATGACAAACGTGTGAACAATCATCAGTCAGTCAATCAATAATGGAGTGCGCGCAGACTCATCAATCAATTGATCACGAAGGTCAAAACGCTAGGGTCAAGTGGTCATAGCCTTCGCTCAACTAGAAGGGCACACGGCCTATTTCCTATTTCTATTTATTACGCAGCGTAAGGCACACGTCAGATAAAACAAACTCGATATAAACATCAACAGAATAAAACCAAAGACAAGCAAGAACAATCAAATTATCTACGGGTTACTCAAAAACGTAATAGCCGCTTGCCTACTATCTGCCTACAGGCCGGGAGACACGGAGGAATTGGTGCAACTCCGAGTTTGAGCGATAGGTATTCGGACCCGGCCCTACATGTAAACATGTGGAACAGAATACTTGACCTAGGAGCTCGATACCTAATTTTCACCGAGCCGCCCCTAGTTCTGGATTCAAAAACATTGAAAAATTTGGATAGATCGAGTTTGAGGATGCCATTATTATTATTTTGAACAGCATGCAAACATCGGGAAATTTCCTGCGAGATTCAAATGTATGTAGACTGAACACAGCATTCCTGGTATTACTAGGAGGAACTCTGGAATAGGTGCACTTACCCAATCGTATGTAGGCCTTTCGGGTGAAGTTATCTTGAATTTTTTCCAAGAGAAGAATGTCTTTCTTTTTATGGGGGAGAATACCGGAGTTCCATTTTCTACAATCGGTCTCACATATGTAGTATACGCCTTAATTAGCACCTTTCCTTCGCATGTAGAAAGGCCTTTGAAGATTTGGTATGTGCGAACCGAGGCCTTTCTGTACAGCTCTTTGTATTGCTCTGTAAAGTCAAGCTTGTTATCATACCGAAAACCAAGGTCCTTTACAGAACACACTTGCTTCAAAAGGCATTCTCCCAGAGAATAATTCCTTTGTAATTGAGAACCACCTATGCCCTGTAATTGATAACCACCTATATGCAGTTTTTTTCAGTAGCCAATGGCAAACCCCAAGTTTTAGACCAATCATAGACCTTATCCAATGCCGACTGAACTTTTGCCCTGTCATTGTCGCCTTCTAGCATACGATATATTTTTAGATCATCAGCAAACTGCTTGCAAATTACTCCACACTCCTCTTAAACAGGAGGTAAATCGGCAGAATAGAGAGTGAACAAAATAGGCGACGGTACACCTCCTTGAGGGACACCACTAAAAGCAGATTTGACTGACGAAAAACTCAAACCTATTCTCACTTGAAAAGTTCTTTCTGATAAAAATTCTTTCAACCAGCGAAGAATGATCGGGTGAAATCCAAATTGCGAAATTTTCAGCAGAAGCTTGCAATGACTCACTATATCGAACGCTTTTGCAAAATCAAGATAAACAACGTCACAGGACTTTTTCTCATCTAGATAATCACTCCAGTCATTAAGGCTTTCCAGAAGATTTGTCACGGTCGATCTTCCATTAACAAACCCACGTTGATTTTGCGGTATGATTGAGTTCTTTTCCAGATGAGTGAAAAGAGTCTTCGGTGAAAAGTCGAGCCTTCGAATTACAAAAAAAACACTGTTCTAGAATTATTCTTTAATTTGCAAGTATATCTAGATCATTTTCAGGAGCTTATTATACATGAAAAATTCGATCTAACGCAGAAGACAATAACAAAAATGCATCTGTACAAGTGTGTCGATGACCTCGGAGATACGCTATTCATCGTGTTCACCCTATACTGCTTTTTGTTGGTTAGTAAAATTGATTGGTTTGTGTTGACATCGAACGATTTGTTATCAATGATGTTACAGGCATATCTGATGCCATTGTTGTTCATGATCTATTTTTACTATGGAATGCTGATACGACTCTTTAAACAGGCTCGGGCTGTTCGACAAAGTTTGTCTGGTAGGCGAAAAGGAGTCGATGAAAAGGTACTGCAAGTTAAATTAGATTAAAGTAGTAATTTTTTTGTAATTTGAATTCGAAAGTCGATTAAAAAATCATTATTGGTCACCTTTAATAAGCTTTTCTATGAAATAACCAAATAAACCAAGGAGATGCAATTGCATATTTCTCGTTTGATGCTTATAGGAATCAATGTAGACATCCTAAAAAATGTATGCAACGCCTCGCACCACTTTTGTATGGATCCTCTGAGCTTTCAAAATGACTTTGGACATTCAAGAAAAAAATTGTTCCTTCTATGAGAATGTACTGTTTAGATTCCAATAGGACACATTGCGGTCTACACATTGGCGATATGCTCCTTCCATTTTCTTTGCTGGTCCGTTTAGCTTCTTCGAGTTCAGCACTTTTTCTGAATGTTGCTGAAGACACCGCTGCCTATTTAGGACGCCATACTGGGTTTCGGTCCTCTATTCGCTATACGTAGAAATATTCAATCCGAACGCAATGCTGGAGACGCCGTCGTTCAAATTCATCTACTTCATGTACGGTGTGCATGCCCTACCGTACATCAATTCGGCGTCAAACTTTATACTCTACGGTCTCCTAAATAGACAGGTACGGTTGAAGAACTGTTGGTTTTTCGTCACTCGTACAGAATCACCCAGACGTGCTGCGCAGAGGCGCGTAAAAAGCGATCTCAGTGATTTTCACGGTGTCTTTCTGTCCGTGCATCCGTGCATCGAAAAACTGAGGTCGTTCGAAGAGCTGCACAATACCTCTTGCCAGATTTTAAGGCTAAAAGCAAAAACGAAAAAAGATTTCGGTGCTAGAGAGCCTTCTCTTAATACAAGCTACATATATCCTTCAGCCAATCAATATCGATTGGCCGCTACGTTTTGACCTCTGGTTATGTGTAACTGCTCTACCCATTAACACATGGTCGTTATAATTTAGTTGTCGGTCGTTCTGGGAGCACCAGTTCCTTCAGAATGAGTAGGAGTTCCTTGAGTAAGAGTATGTCATTTACTAAAAAGCGCGTCAATCTCTCTTGATAATGCAGGTTGGAGTTTGAATAAATGTTACGTACATGGTGCGTTCCGGGAAGCTATGTAGGTTCCATTTGTGGAGGAATGGTGGGATTGGTGTCCCGTTTTATTGTCAATGCATGGCTATGTTTTTGTAGGAACAGAAAACAACACCACTCTAAATTTGAGACCTATTCATCCGCTTCTACTTTGGCGTGCGTGTGCTTTCTATAAATTGGATGCCATCGAAAATCTCGGATAATTGTATAATTTGAATGATAACGGGGATTTTGCGGACGCTGGATTCTTGGATGATCCGGAAAAGCGCAATTTTTGGGCGTTGGATTTTTGGATGATTCGGAGCGGAATATTCGAATTGGATATCCGAAAATGAATAACTCGGATCCAGCGACATACTTCTACTCGAAACTTTTGATGAAGGGGTGGACATGGAGTTAGTGATGCACCTGGATAATGTGCAGAATCATTTTTGAACACGGAATCCATAGAGGTTCTCCGAGGGCGACATCTAGATAGATGTTGTTGTCCGAATGGATCGGGTTTCTATCAACCTCGGTCGAGGAGGTGCTCCCGAGGATGTATCTTAAACGTCCCGTGCTCAGTGGGCACTATAAAATTTATTTATTTATTTTATTATTTATTTATTTATTTACTTATTTATTTATTTATTGAACTTATATTTGCGTTATCGTTGAACGAAAAAAACTTATAACAATAGCAGAAACACAATATAATGCTTGATCCTATTCATCGAATTCGTTAAAAAATTGTTCAGTTGAACTGAAAAAAATCGTAGCAGAATCGAGCGTTCTTTCTATGTAATGATGACCAGTCTAGGCAGTGCGTTTTTGAGAAAATGCGAGATTTAAGTGGAATCGAGAAATCCATAAGCTTATCAATTTCAAGTGCAGCAATACACTCATATGTATTGCAGACGTCATATTTACTTATTTACTTATTTATTTAATTATTTATTTACTCTTTGAAGGTACTAGTATCGAAGAAAAATTTTAAACATGAAGCAATCAAAAAAACACTGTAGAGGAAAGCAACTAAGTAAACAATTGCATAAACAATCCTATGAGGTCATTGTTTTGCAGTAATAACTGAGTTCCCGTAACCTACCGTATGTAGGTTAAGAGCGCTAATCTAAACTGCAATCGGTACATGGAACCAAAGTTTACCTCTAATCGTTCTGGCCCGGAAAAATGCGTTGGGTTTTTTCTGTACTTTATGGCTGCGAATTTTGAAAAACACTTGAGGCCGACAGATCCCCTTCTATTAGGTTGTCCCATAAGTCCTTGCAGTTTTATTCAACGATTCACTGCAGATTTCGCCGGCGGTCTATTGCGTAGCGCTGCATAGCCTTCGAAAGAGAATAAACTGCTCTATCAGAGCATGTATTGCATTTCTTCTTTCATCGTGGATTTTGTCAATTTTTAGGTCGTTGATGTGAAAAGTGAAAAAGTGAAAAAGTAGCCATTTGCGCACTTGTTCTCTCCGCTTAGGTTTGTAATTTTTTGCGCAGTTTTTTTTATAGCACTTGGAAGACAATGTTCTGTACTACAAGAATGTGTGTTGGTCCTATTTTCTCACTTGTCCTTTATTGATTTTTAGGCCATCAAATTGGGAATTCCGATTTTTCCGTCCGAATTTTTACCAAAACTCCGTTTCTGTGGTTGGACTTTTTTGCTTGGTGTTATATGTAGTTTAGAAGAGGATGTCTTGCTCAGTAAGAATTTGTGTCGCGTTTAATGGCTCACGCTGATTTCTGTCGAATGTCAACAACTGAAGAAGGAGAAGGAGTTGTTGGTGAAGACGATTTTCCTCTTTTTGGCATTTTGTTGATATTCAATAGAAATCAATAAACGCGACACGTATTCTTATAGAGCAAGACATTTTCTTGCGAACGACATATAACACCATCCCAAAAAGTCCAACCACAGAGCAGGAGCTGTCGGCAAAAATAACCATCCTCCTTCGGACGTCCCAATTTGATGGCCTAAAAATCAATAAAGGACAAATGAGCAAATAGCACTAACACATATTCTTGTAGTGCAGAACATTGTCTTCCAAATGCTATAAAAAACTGCGCAAAAAAAAACGAAGCTAAGCGGAGAGAACAAGTGCGCAAATGACTACTTTTTAACTTTTTAACTTTTCACTTCAACGACTTAAAAATGAACAAAATTCATGATGAAAAAAAATGGAATAATGTTCTGATAGAGCAAATTATTCTTTTCGAAAGTTGTGCAAGAGACCGCCGGCGAAATTTGCAGTGAATCGTTGAAAAAACTGCAAGGACTTATGAGACAACCTAATACTTTCAAGGAAATTTATTCCCAGCATCCTGTTTCTTCTTTTTTTTTGCCCTTTGCGATATAAAGGAATAATCTGTATGCCGAAGCATCTCAGCGCTACTTTACGAATGAAAATATTTTCAACACTTTCTATGTTTTTCTCCTTGTTTTTTCCTGTTGATAGAAGCAAAGTAGTTCCAAACGCAACCATGGGTCGCACGTCTTGTAAGCGCGCAAAAGGAGATCAGGATTATTACTCTACAAATAAAGGACAAACGACGAAGGATAGCATTAGACAATTTTTCTGTCCACAAAATCCCATCACATGATCATATCAAAGCAGTGGTTTCCAGAATTCTATGAATACTAACATTGCACACGTTGCAGTTACATCAGTCGCCGGATCGGAAATACACAAGGAATGGCGGCGCCGCAACTGCTCCAACTCTTCGGATCTCTGAATACAGTGAAATGATCAATCAACGTGAGTTCCCGTATATTGCAACAAAACTAACGTATTGGTATTGTTATTGTTTTATATTTCTTATTTTTATGCGACTCAAACTATGAATGAAACAAATGCAGTACTCTATATCACTAGCAGAATGTTTAACATGCCATACTACGACTCGTCCCATGGTATATGTGTATTTCTACCAATCATCTGTTCAGCTCTGTAATAGGAGATAGAATTACAGTCGGTTAGAAATGAAGGATCGATTACTCATGGTTCTGTGCATCATCTGAAACGGCATGAGAGAGTTCTGCAAGGAGTATTCATGAAGTTAGAGGTTTATGATACTGAGAATCGCATCGAGCTACGAAATTCAGCGGTGAATTGAGAAATACCCATTTTGCACACTATTTTCGTTTTAAACTGGGTGTTTCTCTTCAAGAGCCACATTATTCGAGCAAGAGCAGGCTATCTAAGTCAATTTAGACACCTTTTTACGATTTCGAAGTAGGTATTGTTTGTCTTAAGAGAAATTGTATTGAAACTCATGTAATGGGTATCTTTAAAAATGCACTCTGTTTGAATGAACATGTAATAAAAGTGCTATTCCCTTTGACAAAATAAGGGTTTTTTGTAGGTTTAATGCTCCAATTCAAAGAATTTCCAGTGATCATACTGTGCTCTTGTTCAAAACATTGCGACTTTTATTTTATTGATAGTGTAAATACTGTTTACCTAAATGTATGCAGTGGATAAGCGTGGTATATTTATTTTATTGTTTCTTTTTCTATTTTTTTATTTTTTAAATCGTCTGCTCTATCTGTTCGATATTCAATATCATTGTAGGATGAGTGCGCAATCTGTTCTTCTAACACAACTGCTAACGCATTCCCTTAGCAGCATCCCACCATATATAATCTTAAGATAAACTGAAAAATACTATTTGAGGCCAAGTGATAAGAATTTCGTGTTTATTCAAGCAGCGTAGGGACTTTTTCTTTGAATGGGTGAAGGTGAATGTTTGATAAACTTTCTTCTTGAAAAAGTGCATACATTTGATACCGTTATGCCATGTTTTTGTAAACATTGGATACATGTAGTGCGCTTGACAAATTGTTTATTCTATTTTTAAAGGTGATTCAAACTGAAGAGGTGCAATTTAAAACGGAAATTGTCCAGTTTAAGGGCCTCTACAGAGTGTTGCGGCAGCACCCCGAGAACTCGTCCATATCGCTCCCGTCGCAGTGGGACCCACGCTGCCACTGTGGTGGAAGCGGCGGCGCGGACGAGTTGTCGCGGAGCCGCCGCTCGCAAAGGTCCCCGAAGGCTGCCGCAGTTCTTGGCGGCCCTCACCCGCAGCAGGGTCAAGCTTGAGGTTCGGGAATCGAAGGCAGTCGTACTGTAGCCTCGAATGGAGGGGGGGGGGGGGGGTCGTACTCTCTCGGTTTTGGCAGAGGACTCTCTCCAAATTCAGGTTTTTAGATGATGTTTGCATCTATTAAAAAGTTTTTTTTTCAGGTGTGACTACGACAATGCGGAGATTTACAAGCACTTGCGTTTCCTGGAGTTAAAAAAATAGGATTGAATATCAAAAAAAATTTTAATGCCGATTACTGTGCAGTGAAAAATAAAGATTTCCTGTCTGCAGATTTATAATCAAAGAGAGATTTTCATTTTTTCAGATTTTCCCAGGACGTCATGGACACGGTAGTTTTTTGCCTGATGAGCGACATATACTTCCAGAATTGCACTCTATAGAATTTCAAGTGTTAATTATTGATGACGACCTAAGTGCTTTCCCTACAAGATCTTTGAAGCGCTCTTCCAGTCGATGACGGAATGGCAGCCGAAGGACGGACTTGCTTGAAAAGTAATTTCTCTCCTGCAGGAAACAGCATCAGAAGATGAAATCGCACCCTATAAAATTTTAAGCCCGTTTGACACACAGTGATAAAACTATGTTTCTCTGAAACGATATTCTATATGATCAGACGTCTCGATTTACCGAAAAGATATCGACACACTAATCACATGGAACACGTTACTTTTAGAACCTGCCTTTTAAAGCATAGAAAACACATCTACTAGAGCTTTATGAATTTTCCAGGAGCCCCAAAAAATCTCCGTGTTACGGCAGTTTAATGCGGCTACTGCGTTCTCTGACGTGATCAATCGCAATTGAAATATGGATGGACTCCTCGCTGGAAAATTTTTTTCTACCTTCTGAAGGACAGGACGATAGAGAGTTGAATTGTATCATATAAAATTTTAAGTCGTACTTAACATACAATAAAAACTATGCTTCTCCGCTGCGATGAAGATATGACGAGGATGGATCGCATACAAAATTCTCATTTTTCATGAAAATATTATTTTTTAGCCGACGGATAAAATTTAGCCACAAGAACCTAGAAGTTTTGATCAATTCACTGTAAAAAAATTGTGATTTTCTGGATAGAACAGGTTGAATCGACCTCTGGTCGACTTTGCACCAACGTCATCGGGGCATAAAATTGAACGTTCACAAAAAGGTTCATAACTCGGTAAGTTTTTCGAATTTTGAAAACTATTTTAGCTTTTCATAAAGTAGATAAAACGCCCTTTCTCATGGTGTAGAAATCGTTTTCCAGAAAAGGAGTCGTCACGCTTGGCTGCTGGTTCGATTTTTGTGCGAAAAAAATTGAAGTGGCTTCACAAAAATATTCATAACTTGACCAATTCTTCGAAGTTTCAAAATCCCACTAGCTTTTCAGAAACAAGAGGAAGAGCCCTTTCTTGCTATGTGAGAATTAATGTCCAAAAATTCGGTCTTCATGCGCGGCAGGGGAGGTTCAATTTCGGTTCCATGTCGCAAAAATACGTACCGAAAATCGAACCCCCCCCCCCCGCCCCGCATGAAGACCCCTTTCTTGGAAAACGGTTCTTATATGGTTAGAGAGCACATTTGCTTTATTTTTTGATGAGCGAGCGGGATTTTTGATTTTCGAAAAAATAGCCGAGATATGATCAATTTTCGGAAGTCGTGAACTGAATCCTTCACCGGCGTTATCGGAGTGATTTCACAAAAATATTCATAACTCGGTTATTTTTTAGAAATTCAAAAATTCCGCTAGCTTTTTGAAAAGCAGATAAACAGCGCTTCTTTACGGTTACAAACTCGTTTAGCAAAAAAGGGATCTTCATGCGGGGCGGGGGGGGGGTTCGATTTCTGGTCGATTTTTGCCGAAAATCGAGCAGAAATCGAACCCCCCCCCCCCCCGCCCCGCATGAAGATCCCTTTTTTGCTAAAAGTGTTTGTAACCATAAAGAAGCGCTGTTTATCTACTTTTCAAAAAGCTAGCGGGATTTTTGAATTTCGAAAAACTTGCTGAGTTATGAATATTTTTGTGAGATCACTCCGATGACGACGGCGAAGAGCCGATCCGCGATTCAGTTCACGACTTGCAAAAATTGATCATATCTCGGCTATTTTTCCGAAAATCAAAAATCCCACTCGCTCATCAAAAAATAGAGCAAATGTGCTCTCTAACCATATAAGAACCGTTTTCCAAGAAAGGGGTCTTCATGCGGGGCGGGGGGGGGGGTTCGATTTTCGGTACGTATTTTCGCGACATGGAACCGAAATTGAACCTCCTCTGCCGCGCATGAAGACCGAATTTTTGGACATTAATTCTTACATGGCAAGAAAGGGCTCTTTCTCTAGTTTTTGAAAAGCTAGCGTGATTTTGAAACTTCGAAGAATTGGTCAAGTTATGAATATTTTTGTGAAGCTACTTCAATTTTTTTCGCTCAAAAATCGAACCAGCAGCCACGCGTGGCGACTCCTTTTTTGGAAAAGATTTTTACACTGTGAGAAAGAACGTTTTATTTTCTTCTTGACAGGCTAAAAGATTTTTCAAAATTCGAAAAACTTACCGAGTTATGAACATTTTTGTGAACGTTCAATTTCATGCTCCGATGACGTTGGTGCAAAGTCGACCTGAGGTCGATTCATCCTGTTCGATCCAGAAAATCATGATTTTTTTCACTGTGCATTGATCATGACTTGGAAGTTTTTGTGGCAAAATTTTATTCGTATGGGTGGTCTGCTTCGGCTAAAAAATATTTTTTTTTTTCATGAAAAACGAGAATTTTGCTTACGATCCATCCTAATCATATCGTCATCGCAGTTCCGTCATCGCTGCGGAGAATCTTGTTTTTTTGCTGCATCATGTACAGAGCTGGGGTTTTTTAGCTCCATTTTCGTTTTTTATGACGTTTTCTTAGGATGGGAGAACATTATTTCCGAGAGAAGTCCATCGTCCGTCCTTCCTTTTTCCGCTCCATAATCGATTCGAGGAACGCTTCAAAAAATTCATAAGGAAAGCACTTAAGTCGTCGTCAGAAAGTAATACTCAAATTTTTATATAACACAATTTCGGAGCACAATTTCAGATGCAAACGTCGCTATTTCAGGTAGAAGAATGTTCCGTGTCCATGGTGTCCTGAAAAAAAAAAACTCCATAAATTGAACAGTGATGATTGGAAACTGCTACCAGAAGATCTTTATTTTGAAGTGTCGAAAATAGCGTTCAAAATTTTAAAGAATTTTATTGTGTTTTGAAAACATTATTGATCAGGGAACTCGTTTCATTGTCCTCTTCAGTGCCGAAGCCGCACCTGAAAAGAAGAATCTATTAAAGAGTTCAAACTGCACAAGAAACCTTGAAAAAAATCAAGAAATACAAGAAATAGAACAGTGGAAGAGAGAGGGAGGGGGTCGTACAAATTCCGCTTCAGAGGGGGGGGGGGTCGTAAATTTCCAGCAAAAATCGAACCCCACGCTTGACCCTGACCCGCAGCGCTAGGAGCTGCGGGTGAGACCCGCCGGAGGGCATGATAGATGAGTGTCGATTACGGTTCATCTATTTGTAAACATTTTTTTACCGAATCTACATGCTGGGAATACAATAGATTGGTGCATAATTTCTCTCCATAAAGGAGCAACAATATAATTATCGTTAGTGTCACAAATGGAGGCATCTGGAATCCTGCACTCAAAACATAACACAAAAAAAAAACCTTGGCACGATATTAGGTAACCTTCGTTGCACTAAAAAACTTCGTGGCCTTCCAGCCACAAGTTAGCCGTGTGAGGTTTAGGGAAAACCCTTGCACAGAAATGCAACAACAAAGCAGGCCGTTCTTTTGGTATGAGCTATAACTGCATCGGACAGACCTCCCGGACTCAACGAGGTATCGGAGGGAATGCTGTCATCCTAAAGGCTACCATATTGTCTTCGAGCTGCTTATCAACCGAGAAACTTTTAGTGGAGGTAGAACGACAAAAGTGAGAGCAAGCACAGAATGGTTAAGGGCTGTTGAGTAATAAGGAGTGTTCTACTAGATTTCAGGGTTTACATTCAAGAACTCCTGACTTGGCTTGGAAAACGCTTCTTCACAAAGCAAAAAGCGTTTTGCTCACTACATCCCTGACATTCCTAGAGGTCGCAACAGCCGGCAAAAGTACGCAGTATTGCATACAGTATCCCTCGCGGCGCCGCTCCACCCGTCGTTGTCATGGCGGGTTCGCGGCACCCGCAAGACTCTGCTGCCGGCCTAAAGCACAAGCGATTTATATGCATATGTCACTATGAATATCTATTTTTTTCTGCTCTGACATTATTTTCATAGCACCTTATGGCAAAGAATTTTGCAAAGGTAACTGATCATTTTTGACTAGAAGATGTTGAACACAAGAAGGCTGGAATGATGCCTATCCGTGAACATCATGGCTGTTTTAAAGAAAGCCAGACTTCGGTTAGAAAAACAATTCTATTTATCTGACTGAGAAAAATGAAAATGATGCAGTTGATTAGAAAGGTTTTGGGCATTCATATGTACATCAACAAAACGTTGCCTTCAAAACATTTGCTATCAATACTACGATTATAAATAGCTTTGGCAGAACTGAAACCAGCGTTCCAACCTTTTGGCAACGATGTTTACGCCACATGAGCGATTAACTCACGCTCTACTCACATGGTGTCACTGACATTACTGAGCGGTAATCATTCAAATTCTAAACGAAAAAGGAAAGGATTGAATAGATTACGGCGCGCGGTAGCGAGTCGGAGGTGGCAGCAGTTGTCGCGTGCGTTCCTGTCCAAAGTTCTCGGTTCAGGTACTGCCTAGACTAACCAAGTCTTCTATCCCTTCGGCGACGGCAAATTGGTACCAAACTTGTCTGGGAAGTATGAAACAGTGACTAATCTATCGGCTGCTACAAGACAGAACTCGCCACCTCAAGTCATCGTATAGGCCGAATGCGTATTCAAACCGTCCCAACGAATCCCACAGAGGTCTTCTAGAATGAGTGGCACATCCCGCAAGTAGATTGACCAGCTTCCAGCTTTGACCTTGCGTAACAATTCATCAGCACTAGCCCTGGTTTATAGTGCGCCGCTGCGGCTGCGCGGCGCGGCACCATAGTCGGAATAGATATCGACCGCGCGGCGCGAAAAATCGATATCCATGGCGACCATCGCTCCACGTCGCGTGGCAGCGCAAGTATAAACCGGGCCTTAAGGCCACCACAGACTTCTGCGGCGCCGCTCGGCGGCGCCGCTGCCCTATGCTTAACCATAGGGCAGAGACGCAGAGCTCGCCTCCAGCGGCGCCGCTGGCCGGCCGGCGGCACCGGCGGCACCGGCGGCGTCGCTGGCGGAAATGACTTGAATCATTCCACCCGGCGGCGCCGCTCCAGCGTCTGTCTGTCTGCGCTCTGCGCTCTGCCCTTTCGCGGCGGGATCCAGAGCGGAGACGGTCGATGCGGGCGCGCGATCGTCATCGGGGCGCGTTATTGTTAAGCACCAGTCGGTCCCCACTAGAAACAGTACAGTACCTCGCCGTCACCGCTCCCACTAATGATGAGTCAAGCCGCTGAGCGGCGCCGCTCAGCGGTTTCGCCGTTCGCCGTCGCCACTCAGCGGCGCTGCTCGGCGGCGCCGCAGAAGTCTGTGGGGGCCTTTAGGGGACGTTCAGAGCTCCATTGCGGCGCGACGCGACGTAAAGCTCGTTTATCGATCGAGCGACGCGATGAATCAATATGGAAGTTTATCACTACATCTCTTCTCATCTCTCTCAACGGAGCTCTGAAGGTTCCCTAAAGGCTTTAAGATTTAGATAAAAAAAATACTATGTTAGCTGTTCGAAGACTCATAATTGTTTCTGATCTTAATGTTGTTGAACCATCTTCTGTAATGCACCTCTTCAGCCACGAGTTGGAGCAGGTCTAAGATACACCAACACCTTCCTTGTAAGAATTTTTGAGACTGTCAAACACCGGTGGAGTGTCCGCATGCTTTAGAAGACACCAGAGAGAAGGAGAAATCATGTCTTAATCTTTGAACCTGAAAACGAAATTGTTCCTTCTGTGCTGTTTACAGAGTGAGTCAAATCTCACGTCTCACTTCATTATTGAATTATATCTCTTGAAGTGTCACAAAGGATGAGTCAACCGATCCATCAATAAATCAATCAATAATAAAGGTTATCAATAATAATAGTAATAAAAGAAATGAACCTATTACATAACCACTGTGCAAAAGCTTCATATCATTCGTTTACAGAATCTGTCTGTCCGCGAGAATCCGCTGTATCCACGCGATCACCGACTGTAGTACATATCCAGAAGGTGATCCAGCAAGCCACGCCTATCGCGCCTGCAACGGATTCTTTAATAAAGACGGTAATTTTTTAATATTTTTTACTGACAATAACGTCATTTGATTGACATTTTTTTAAAAACATATCCAGTGTTGCCGCTATACATTCAACCAATGTTCACTTTCGACAAAAACAACGCGTTTTTTTTTCATAACCCATCTTCTTCACGGCTTCTTTTATGGTTAATATTTTCTACCAAAAATTCACAGCAATTTTTGGGTTGACAGGGGCTATCACTTATGTACAGCCCATGCATGCACTTAAACCTGAATCCTGTCCCTCTGAAATTCGGCAAATTTCAAAGTAACCGCACTTGTGTGGGAGAGGTAAAACACCGACTTCTTCATCGAAAAAAAAAACAAAGCTCAAATTAGATCGAATAAAAGTCTAGGATTAAATTAAAACAACTTTTTTGAAAATTTTAATGGAAGTCAATAGGAGAACAGATATTCATTTACTTTGAAAAATCGCAGTTGAATATGCTAATCGAACTTTCCCTTTCGGTCTCCTTACAGTATGTAGATTGCTTCTCAAGTGTGAATAGCAGTGGCAAGTCATGTTTCAGCCAGCTTAATTCTATAAGAGCTTCCCAAAGAGTAGAGAACAAGTATCGTTTTTTCGTTCCGTTCAGGATGAAAATTGCATTGTCGGATATACGTGCGAGCTGAGTGACCTTCAGGAAAGCTGCAGTGGTGACGAGGATTCGATAGTAATTTGATGGCGAGCCGGTTTCCATGGTCCCGCCGACAGCGACTCTTCTTCTTCCTCTTTTTTCCTTTGCTGGTGATAATTGGTGACGATTTGTTGTATTGTGGCTGCAAATTGCCTGGCGAGAAGGCTCTATTCTGCGTATTCTAACACCCGAAGTTGGGTCGGCAAAATCACATGTGATACTTCAGTCACACATGATAATGGATCTCAGAGTGCGCTACTAGTCGAATATTGTTCTAGGTGACCAGCAAGGTCTAAATATTTAATGACGTCATGGGATACGGGATGAGCACAGACGGGGACGAACAGGCTTCCTGAACAGGATTGTTTCAGTATTCGTATCTGGGTACAGATATCTAATAACAAAAGGTTGCTTGTTAAGGCCAATCAACCTAATAAGAAACATAAGTAAAGGGGTAATTCTGCATGTCGTATTCTATATGCAGAAGACGTTAGAAAAATTTGAAAGGGAAAATTTAGCCGATACTGAAACAGTCGTATATTCTACCACAAGAAGGGTTTTCGCCGATATGTAGGTATGGCTGTTACTGATTGTTTTCTGGGTATTTTTTCCTTTTGTGTGTTCGTAGTGTATTCTGAGAAGACATCGGCATCTTTTCCGAACATCTCTCCATCATAGATCTTCTGTTTGTTGTGTTATTGAGCATCGCTTGTACTGAGAAGCGCAAGACAGAGCTGTGAGAAATTCCACGTTCTTGTTTTCGACTCTGATGTGTATTTCTAGTGAACATCATCTTTCATCTGTTTTTTATTGTTTCCAGTGAACGTGACTTATAAAGATTGGATTTGTCTTCGGTGGTGACAGCTGTCCTTTTGCCAATCTTCTTCTTCTTCTTCTTCTTCTTCTTCCGCGTTTGTCCCGCTTCGTGGCGGGGTCCGCTATTCTGGTGTCATGACGCCACCTTTCCCGATCCAGCGCTAGATCAGGGTGGACACCAGCCGCTTTCAAGTCCGTATGTAACGTATCAGCCCAGCGCTGCTTCGGTCGCCCTCTAGGCCGCTTTCCTATTACCTCGAAGTTAAGGCCTATCTTGCGGACGCTGTCTTCCTTTCCACGCAGAACGTGGCCGTACCATCGTAAGCGAGCTTCGCGCATCTTGTCAGTTATCGGCGCGACACCGAACTTCTGCCGAATAGCATCGTTTCGGATGCGGTCCGTGCGCGTAACTCCTGCCGTCCAGCGCAGCATCTTCGTCTCCATGACGCTGAGGCGCGTTTCAACTTCCTTGGTCGCTGGCCAACACTCAGCGCCGTACATCGCTACCGGCCGGACGACTGCTCTATAGATCTTTGACTTAAAGCGCTCTGGTATCTTCTTGTCGCAGAGCACGCCAGTCAACGAGCGCCACTTGGACCAAGCTGCACTCACGCGTGAATTCACTTCGACCATCAGTTTGCCGTCAGACGCGACTGCTGATCCCAGGTACTTAAAGACCGCAGTGCGTGGAAGCTCGATGCCGTTAACCTTGATGGAGTTGGACTCGGTAACGTCCGTCGTTAAATACTCGGTCTTCTTCACGTTTAATCTGAGTCCAAACCGCTCCAAGCGATCACACCAAGCTTGCAACTCTCGCTCGAGTTCTCCTTTATCTTCGCTAGCGAGCATCACGTCATCGGCATAAAGCAACGTCCAAGGGACGGGCTTCTGAAGATCTCGTGTGATGGCATCCATGACGACAACAAAGAGGAGTGGGGAAAGCGCAGAACCCTGGTGTACTCCGACAGAGATGGGAAACTCCATCGAGGTCCCAGCTGCAGCTTGAACTCGACTCTTTGGACAAGAGTAGAGAATTCGCACCCACTCTATGAGCTCTTCAGGAACTCCATGTTGACGCAGGGCGTACCATATCACTTCACGCGGTACGCGGTCAAAGGCCTTCTCCAAGTCGAGAAAGGCGATATGCACTGGCTTCTGTTTCTCGCGATGCTTCTCTATCAGGAGGCGGACGGCATGTATGGCATCAACGGTGCCACAGCCAGCCACGAAGCCGCACTGATTGCTGGAAAGCTGGACGATGTCCCGAATTCGTCCATCGACAACTCGCTCAAAGATCTTCATGCTGTGCGAAAGCAAGCGAATCGGACGGTAATTGGAGCAGTCTGCAGGACTGCCCTTCTTCTTCTAAATTGGAATCGTCGTACTTTGACGCCAACACTCAGGCACTTTCTTCTCCGCCACAACCTGATTAAAGAACTTCGCCAACCACTCAGCAGGGTACCAGTACTTGGACTTCCATAAATCAGCTGCCACGTCATCGGGCCCAGTCGCTTTGCCTGGCCTCATCTTCTTCAAAGCCGCTTCAATCTCCTCCACGGTGATCTTCTGAACGGGGCCGTGGGTTGGAGCCGTGAAAGGGATGGCTGGATGAGGAAATTCTACTGTAGAGATTTCCTCAAAGTAGTCGCGCCATCGCTTCAATGCCTTCTTGCGGTCCGTAAGAAGATGGCCGTTCTCATCATTGATGCCGAAAAACTTCTCAATATCCTCGGTCTGCCGATGGCGATTCTTAGCAAGCCGGTACAGATACCGCTCGCCATCGCGTGACTCGAGCTTCTCGTTGACATCTCCATAATGAGTGGCTTTCGCAACAGCCACGGCCTTCTTTGCAGCTTTCTTCGCTTCTTGGTACTTCCGCCAGTTATCGGCTGTCTTTTCGCCGAGAAACACGTGATAGAGCGACTTCTTCTCTCGCACTTTTGCTTTCACGTCATCTGTCCACAGCCATGCCAGCTTGTCGACCTTCCGTCGCCCAGGCTTCGTAATGCCGAGTTCCGACTGTGCAGCTTGACGAATCGCGTCGGTCGTTTTCTTCCAAGTTTCGTCGACAGTCGTGACTGTCGGTAACCGCACGCGAGAAATCACAGCTGCTTCCTTCTCTCTCATTCGCCACCACTTGATTCTCGCAGCACCGCATCGCTCGACCTGCTTCAGCCTCGGAGGGGCGATCTTCAAAGTGCAGATCAGCGGTCGGTGTTGTGGTGCGACCGTCTCATACGGCACGATCTTCGCGTCTGTGACAAGACTCCGGTCACGATCCTTCACAAGCACAAAGTCTATCTGAGACTTGGAGCTCCCACTATAATATGAGATGAGGTGGGAGTCGCGTTTTCGGAAGACGGTGTTTACAATGGTGAGACTATGCGATTCCGCATACTCAAGAATGCGCTCACCATCGGCGTTCCGTGATCCGTATCCGAAACCACCATGACAGCTGTACTCGTCCTTCGTAGCACCAACGTGCCCATTAAGGTCACCAGCGACTATGATGACATCTTTCGACGGTACCTCTGCTGTCTTCTCATCCAGCAGGTTCCAAAACTCATCCTTGGCTTGATCGGAGCAGCCAGTCTGTGGAGCATACGCAGAGAAGAAGTGATAGAGTCGCTCCTTAGCGGCGACAACGATCTTCATCAATCGATCGTCAAAGCGCTCAACGCTTACAATCGAGTCACGAAATCGTTCGGAGACGATTATTCCGACACCACTGGTGGTCCTGGGACTTCCACATAGAACGGCCTTGAAGCCACGTCCTATGTCCCTTGACATGCGGCAGGACCACCTCGTCTCCTGCACCGCACAGAAATCAACTCTTCTACGCTCCAGTGCTTCAACCAACTCGCACGAGCGGCCCGTCAACGTACCCACATTCAGCGTTGCCACGCGGGTCCTGCTTACGTTACGGGACTTTCGGACTAGCTCAGTTGCCCCCCGATGCCGTCCTCGCATCAGGGACCCTCGCATACTTCTCACACTCGCCGGGCTCTGCGAGTGCGCGTCGGCTCCCGCGGACGCCGTAGCACTATCACGAAAAACTTGCAATGTCATGAACCATGTGATGTGACATGGGTGTTCGTAGGCCGGCCTGTCACAAGGGCCTGTCGCCTGCAATCGAATGTCCGTGTTCGGCTTAGCTCGCAGAGCGGGCAGTTTCCACTGGCACCACGTGGAGGAACGGACATCGCCACCTGTCCTTTTACCAATGAAACCTAAAAAACCTAAAAATCTGAATCCTAAAAAATATACGGAAATATGGGTTGTCGATTGTGAAATGGAAATTGAGCGACCGTTGTATGATCATGTGTGGCGAAGGCAGCAATTGTCACGGGATCACGTGCGAACCTAATACGCGTCAGTGTGCTGTGCTCTGGCACATATCAAGTGAGAAGTAAGCCTTGTCAACTACCCATTCCTCATTGATTTTTTGTCCAAACATCACCTTTTGATGAAAGAGCCACGTGGATATGACCGACGGTGGACAAACTTCATAAAAAAGTAGCATCGACTGGCAAATCGATACCGATCAATATATAACCACTGATCTGTCTGGATCCGTTGGTCGTATATAAATTAGACGAAACGTATGAATCGTTGCATCCCGTAGTAAGTCCATCCAGTGACCGATAGAAGAGCTCAACAACAAAGATGCATAGTCAACTAATCGATCGACATTAATGATGTTTGCGATGGGATGTAGAAATGATGGCCGATGGCCATCACCCCAGACTGAACAGTATTGATGTGCTGTTCGATATCGATTGCTATTGTCGATTTCCTCAAAGTTGGTCATTTGGGACGGCAAATGCGTGAGCATGGCGAGCGTTACTATGAATAAACAAATGTTCATAAACCGACTAATATCAAAGGGTTTTATTGATCCTCCCCGGATTTGTTGAGCTCATTAAGCAGCTTCATTGGCTAACACTTCGGCTAGATCGCCTTTCAGATCGTGAAATGGTCAAATCAATTAGGAGCTACCCCGACAAATATCGCTTCAACCCTACAAATTTCAATGATGAAAACCAAAAGCATTTCAGAATTCTTGAAAGCTCGGCTAATAGAAGGAATTCAAGTACCGTATCTCAACGTAGACCACTGTAGCTCCAGCAGAATGGGCACAGGGGTACGGGACAGCACCTATCCCAGGTTTGAATGCAGTAGTGAGGTATAGCTCGATCTCTCAGGAGGGCTGCCTTTAAACTGTCCAAAGTGCGGCGAGAGTTCAGCGAAATCTTTTGTTTTAAGCAGCTTCAGACAGAAGGAAACGAGCGGCTTGGGAGGTTTCAAGAGCGTCGAAGAAATCATGAAGAAGACGAAGAAGGTCCGACTCCGTGCCCATCTATTCGACTCCATTGTTCTTCCTGCGCTAAAACACGCCTCAGATACCTGGACCATACCAAGGCAGGATGAACACGCGATCAGCATCGCGCAGCGTGGAATCAAGAGGAAGGTGCTCTGAGTGACACGACTCACGCAAGTGAAAGGAGGCCTCCGGAGTTCCGAGCTTCGCCGACGTTCGAAGATCAGAGACGCTGTCGCGTGAGCCAAGTTGTCGAAAATTAGGTGGGCCAGCCAAATAATGCGCTTCGCAGACACCCGCTGGACGAGAGCCGTTACCGACTGCATTCCGCGGGATCTCAAGAAAACACCAGGACGCCCACCAACGCGATGGTCGGACTTCTTCGAGAAAGCCCTGAACGACATATGTGACGCTTTTCGTGTCCCTCGAGCGAGGACGATCCAGGGGGATGCAGGAAAGAATGGAGACGCTGCTGGCGCCCGCTCGAGCAAGTCGGTGATCAACGGGACGACAGGTGATAGCTTCAGACAGTTGTCGGGTTTGAGTCAGGCGTTTTGAGGGCCAAACATGCTTGACCCAGAATCCGGGACAGTTCTGGTTATACATAGAATACAATTGTAGATTTCGGTTCATGCGTTGGTACCCAGTACGGGTGAAAAACTAATCCTCGTTCTGAAAAAATGTTTCTTAGCCCGCGCAGTTAGATTTCCGTTCAGAAAAACGCTCTTGCCAGCATCGGAGTTGATCATGGCATTTCTGTCGACGAAGGCAAGTGGTGTCTTGCCCTCAGATGTTATTCCAGCCGATATCATTACAGACTTCGAAAGTTGGGTCCTTGAACGTACATCCATGACGTTTTCGAGATTTCAGTGTTGGGGACAGAAGTTTGACCGTTGTGAGCGACTCCAATAGAAATTTTCTTCGTTAGTCCGAACGATGTCAGAAAAGAGGCGCTTACAGATGAACTCTGAATTTTTCAAGTCTATTCAGTTTGCAGCTTCAGTGAGAGCTTGTCCACGAATAATACAGTAACTTTCCAGTTCACACCTGACAACATTTGTCTTGAACACGCCATGGCGAGATGTGCAAGTTGAAAGCAATTTTATTCATCATCCCTCGTCGTCCCTCATCTTGATGATTTTGCGAATAGCAAGTGTGTTAATGGTCGGAGGTCGCCCTGTTTTAGGAATCAGTTCGTGGTGTCCGATTTTCGATTGTGGCATTGATGTTGAAGCCTTTTGAAATCTCCGCGGGTGAAAGCCCTTCGTCCGCAAGATGCACGATGGCACGACGACAAGATGGATGTACAGCTCGTTAAGCGTTGATCCAAGCGATGTGCAACTTTTGTACGAACACATGCTAAAGCCTCCGTACCGAACCAGTACACATTGTCTTTGAAACGAGGATTATTCCTTAGAAGATACTCTCACGCATTCGCATATAGGTTAGTTATATAAGAAAGTGCTGATAGAATTTTTTCTTTACTAATTAACTAGACGTTCAGCGGCCATCCGGCCGCCAAACGTCCTCTCGGGGCTTCCCACGAAACTCCAAAAACAGAACGACTTGGTTGACTGGATTTTACGAACTTTCGACCTCAGCATCAGCAAGAAAAAACGGTCTCTCTTATTACATAGGATAGCGCAAGGTAAGGTCCTCACTACGGCTGACGTGAAACTTGCCCACGCTCCATCGTATTTGTGCGATTCGTATTCCCTAGTGTCCAATCTGCAGAAAATTCGATAAGTCGATATTGTTCGGTCGGCCGATACAGTTAGATTGCATCAGTTTCTCTCCGAACGCCATTATATTGGAGTAATTCCCACGAACATTAGTAATTCTTTCGAAGCAACGGTCGCCTGCTGCCCCACCAAAATGGATCCAATCTCAGCCGAAACCGGCAACTCCGGTCGAAAACTCGTCACCATCAATCGATATTGGTCGCCTAATTGAGCCCTACAACCTGCAGTGAAGTCGACCCTTCGGTCGTCAAAATTGCATGACTCCCACTCCAGTGGAACAAATCTGAGCGAAAACCAACAACTCCGACGGAAAATCGATAACATCGATCGGCACTGGTCCTCCGATCAAAGCCCTCTACCTTCCTTTTTTGAATCTGACAATTTTCGCCCATTTTCATCGATTGCACGTGAGAGTGACCTCAACAGGTTTTACATGTACGTTCGGGTTACATTCACATGTTCGACAGGTTTCACAGGCTTGTACAGGTTTGTGACACACGGACACACACACACACACACACACACACACACACACACACACACACACACACACACACACACACACACACACACACACACACACACACACACACACACACACACACACACACACACACACACACACACACACACACACACACACACACACACACACACACACACACACACACACACACACACACACACACACACACACACACACACACACACACACACACACACACACACACACACACACACACACACACACACACACACGGACAGACGGACTAGCGGTTTTATATTGGTAGGATTTAGCATACAGTGCAAACCAGTCAATAATATAATCACCCTTCTCAGTCACAGCGGTAGCCCACCTGGGCAGGCAAATGATCCCGTTTTTCCCAGAACTGGGGAGACCGGGAGTCGAAGAAGTCGGCGACCGCCCGACTAACGTCTCCAAGCTCTGTGAAACTTTTCTTAACCAATAAAGCCTTCAAGGAGCTGCATAAGTTGTAGTCTGAAATGGCTATGTCAGGAGAATATGGCGCAGTCTCCTAGCCCAACTCCTTCATTTTTTGGTGGGTCGTTTTAGCTACATGGAGTCTGACGTGACCATGATGAAGGTGAGCCGAAGGTCGTTTCTGCCGCTTTTCCGAACAGCTTCAGCTAGTTTCTAGATTTGAGTGGCGCAAACCACAGCGGTGACTGTGTGTCCTTGCGAGAGCAGCAGTAGTGTAGCATTCCCTTCCAGTCTCAGAAGCAGCATAGAAGAACCTTCTTGAGATGCATGTTCGATTTGCTTGCGTAGGCAGTTTTTCTCCTCAAGATAGCCAAACGGCACGGTGTGAATTGCAGTCGTAGAGAACCCGTCTTTCATCTCTAGTAACCAAGCCTTCCAGGATCTCCTTGCGAGGCGTGTGGAGAAGGAGAGACTGCCAGATTGATATGCGGGTGAACCGCAGCTCTCAAACAAGACATGCGGGATCCATCGAGTAAGCACTTTTCGGTAGCCGAGGGTTTGGAGGAGGCTAAAGCCTGCCGATTGGGCACATCCGAGTCTTGTTGCAAGAATCCGGGTGGTAGCCTTCGGGTCCTCCTTGACAACGTCGAGAATTGCGGAGTCATCCGCTTCTTGGAGACGTCCGACCTAGGTTCGTCATCGAAGTCTGTGTCTCCTTTTGCGAAGCGAATGAACCAGTGGTTGACGGCATCAATGGTAGCGGTGTCCGCCCTGAAATTGACATTACACTAAAACCCATGCGCGCTTATACACCTTTTGCAGAGAAGCTTCGAGAATGTTCTACGACTAACACAAGGTAGATCACGGTTATCGATTGAAATTCGGAAGTTCTAGACTTTTAGAGAAGACCCTATCAAGGGCTTTCCTACTAGTCTTCCTAAGACTTTCCAGCCAACCCGTTTCAGTGAAACGAATTCTCGTCACCAATTCAGTCCGCGATTCGAGACGGCATGCGTATGCATATGACTGGCTGTGTGTAGGTGATTACGGTGCTAATGCGCCATGGCCAGCGCCCGTTCTGAGGCGCTCATTTAGCGTCGAACGATTGATAGGCCCCTCGAAATCTTGTGGTCAAGAGACAGGTGCACACGCGGGACGGGGACGAATGTGGAATTAACATGCGAGTAATTGCAATCGAGTACCGGCGCCGTATTCGAGCACGGTGAAAGCGCATGATTGCTGGAGAGAGAGGGCAGGTGAGGAGATATGAGCCCGAAAAAACCCAACAACGGACCTGCGGACGGATACGCTTCATCATCGTTTACGTAAATGCTATTGTTGGCATGTTCTTTGCCAAATGTGTTTATAATTAGGCTGTGTAGAACGCCAGAGCCACTGTTGCTTGCGAAAGTCATTGGAATCCTGGTAGGCCGGTCGGGTTTCCAAAAAACAATAGGTAGACAAGAGCAGTCATAAACTGGGTGCCCAGGAATGTCTGAAAGACATCAGGACTTTTATATATGCGTTGGGTTAAATTCCTTCTTGTCTCAAAACTATTCCGCAACAGGCCTCATCCTCTTCGCGTCTTTCGTACGTGCAACATCCTTGGGCTACTCTGGCACGTGTCAGGGAGGAGCAGGGAGCTAATAGCCCGACGATCAATGGGGTTACAATTGGTACACGCATTCGCACAGAAGTGCATAGCTGAGTTGTTCTGAATCTGCGAAGGTCAGCAGTTTGCACAGTAGCGTAATTCTTCTCTCATCTACCAATTTCACCTTGGTCTAGTGGCAGTGCAGTCGGATGAGGCGCCGGTTGTCGTGTGCATTGCGATTCAGTGCGGGTCTTAGTTCGTTTCTCTAAAGGTTTCTTTTAAAGGCTCGTGCGCTGTTATACTCCACTGATTTATCGCTCGAAGATGCTTTGCCAAGATTTCTATTCAGAAGTCGTTACCTGTCCCACAGGCTTCCTTGCAAGTAATTGTTCCGCCTGGCTGATTTCTATTGTTTCCGGGTAGATAAGCAACTCAGTCTGCTCAGCAGGTATCCCCTATGCGTCTTTAGCATGTATGTAGATACCGTTGAAAGTTAAACGTTAAAGATCACAGTAGTCGTTTTCCTTTGGTATGCGCCACGCACTTGAATTTGACCATATGTTGACTCAATGAATAATAGCAGCGGACGCCAGTGGGAAAATTCAGTGTTTTATCCTAGCGACTAAGGCTCTGTAGCCAACCGATCTCCCGGAAAGAGAAGGCTCTATTCGCATCGGTGTAAATTGAGCTTCAATAAGTACTGCAAAGCAATTTAACGCCTCCTTACTACCTCGCCATGCGTGTCATCGTATGTCTACGTTTGAGTTAAGCTCTTTTCTTAAAGCGACTTAGTATTTTATTCGCTGAAAAAAGCTGCTTTTTATTCAGCTGAAATACCGTCCACTCTTAAAAAACTATTTTTTGGTTAACTACATAAACGTACTTTCTGTTCAAGGAAATTTTCTAACTTGTAGTTGAAGGTTTTTGGCGAAGAATTGAGGAGTGATGCAGAATTGATAAATAATACTAGGCAGTTTCCTACTAGGGACGTGTTTACTTTGATAACCTACCACTAGTCTGACCAGGAAACTATCTCAACGGTAGGTCGGAACGGCCTAAGTGTTGTATATGGGCAGAATCGCCTCTCTCTGGGAAACAACAAAACGCAAATATCTCGACCCCAATACAACTCTGCACAGAGTTGGGGACGACGGAAGTTGGGCCGTTGGCGGCGTTAGCGCTGTGCCTGGAGGCGGAGGGCGGGCTCAAGTTGGCTGGAAACAGCGATGATGAGCGAGCGATGGTGGCGCAGTGCGTAGAGGGGCGGCGTAATCCCCATAATCGACGTTTCCAGCCAACTTGAGCCCGCCATCCGCCTCCAGGCATATGGCTAACACCGCCAACGGCCCAACTTCTGTCGTCCCTAACTCTGCGCAGTGTTGTATTGGGGTCGAGATATTTGCATTTTCTTGTTTCCCAGAGAGAGGCGATTCTGCCCATATACAACACTTGGGCCGTTCCGACCTACCGTTGAGATAGTTTCCTGGTGAGACGCTTCCACATCAAGCCATCGTTGACCATTTCCAGCCTTTCCACCGATATAATTAATTCTTGGAGTTAGACACTGAATAACGCGACTCTTGAAGTCATTAACCTAGAAGAGATTCATTACATTCATACTACCCAAGCACCTCGTTGATATTCCGGGTTGCTTGTTATGCGTCGGCACCGCCGTGAAACATGTAATCCAAAGCAATGGGAATTCTTGGCATACCGATGACACTGCATACAATTGTTCTATGATATTTGACGTGTGATATTTATTGCATGGATATCCATGTATATGGAGATGAAAGAAAAGAACGCACCCTCATCAACAGCAAAAAAAGATCTAAGCGGTAAAAGAATTGTGATATGGTACAGGAATGAGAAGAGAGAGTCATGCACTGCAGAAACCAACAGACCTTTATCGGGGCTTTGCTAAGAAATTGCCCAAATATGGGAACGGAAACAGGTGATAGACTGTTCCTGCTGAGACGCACTTACTCAGAGCCAGCTTGGTTTACAAAGCGCTGGTTAATGGTGGAACGTGCCTTTTTCAGTAAGAAAGCTCACTGAAACCTGACTGACTGCCTTTGGTTCTTGAGAGGTTTAGTTTGAAGAAATCATCATGTTCTAATTTCGTTATTTTATTTACAATTTAATGCAACATTAGGCTCGTGTAACGCAGTCTGAGGAGTTGCACGATGACGCGTGCACCCGATACCAGGTTCCTGGTTCGGATTTCCCACGCAGGCCATCCAAGCCTTCCACCCTTTCGGGTTCGGTGAATTGGTGCCAGATTTGTCTGGAAAGGATAAGGCGCTGACTTGTTCATCGGCTAGCATCGGTAAGGAATAACTGGTGCATTGTGCGAAGAGAATGATATCCGCAAAGGTCCTGCACATCTTCTCACCTATTATTCTGGTAGTGCAAATCTGTTTCCCTGCGGTCAAATTTAGCAAGAGCAAAATTACACGGATCAGAAAAAACAAACGACCGTTTTTGAGTAGGTAACTTAGGGTAAAATACGCTTTCACTATCAAATACATATACATTATACAATAATTTTTAAGCATAGTTTAAAACCTGCGTGAACAAACAGCAGAACCCAATTAGGGGGGGGGGGGGGCCAAAAGTAATGAGACAAAATGGAAAAAAATCTTTATCTCTTTATAACTCAATTACAACTCAACGATGCTGAGGAATGTATTGGCCATTAAGGGCAACGACCTTGCTGCCATCGCTCAGCCAACTTCCTGATCCCATCCTTCCAGAACTGCTTGAGCCTGGTGTTGATCAACTGCTCGATATGGTTGTCAAGGACTGCTTGGGTTCTTGTGTCCCTTCCAACTAGGAAGTCCTGTAGGCTCAAGTAGTAGTGGTAGTTGCATGGAGAAATGTCCAGTGAATACGGTGGGTGAGGCATGTGAACGTAGCCCAGCTGGCCAAGCTTATCCGTGCTTACTTGTTCCCGATGGGGTGCGGCGTTGTCGAAGAGGAGAAACTTCTTGAAGCGCTGCGAATGAATAAGAACGAGTCGCCGGCCCATCTCTTCTATTTCGTTCACCATGGCCTTGGAGTTCATCGTGGTGCTCTTGGGAAACAGCCTCCGGTAAACCGATCCATGGGCGCAGACCCAAAAGCTCCAAAGATGCTTCTCGCCGTGAACATCTCGCCGAACGAAGGTCGGTAACAATTCACCAGGCATCACCCAGACTCGCTGCTTGGCAGGGTTAAGGTAGAAGACGTACTTCTCATCCTGCGCGAATATTGAGCCCAGGCTGCTCGGGGTTGGGAATTGGGGGAGATTTGCGCGACACAGGTCGACTCGTCAGACTGGGGTTTCGGCATGAGACAGGCTGAGGTTTTTGGCTTCTGGAAAGGGCGGAAGTGGTAACTTCTCAGATGGGCTTCAGTAAGTAGCAGACAAACATACAAATACAACAAGTAGGAATCCAGACTCCAGCCACGAGATATTTGGACACGGCATGGGGTGTCTCATTACTTTTGCCCCCCCCCCCCGCCCTAATAAATATATATGCAGTTTTCGATCATTTGAACAATGCACAATCTATAACATGCCCAGACGTCTAGACAAGCAGAAAAAAAGCAAACAAGATTGTCAAGCAACAGCACTTCTACACGCTTAAACAGAAACCCTCGATAGGTCATCGTCCTTCGTAGACACTGCAATATTGTGGACGAGTGCACGGCACAATCCCTTTACAGCCGGGGTTTTTTTGGTATCAGGACAGTTTAGAATAAAAATTTGTTTATTTATTTGTTTATTCATCACATGAACATGTCATAAACAACTCATAATAGATCAACAAGACAAATCGCGAACAAACGATGACAAAAGACAACTCAACCTTATGAGAAGAATTATCAAGGATTATTAAAGTAACCTCAATCCTCATAATTAGAAACTACTGCGATCAAATTAGATTCAGATGACAGTCCAACATCTTTAAGAAACATTTGAAATCTACCGGTACAGAAACCTTTTTACTTTGCTTGATAAGTTCCGACCCAGCCTTAATTGAGAAAAAGTGATGCCGAAACCTAGTTCTGGCTTTAGGTACTAAAAGCTTGCGGCGGCTTCCTCGGGTGAATGAGCTCCTCTCTACTACGGAATGGTCCAGTATGAGACTGCACGGACGGTACAAAATTTTGTGCAACATTACGAGGTCAAACTTCCTTGTTCGGAACTCAAGTGTTTCCTGCGCTAAGTTAGCATTCCGATCGGCGGCACAAGGGATGCGATCATAGAGAAAACCAATAGAACGCACAAGAACTTTCCTAGTGCAATTATTTTGAACTGATTCAATCTTCTTAATCAATTTCTTTTTATGTGGGTTGAACACTGCAGCGCCATATTCAAGCATCGGTCTGACACAAGTCATATAAGCCCGCATTAAAACGTTGGGATTTCGAGTAGAAAGAGCTCTAAACAGATTGGAAACCCTTCTGGAGGCGTTAAGAACTATAGTCTCGCAGTGATCATCAAAGGTAGGACTGCTATTGACTAAAAAGCCGAGGTCCCGAACTGACTCTACTTGCTCGATCCTGCTCCCATTAACAGTGTAGCCAGCCCCATCATTGTTGCCTGGACCAATGCGCAACAGTTTAGACTTAGCGCTGGATAGAGGAAGACCCCAAGCGCGAGCCCATTGCTGAGCGAGATCAACTGCTGATTGAAGCCTATCATGAGATGCTCTATCAGTCACGCTGTGATATAATTTCACATCATCAGCAAACGCACAACAGCTGACCCCTGAAGAAACAAGTAGCTCAGGTAGCTCAAATGTATAGATGTTAAGCAATACAGGAGAGAGGACTCCGCCTTGTGGAACGCCGCTGGAGGCTAGTCTCGAGGCGGAAACTGCAGAATTTATCCGAACTTGGTAGGACCTTTCAGTCAAAAAGGCCTTCAGCCATAAAACAATCCGCGGGTGGACTCGAACTACCCCTTGCTTGAACAGCAGCTTGTTATGAGTCACCCTGTCGAACGCCTTGGCAAAGTCAAGGTAGACAACATCCAAAGCGATCGTCGAATCGTTCATCGAGTGCAGCATAGCTGTAACCGTGGATTTTCCCTTTTGGAAACCATATTGAAAACGAGAAATAACTGAATGCTCCAATAAATGGTCCACAATTCTCTTCTTCAGTATTTTTCAAAGGTTCGGGCAAACACAGAAGTGATGCTGATCGGACGAAAGTTCTCCGAATTGGAGTAGGGAGGCTTTTTGGGGATAGGAATATGTAACCACTGCCTTCCTCCATCTCGTTGGCACTTCAAACCTCATGAAACTCAAATTAAACAAGTATTCCAGTGGACCAGCGATGTATTCAGTTACACTCTTGATGAACTTCAAGGGAATGCCATCAGGAGTTAGAGAGGAAGAACTGGGCCAACTTGAGATTAATGCCTGTATCTCCCCAGCAAAGAACCCTACTGGATCTTTCATAAGGGGAAACTGAAACATTGTTTTGCTAATGGGATAATAGTTTTATGTTTGCCCAAAAAGTGTGAATATTTTCCTCAAGACATCCTATTCTGTGTAAGAGATTTGATAAAAAATTTTCTTAAAACAAACGCTTACTTTGCCTTTGTTGAAAAGTGGCCATTTGGACTTTAGTCTTACGTTTACGCTTGGGTGAGAGGTGTCCATTTTAAAGCGAAAGCTGTCTAGTTCAAAATGGAAAGCGTCCGGTCTTAAATGAAGTGTCCATTTTAAAGTGAAGGTAGGATAAAATTCAGTCGTCACAAGTAGAAGAGTAGTAAAATATTATATAAGAAGCACAAAACAGAAACAGAAACAGAATCAAAACAGCTTTACGAGGAGGTTGATGATACGAGAGCTAGGGTTTTGCTACGATCAAATACGCTAGTATGCAGTCTCGAAAGGAATCACAACTTCGCATTGAGGACATTGGAATGCAGGAGGAAGAGCAACGACATGCTACTTTTTCACGAAATCATACACCATAAAACTCGCATTAAAAACTCAGATGCAGTAACATTGAGAACAGCGAATACTCGATGTGGGTGTCAAATATGACCCTGATAGAGCCAAGCTCGGTTCTAGCCTCAACTGCTTCACACTCCGGTCGAACATATTATATGACGAGCCTGAAAAGGGGTACGATACCCACGCTTCTCTCTTCCTTTAGAAAGTTTCTGAGCCATCACTTGAGTTCTTACGTAACCACTTTCATTCTTCAAATCAAAATGGACACTCTTCTAAGCCAACTTTAGTACCCTTGAAATCAAAGCGAACATCTCCATATCGTAATGAGCTTCTTTCACATTAAATAGACTAGACAATCTTTAAAAAGAGTTAAAAGAAGTTGTAGGTTAGAAGAAGGGTTTTGGTACATGTCGCATAGGTGAGCAGCATTGGTAGGTGGGAGCCGCCAGCCAATAATAACGAAACATAGCACACCCGAACACATGCTAGCCCATCAGGATATCGACTGGATACGAACTCTCTGAACGGCATGCCCATTCAATGCGGTCTGATTGGTTTAGGCGTCCCCACCTACTAATGCTGCTCATCTACGCGACATATACCAGGGTTTTTTGCTGGAGAAAACTTTTAGTATAACTTTCTTTGAAGTTTTAATTCATCTACCCAGTAAGCGAACACTTTGTTTGAAATCTTATGAAATTCCATTTTTATGCCAGAAGAAGAGATTGCACCATGCGTTCGTCCATGACGTCGCGATTTTTCTGCTATTAATAGCAAAATTGCTGTCTGCACAGTTTCACATCTGTAACACACTCATTCTCACTTCCCTTTGTAAGTAGCATTCACGCTATCATTCAAATAAAAGTTGCGACGAGCTTTTCGAGTGCATGGCGCATTCTGGTATTTTGAAGTATCCAATAATTTTTGTTTTGTTGCGCTTCGAACAAAATGTAATTTCTCTTTCAGGCTGTAAAGAAGGCGGTTACGCCGAAACGTTAGCCTGAATAAAGGATCTATACTAATCTTGGTTCGCCAGCTGCATCACTTGGGTAATCATACTGATTAAATTTTAATTTATTATTTTTCTCAGAAACCAAAAAAATCACAAATTTATTACATTTATTCGGGCAGCTGAACTAAAAAATTCAATAAACGTTATACCAAATTTTCATTGCAAAAATGATTCTAATCATTTTGGTGAGTCTTCAGTTTAACCTGTGAAAAGCTCCTTTCGATTTGCTACACGTGCAATTTGATTTCAACATTCTTAGCCTAGTTTAGAAGAACGTCCAATTTGACGTGAAAAGCGTCCAATTTGCCTTAAAAAGTGTCCAATTTGACCTGAAAATGATACACATACCTAGATGTTTTCAGTTTATTAATCCTATTAACTTTCCTGATGCAATTTGTGTTTGTGTTCTGTTGTAATCATTTTTTAATAGTAACAATTTTGCTCAATTCTGCATTTATCCCAATTCTGCATCTCTTATTGGCCTTCGGCAAATCGTTCTATGAAAGTTGTCGTTGTGACCTACATATGTAAGAATGTTCGTGTAATAAATAATAATAATAATAAGCTGGGCACGGGTTAACGAAGGTCATTCAATGTCATGCTCTTCTATCACTCTGTCCCTTCTCATTCCTCAAGAGCTGATGTCGTCGTCGTGCAGCTGCTTCGACGTAGGTGATGCGGTGACGGTGTCTGCGCACGGCATGCTTTAGTATTTAATCTAAAGCCTATGGCAACTATGGCCGGAATAATTGCCGCTCTTGACCTCGGCATATCCTGCCTGATTACGTACTGCTGCTGCTTACAGTTTCGACCCTGGCTGACCTCATGCTCGCCGCTGCTCCGCCTCTAAACGAGCGATTCCGCTCCGTCCGCCACGCACCAGGGCCGCTTGGATTTGGTCTCATTCCGTGACACTAACCAAGGGGGGGGGGGATTCCAGAGATTCCAGGAAACCAAGCTGAGTATGGTGCAGACGGCTCCACCACAGTCTTCTTCCTCTGAATTCAGCCCTCTCACACAGGTCATCATGCAGGTCCGAGTTCCCGACCACGCTCGTCGTTCTCGTGTCCGCTGCGGCGTTTTCCAGCGAAAAACCGCCAGTTATGGCAATTCGCGGCTCTCACCTGTTGTGGCTCGTTAGCGAGACGGCACGAGCACGACAGGTGCGTCCGTACGAGCGCTTTTTATCGGCGACGCTGACCGTCTTTCACCATAGTGACCGCTGCTAAATCGCCTTTGGCTGGAGCTGGCGACCGCTAGCCGACCGACGCCGTTAGCCGCACACACCGACACCGACGGCCGGACTACTGGCGGTGCTCCTCTAATCACCGCTCCACCTCGTATTACTGTGCAGTTGTTGCGTCCAGCTCCCCTGTTATCTTCGCCGGCATCGCTCTTTCTGTCGTTAATATTTATTTGTTTATTTTGCACGCCAAGGTGCGCTTACAATAGAAGCGTAAACAAGTACAAAATGCCTAAGGCAAAGCCCAGAATTAACACTCACAAAATAAGAAGAAAGTTAAAAAATTGAGACATAAGTATAAAGATAAAGGATTAGTTATCGGTTCTCTAGTAGACAACGAATAAAGAAAATTTTTCAATTAATAAATTTTGGTCAGCTATTCTTCTTTTGTACGAGGCGAGGCGGGTAGCGCTGGGGAGAACGTGGTTTGCGCATGCGTGACGAATCCTAATATTCTGATGACGTCTACTGTCGTTTACTCATCCTTACTGCTTTAGTACCATTTCCTTCGTGATCTACCAGCCAATATCGATCCTAATCTCTAGTCACTACTAGATTGTACGGAAAGTTCTGCTAATTCTAAAAAAAAAAACACAGAACAAAACAGAACATTTACTGAGTCAAAAAAGACACAAAATAAGTTCAGCAAAAGAGCGCAGCAAAAATTGGCTTCTTTCTTAAATCAGCAAAAAACACAGAAATACTGAGTTAACAATAACACAAAATTTGCCCAATTAGCACAAAACATTACAGCTAACACTGGCTTTTTAAAGAATAGCCAAAGTGACTTTTCCCCTGATTTGCACAACGTGGAAATTGCTGTTTTTCCAAAGCGATTTTGTGGTTTGTCTGCTGAAAAAGAAGTACAGGAAGAAGAAGAAAAAGAAGTATTTAGTTACTAGTCAAGGCATGATGCAGTGCACATTTGCACTATGAACATTATGAATTAGACTAACTATTAGGAATAAGATCTTTTCATGAGAATTTCAATTATTCTATCGATTTGCTTTTTCATTCTTCAGTACAGATCTAAGTCAAATAAATAAATGAACCTAAACTCAACCCATAATGCGCTTTCCTCATAAAAGCAGTAAATACTGTTCTATTCAACATCTCAGTCCGAATGTTAGGCACGCCATAGGTTCAGTAAAGTAGGAGTGTTTGGAGCACAATAACTCCGTGCACTTGGAACCCTATTGACTCAAACTTCTCTATTTCATGGATAGTGGAGAGGTTTATCGTTTATCGTTTGCCATTTATTGCACTTCTTTGCGCGCTTCAGAAAACTAAGCAGAACAAATTCAATACATAACCTAATGAGTAAAAGCGTTTCTCGACGGCTCATTGTAACGTTGCTTTTAAGTCGTAATGTTGTAGCAGAGCAGTCTATCCAGCAAATTCACGGAATGCAATGATTTTGACACGGAGAAGAATAAATAAGTGAGAAGTGGCTGAGAATGAATATTTTCTGTGTTCCAAATACTTCTGTAACGCTGCTCTCAGCTGGACCAATGTGTTTTTGAATGAGCTAAACACAGGCGTATGTAGAATAAGGGTAGGATTGAGTAGGCAGATGAACAATAGAAGTTAACTTAGTAAAAACCAGAACTATTCGTGAGTTGAAATCGAAATGAATCGAAAGTCTATGAAATGAAGTTTAGCCGATAAGGGTAAGGTGCTTCCTAATCTGGTGGCTTCTGGAGGAATTTGTTCTGCTATTTGGAAAGTAGAACGCCTGACGAGGCCTGATATGCAAGTTTCCAGGTTGTTTAGAATTAGATTGAAGGATATATGGTTTAATACTGTTACATCTCGTTCATTATTGAGTGTTATATCGTACCCTGTTCTAAAGCCGTTGCCTGCCTTAAATCACCTGTATCACCTGTCGTCCCGTTGATCATCGACTTGCTCGAGCGGGCGCCAGCAGCGTCTCCATTCGTCCCTGTCGCGTGCCAGAGTGGTCCAATGGATCCTCCTCGCTCGAGGGACACGAAGAGCGTCATATCGGTCGTTCAGGGCTTTCACGAAGAAGTCCGACCAACGCGTTGGTGGGCGTCCTGGTGTTCTTTTGACATCCCGCGGAATCCAGTCTGTGACGGCTCTCGTCCAGCGGGTGTCTGCGAATCGCATTACGTGGCCGGCCCACCTAATTTTCGACGACTTGGCCCATGCGACAGCGTCTCTGATCTTCGAACGTCGGCGAAGCTCGGAACTCCGGAGGCCTTCTCTCACTTGCGTGAGTCGTGTCACTCCGAGCATCGTCCTCTCGATTCCACGCTGCGCGACGCTGATCGCGTGTTCATCCTGCTTTCGTATAGCCCAGGTCTCTGAGGCGTATGTTAGGGCAGGAAGAACAGTGGAGTCGAATAGGTGGGCACGGAGTCGGACGTTCTTCGTTTTCTTCACGACTTCTTCGACGCTCTTGAAAGCTCCCCAAGCCGCTCGTTTCCTCCTGCTCAGCTCTGGTGCTAGGTCGTTGGCCATGTTGACTTCGCGACCCAGATACACATAGCTGGAGCATTCGGAGATGTTCGTTCCGTTGAGCGAGAATGGGGCATCAGAAACCCATCCGTTCCTCATGAACATCGTCTTCGTAAGATTCAGCTGCAGTCCAACGCTTCCACATACACGATCGAAGTCGGCCAGCATTCGCTCCGCCTGACTGATGCTCGGTGTTATGAGCACGATGTCGTCAGCGAAGCGAAGATGGTGCAGTTGCCGGCCGTCGACCTTCACTCCCATGTCATCCCATTCTAGTTCGCGCATGACGTTTTCGAGGGTGGCGCTGAAGAGCTTCGGGGATATGGTATCCCCTTGTCGAACCCCTCTCTTCACGTCAATGACGACGTCGTTGTAGAATGGTGAGATCTTGGTCGTGAATCCACTGTACAGCTCTCGAAGGACTCTGATGTACTGAGTAGGAACGCCCTGGGTGAGCAGGGCTTCCATGACCGCTTCAGTCTCGACGGAGTCGAATGCCTTCTTCAGGTCAATGAACGTAAGGCACAGCGGCAGCTTGTACTCTCGCGACACTTCGATGAGCTTCGTAATGGTGTGTATGTGGTCGATCGTGCTGAATCCTCTCCGAAATCCTGCTTGTTCGCATGGCTGCCCTTCATCCAGCGTTCTGCTGATCCTATTCAGGATGACTCGAGTGAACAGCTTGTAGACTACGGACAGCAGGCAGATCGGGCGATAGTTGCCAATGTCGTGCACGTCTCCCTTCTTGTACAGCAAGACGGTCTTGCTGGTCTTCCACTGAGATGGAACCTTGCATTCGGACAGGTAGCGTGTGAAGAGCCGCGCCAAGGTGTTGATGAGCGCTGGCGGGAGGTTCTTCAGGTGTTCAGCTCTGATCCTGTCAGGACCGGGTGCTGTACGTTTCTTCACCGACGAGATGGCGTGTCGGATCTCGGAAGGGAGAACAGAGGGGATGACGTATCCATCCTGCGGAAGATGGCGTAGGGGCAGGTGGACGTGGCTATCGAAGAGATCGGAGTAGAAGTCGTGGATGACTTTCTCCATGGTCCTTCTGGAAGAGGTGACGGTTCCGTCAGGACGTCGGAGAGCGGTCATCTTGGTCTTGAAGTTGGCGAAGTTCCGGCGGGCATTGCGGATGCTCAGCCCTGCCTCTGCTGCTTCAGCCAACACTTCCGCCCTTCTCTCCTTCAGATCTTCCTTTATCGCCGCTCTGCATAGCTTTGCAAGCTCGGACGTCAGTTGATAGTTGCCTGACGCTCGTGCTGCTCCACGCTGGCGTATCAGCTCGAGAGTTTCCGGAGACAGGCGTCTCTTGGTGGTCTTCAAGCTCTCGGCTCCCTTAGCACTATCGTGGAGATGGTGCACGAAGCGATCGTATTCCTCGTCGACGTTGTCCATGACGGCATCTTCCCAAAGACCGACAAGAGAGGTGTAGAGATCCCAGTTGATGGTCGTTCTGGGACTCCTCTTCTTGAACTTCGCGGCCTTCTCTCCTTGACGCGAAAAGCGGAACCTCGCGCGAAGGAGGCGGTGGTCCGATCCCGTGTAGAACTTGGGGACAACGGAGACATCGGTCAGGCAATACTTGCGGTTGAAGATGATGTGGTCGATCTCGTTGTGGAACTGGCCACCGGGGGATTCCCAGGTCCATCGTAGGGAGGGAGGCTTCTGGAACTGCGAGTTTCCATGGATGGTCTTGGTCGACATGATAAACTCAGACAGCCTTTCACCTTGCTCGTTCCACTCCAAACCGTGGGTTCCGATGTGAAGTTCTTCCGGCGACCTTCGTGGCCCGATCTTGGCGTTGAAGTCGCCGACGATCACCTTGTAGAAGGTGTGATCTTCCTTATAGAACTTCTCCAGCTCCACGTAGAAGGCCTCGACGTCTTCGTCGTCGTAGTCGGATGTTGGGGCATACGCGACGAACACAGTCAAGGCTGGCACGGAGCCACATCGCTTCAGTCGCAGACGTCCGATTCGGCTTGTCAGAGACTCGTACGAATCGATGTTCATGGCCAAGTGCGTGTTGACGAGGACACCAACGCCGCCTACTCCCCTGCTGTCGCATGTTCCGAGGAACAGTTCTTCTCCGGAGTCGTAGGCGGCGTGTAGGGGGTGGTGTCTTCTCGTCTCGGTCAGTCCGATGACGTCGTACTTGATCTTCTTGGCTTGCATCATCAGGTCCTCGACGGATGCTTCCGACGCAAGCGTGCGGGCGTTGTAAGTACAAATCGTCATCCTAGTCCTTCTCAGTTTGCGCAGCCTGGTTAGGCCCTGAGATTTTAGCAGCCTCTCCGTACTCGTCCTTCCCATCGCTGCAGAAATGGGGGCTCTTTCGGGGTCAGGGGAATGAGGCCCTTTAGTGCTGCTGTGTTTGACTTCCATACAACACGGGTAGCTAGTCAGGCTCTGTCGTGCGGGCGGGGTACTCCGGGCAGCCAGCCAGACTGCCCGAAGGGACGGGGCGAGACTTAAGGCGGCCTCGAATCGCCTTACATGTACTCCCAGTCTACCGAGTGCAAGCTTTTGGCCGAGCCGACACAGTTACAATCCGCACAGTCACGGACACATCCACGCACACTGTGCACGAACATGCCGCTCCCACGCACAAGGAACGCATCGACCCGACACAGCAGGAGCAAGGAGTCCATCCCCTGCATCCCACCTGCGTCTCTGGGCAGTACACGGTCGCATTTGGTTCGCGTTTAATTCCCCTATCCACCACCCGGGGACGCGCCACGTGGCCCTGCGACAAGCGGCCCGAGATCCCTCTTAACAAGAGAGCCCGAAGGCTCTCTATCGAGGGAGATCCGTGGGCCTTAAATAAATAAGTAAATAAATAAATCTATAGATAATGTTTCATCGTGAAGTGCTTACAGTTTCTGTTATTTGTAGTTGCCAATCTGAGCTAGAAATAATAAACCACTAGGTATCCAAACCCACACTTCCATTAAGAAAACAGACTCCAAAAACTTTTCAGAACGCTTTGAGGTAGCCTCCAGCTTTTCCCTTTTTGAAACCTCGGCAAAAACAATGGCAGAACAGCAGCAATATGTACCAAACCACTTTTAGCCCTCTGAAGACAACAAATTAGTAGAAACGTAAGGCTGAATTGAAGTTTACAAAAGATCGCCTTTAAAAAATTAACGATACACACCGTTCCTGAAGAAGTCTTTTTCGAACTTGGCACGCACTGCCTTTCTGAGGAGCGAAGCACCTAATTCTCTCAGATTTTGTCAACTCTTCATCGGGTGGCCAACAGCGATCATCTAAAAGAGGTCACTTAGCTGTTTAATACGCTCATTATAGATTGTTACTACTTCTTTTCCTTAAACCGTTATGGATATGTAATGTTGAATCGTCAGCTTTGTCTTCTCTTCTAATGTCACCTGAAAGTGCACGTTTTGCTATGAAATTTCTAAACGTCGCGCTGTCTTCCGATCTTACAGATGTTAGCTTTACAGTTTATTTTCGACCACATTTTCGCACATCAACGTGTGAAGAAACTTTCGAAAGATCACGTGGTGACTCAAAGGTGTTGAGATTTCATCTTACAAGGCAAGGGTCTGAAGCGTATGTCTGAACGGGGGGAGCGAGTCATATAGGGAGAACCCTCACCCCTCAGTTGGTTTGAAAATGTGTTTATTTTTTGCTAAGTGGCTAAACCCAAGGAGTAGGGGGTCACAATGGGATACGGCGCAGCACGCGTTTGGGGGTCTTGTACGCCCATGATGCTTCTGCAGCCAGTGGCTCGGATCGCAGGTGGGTAGAGGTTCGACTCACGTGAGAGAGGTCGGCGGGTTTGGTTCCTCTGCGCTGCTGCATTTTTGCATTTCAACTGATTGGTTGAGATTTGGGGGATTCTGACGTCTATACCATTTTCAGACTTTTTCTGGTCATTTCTCCAGCTGTAGGCGGTGCTATTCAACATGGTGATAAATGTTCAGCACCAGTGATACACAGGTACAAAGTGCCTGTGGAGTGAATCGCGGTGTCTTCCTCCATGGTTATGGGCACGCAACCGAAATCCAATTGAAGACGTACCCTTTCCTCCGAAACAAGAGTTCCACCCGAAAACGTTATCATATGCCCATTGCTTGCTTGCCTCTCCACGTCCATCAGTTCATCTTGCGGATCCCAGTCTTCCTCTTCTTCTTCCACCACTTCCAGCTGTTCGTCTTCGTCAACTTCAAGTTGACGTGCTTCGAAGTCCTTGAGTGTGCTGGCCATCCGTTCGGCCAGCTGGATTTCTTCCCTCGAAGATTCCTTGTCTAAAGGTGGGCCACACTTCAGCGTGAGCAGGTGGATCACCACTCGACCGTCGGCGGACATTGTTGGTGTTAGGTTCTAGAAAACCTTCAGCAGACCTCTGATTTCCAGGTGACAGGCAGACATGAGGAACGAGTGTATCGATGCCGTTTAGCTTAACTTGCGGGATCCGCACACCTCGTTTCTCCTTTGAACCACCTCCGACGCCACAACGTCCTTCGAAAATCCGAGCAGGACGGTTTTTCCCGAGGCCTTTCGTCCATGTATGGAAACAGACTATGAGGAGCCTGTAGCCTTTATACGCTACCCGTAAGGTGCCCAGTGGTGCTTCATGCACTTCGTACCTGTGTATCACTGGTGTTGGACATTTGTTCATCACCATGTTGAATGCCACAACGTACCGCTGGAAAAATGTGCAGAAAACGTCTGAAAATGGTATAGACGTCAGAATTCCCAAAATCTCTACCAATCAGTTGAAATGCAAAACAGCAGCAACGCAGAGGAACCAAACCCCTGACCCCTCTCGCATGAGTCAACCCTCTACCCACCAGCGCTCCGAGCAACTGACTACAGAAGCACCGCGGGCGTACAAGACCCCCAAACGCGTGCTGCGCCGTATCACATTGTGACCCCCTACTCCTTCGGTTAAGCGAATTGGCAAAAAATAAACACATTTTCAAACCAATTGAGGGATGAGGATTCTCCCTATATGACTCGCTCCCCCCGTTCAGACATACGCTTCAGACCCTTCCCTTATTAGAAGCACTCTTCTAGAAACAGCAAGTTTTCCAAGTGCACATAGTTTTGATTGTTTGATAGGTCAGTCAGTTTTGGTTTGTCTAGCAAATATTTGAACACGGGCAAAATGTGTTTTACAATCTCATGAATTCAGACTCTTGCGGAGATAGTTGGGGTGTGGGGTTATACTCAAATAGGCACTTACTTTCTCAAGCCATCTTCTATAAGCTGTTTTTTCTTTTTTTCCAATTACTTCATTGATTACTGTCTAGCTATCATATTCGTTTTTCTATGGGTTTGCGAAGAATGATCGATCGATGAGATTTTTTGTGGAATTGCCCTCGAGAATTTCAAACTTCATCATTCTGCTTTAGTTGCAGAGAGTTCATTATCTTAGCTCGAGAGACCGGATTCATGAATGACCTTACGCAGGGTTATTTGGGTAGATGGTAGAAATTGAAGCACTAACTGGATTTCATAAGAGCGTGGAGGTCTGTGAATAGAGGAGTAGAACTACATATATGTATCATTCGCCGATTTATATCATACCATGAAAGCCAAACTTGCCCTCCGCCCACTACCTTCTGTTGCTGAACGTATCCATTACCATTAACCCATTACCTCACCAGTCGTTAATCCGGCAAAATCTCCTTGTTCACGACTCTAAGCCGTTTGCTCGCAAAGTTCTGTTCCGGAGATCTGAATCCCCACAACGTCTGCTGTGGCTACTGCACATATGCCGCTAGTTGGTGAACCACTAGAGGCACTTGCGCACTGCTTGATAGAACCTTCAGGACGACGGCACCTACTGCACAACATCGGTAAGGCATATGGCTGCTTCTGCTGATACAGTGAGGATACTATCCGAAATGAATAGTCTTTGTTCTAAAGGATGAACAACGCTTGGTCCGATTCAAGATCTCTTCTAACTTTTTTGACCGCATGAGAATCAACCTTTTCCGGACAACTTAGTAAATGTGTATATATACAATATAGGCCTTTTATGTTACTAAAAGCAAGGATATGCATGGGTTGACGGGTTTCCACGGCTTCAGCTCTTTTTAAAATGAACTTTAGTCTTAGAAAAGCCATGGTCATAATTGCCCATGTTAAATGTTTGTAATTCTTCTAAAGGTCTGATCTTGTACAGCATTCTTCAACCCAGTTACACTACCGTGCAAAGTCCGACAGTTGTGCTGTAGCAGAGATGTAAGAATAGTTTGTTTGTTTACTTGGTCTGCAGTGATGACCAGAAGGGATGTGTCTTCCTCTGGGGTCACGCTCGAACTCATGCTTCAATCACCTTTGCAGAAATCAACGAACATTCTCGAGATTCTCTTTCAAGCTCCTTGTCTTCCAGATATTTTTCCTACTGATGTCACTTAATTTGAAGTTCCGTTGGAAGCCCGCAACGGCGGTCTTCTGAGCTTATTTATTTATTTATTTATTAACTACGTTTAACTACGTTTCAAAGAACAACAAAAAATCGATCGTGCAACTAAAAAAAATGGAACTATCACAATACGGTAACAAAATAATGTTGAAGCAGCAACGTTAGACATTAAAGCAGGAATCTCAGAAGCCATCCTTTTAATGAGCGCTGAAAATACTACCCGGGAGCTTGTAGATTTCTGTGATCCAATTTTCTGTTTCAAGAATGAAAAAACCTTCACTGTAAGGTTGTTAAAGGTGTGCTGACTCGAATGGATCATAACTGCATCATGTAGTTGAATGCGAATGCATAATAGTTGTACTATACATACCATATTCTTCACTTTCCCTTACTTTCTTTTTCTTCTTTTTTTCTTCTTCTTCTGTGTTTCTCCACTTGATAGCGGAGTCTGCTCTTTTTTCTGACAGTTGTTCGCCGAAGGTTGCTCATCATCACTTCAGCGCTTCATATCCACATTGCACCTATTAACTTTTGCCAAGAAAACTACGAAGAAGATAGTAAGACTATAGAACTCGTTATGTGAATCAATTGTAAAAATTATAAATGGCCCCAGTGTGTTGTGTGTCAATGCAAGTTATTTGGTAAACCAACAGCTTGATGCAACTGACTGAAAACGCAGAAGTAATTATGAGGAAGAAGTCGCACTTTAGGAAGAAAATAAATTCAAATAAACAATATAGTAAGAAAAAATAGGACTACGGACAACCCAGCAACGGAAGCTTGACCTGTCGTCCGAGACAGGCGATATTTCGCAACATCTTGGAACTATTGTAACAACGCTAGCCTGTCTATTTTTCATATTGACGCTTAGAGGGTCTCAACAAAAGGAAAAAAAATGTGAGGTTTACACTTATTTTCCATGAATTTCGCGAAGGATATCTTCGAAATCAAAGGCATCTTGGGGAGTTTCAACATTTTATTGCACAGCAGCTTTCAATCCGAAGGGATTTGATGGATTTTTCTGATTCCATGTGGTTTTCATAAACAAAAGAGGAGGCTACCAGACTAATGAGCCGCATAGCTATGTAGGCTCATATGGGTGCGGCCCTACGGTAACTGCCTACACTTCTCATCACTTCATTTTCTTCTACTTGTACTTTGATGCAGTTATTTTCTTCACCGTTACGTTCTTCATCGTTTCCATTCGATGAAAGCCCTTCATGGAGATTTTCACAATTTATTGATTCATCCGGTGTTACGGGTCCTTTCTCAGGACAATCATCCCCTCTCAGCCACAATCTACCGTATCCGCCCGCGGCCGGGCTTACATTAGGCTTGTCAGCCTGCCACCCCGGCGTGCCTATTAGGATCATTTGCTCGTTGTTAATGACCTAATCGCTCTTTCAGAATTTATGATGCTACTAATAGTATTCGCGCTACTTCGGCTGGTACGAACAGACGGCTTTGGTGAGTAGATGGAATTGTAGCTGTCACTTAAACTTTAGCACATTCACATTCGTCACATTTTTTGTACCAAAAATATTCGTGGCGTTACACAATTCTACTACGTTTTGTTAGCAGTAGGGTGAAATATTTATCTAATTTTTTTTTGCATTTGAGGCTGCATTTCAACGCCAATCAAGCAATAAAAAAAACCGTTGAAAGCAACAGTAGAATGAAATAAACGTTCAATTGCATTAAAATAGGAACCTGTCTATTTTACCATCTACCATGTGGCTAACTTGACTTTTAGGCAACTCCCGCAGCACTGCACCTATACTAAGTAATGTATAGAAGGTTAGGAGCAGAAAGAAAAGTAAATAAATAAACGACATTGACAAACATTAGGAAGGAATATCGACATTAGGCAGACCATCTGCATGGTGCGCTGAACGTTCTACCTCTATTGGACAAGTCTTCTGAACCAGAACGGTGTTGCTCGGTGACACTTCATCTGAATCCGGACGCTCGCAACACGACGTCGGTGACACGTCTTCTGAACACGGTCCCCCATTGCGAGACGTCTATGAAAACCCTCGGATAGACGGATGGACAGAACAGACAGCCGCCAACTTTCATATATTAGGTTGTCCCATAAGTCCTTGCAGTATTTTTTTTTCAACGATTCACTGCAGATTTCGCCGGCGGTCTCTTGCATAGCGCTGCATAGCTTTCGAAAGAGAATGATTTGCTCTATCAGAGCATGTATTGCATTTCTTTTTTCATCATGAATTTTGTCATTTTTTAGGTCGTTGAAGTGAAAAGTGAAAAAGTGAAAAAGTAGCCATTTGCGCACTTGTTCTCTCCGCTTATTTTTGTAATTTTTTGCGAGTTTTTTTGCAGCACTTGGAAGACAATGTTCTGTACTACAAGAATATGTGTTGGTCCTTTTTGCTCACTTGCCCTTTATTGATTTTTAGTCCATCAAATTGGGAATTCCGAGTTTTCCGTCCGAATTTTTACCAAAACTCCGGTTCTGTGGTTGGACTTTTTTGCTTGGTGTCATATGTAGTGTGGAAGAGGATGTCTTGCTCAGCAAGAATTTGTGTCGCGTTTATTGGCTCACGCTGATTTCTGTAATATCAACAACTGAAGAAGGAGAAGGAGTTGTTGGTGAAGACGATTTTTCTCTTTTTGGCATTTTGTTGATATTCAATAGAAATCAATAAACGCGACACATATTCTTATAGAGCAAGACATTCTCTTTCGAATGACATCTAACACCAACCCAAAAAGTCCAACCAAAGAGCAGGAGCTGTCGGCAAAAATAATCATCCTCCTTCGGACGCCCCAATTTGATGACCTAAAAATCAATAAAGGACAAATGAGCAAATAGCATTAACACATATTCTTGCAGTACAGAACATTGTCTTCCAAGTGCTATAAAAAAACTGCGCAAAAAATTACAAACGTAAGCGGAGAGAACAAGTGCGCCAATGGCTACTTTTTCACTTTTTCACTTTTCACTTCAACGACCTAAAAATTGACAAAATTCATGATGAAAAAAGAAATGCAATACATGCCCTGATAGAGCAAATCATTCTCTTTCGAAGGCTGTGCAGCGCTATGCAGGAAACCGCTGGCGGAATCTGCAGTGAATCGTTGAAAAAAACGGCGAAGACTTATGGGACAACCTAATATATAGAAGGATACGACGTTTTACAAACAATAAGTAGAGCCGAACATGCCGAATGATTCAAAAAATTGCTAATAGCCCCTTCCATTGAAAACGCATCATAAAAACGCGTTTTTATAAAATATTTCGCAGACAGCTTATTTGTACGCACCTCATAAATTTCCTGCTGAAGTTGGAAAGCTGGCTTGAAATGTTGAAGTTCCGACATGATGTTCACACTCTGGGTGTTCGCTCGGGCTTTCCTTGGGTGCACCAGTGTGGGAATAAAAGCGTTTTTTTCGAGACCTTATGAGGTTTTGTATTCGATATGATACGATTCGATATGGGCGCGGGTAGCGCAGTCGGATGAGGCGCCGGCTGTCGCGTGCACCCGAAGCCACTTCCTGGTTCGGATTTCCAGCCCGGCCAACTAAGCCTTCCATCCCTCCGGGGTCGGTGAATTGGTACCAAACTTGTCTGGGAAGGATAAAGCGCTGACTTGTTCATCGGCTGGCCACCACAAGTCATATCATGGCCAAATACGCATTCAAATCGCCTCCACGACATCCCGTAGAAGTAGAATGCATGGCGTATCCCAAAAGGGATTGAGTAACGCCGTCCTTTATCCTTACAATTTATATAACGCTTAGATTTTCAGCGGTATTATTAATAAGAACTTTTAAAATAAATGGTTAGTGTGTAAAGTGCGTTAATGCTTTACTCATGTAACGACAACGTGAGAAACATTTATCGGTTTTTTACCTTCGTCTGAGCCTCAAAAATCATCCACCAGTGCGACCCAATCAGTCCCAACTACGCTTTTAGATTAAATGAAGAATTCAAATTTTGCGATTACTAGCAAAAGCGTAAAATCTGGGTTATATCTATTCACTGGTATGAGTGATGGCTCAGTCAAAGAAGGCGCCGGCTGTCGTGAATCGAGGGAACTTGGTTCGGGTCCCGTAAGGCCTTCCAAAAAAGAAGGAGGTTCCTTTCTGGGTTGCTGAATTTTTGACAGAATTCTTTGGGAAAGGTAAAGCACAGATTTGTGCGTTGGTTAGCCACCTCAAATCATTGAATAGGTTAAGCACACGGTCAGTCAGCCTCCACGGTATTCTGTAGAGCTAAAATGCGAGGCGCATCACGCAAAGGGATAGATAACGTCATTTTTATTCTTTTCCTATTTTATCTTTTTCCTTCACTCCTGTTTTTTGAGTAGTGATGCATTTAAAGTGTAGATGCACAAACTTGCCATTCTGCATGAAGAATCCAGAACGTTCTTCTACCTCCTTAAAATTTCAGTAGATGAAGTGTCATGCTCATCGGGAAGTCTGACAGTGATGCTCAACAAATCTGATCCAGACATCGCTCGATGGATGAACGATCCGAAATCACAGCCAGTTGTAGGTTTATATGTTATGATGTTTTACAATTCTAAGCACTAATCCATTCTCTAAATGCTCAGTACAAAAATTGAGTAAAAATTCAAATTGCAGGTATATGTTTATGGTCACAAGACTCTGGTGCCTTGTGGTACATCGCTGAAGAACGACAAAGGCCAGCAGAATTACAACTTGACCATTCCATACGGAAAGCACTGCGATGTTCACTTGGCGGACTTGGTTGGTTTCTTCTTTCTAGAAAATTCCCACCAGAGCTAAGCTAACTACTGTTATTCTATCTACAGTGCGTTTAGATTTTTTATAATTTAATTATTTTGTAAAGCTACTCAAAATGTAGCAAGCCCCGGCTGGCCAGGGGAGAGTTAATAGCGGCGACAAGGGAAAATTGGTTGGCGCTGTTATGGTACCATCGGATCGCACTGTGACATATGGCAGCTTGCCTGTCCAACATATTGATCCGATCCGATCCGATCGATTTAGATGCCGATCATAACAATCGGCAGTATATCGAAACGTTCAATGTCCTTATGAAACTTAATATCAACAGTTCAGGAGCCCAACTACCGTACTGCGGAGACGACAATCGCCCTTGAAGACAATGTGGACACCAGCATCTCCAAAATTGTCCGAATAAACCACGTATTCTGCCTTTACACGCGAAGTGTTCAGACAATTCGATACAGTGATGTCTCGACGTTAGTTTTTGTTGTTTTAATTCACAAATACAAATGTGAAAATTTGGTCGATATAGAACCTCAACCTCACAGTATTTTAACGATCCTTTTATCTTTTTCAAATCCAGTTGAAGGCCCGATGTCAAACCTGATTATCAGTTTGCCTTTAGAAGCTACTCTGCACATCTACTCTGATGACTAGCACAGAAACCCTTTTTCCACTCATTTTTGTTATTAGGGCTGTCCTGTAGGTGAGCTTCAGCACAACTTTGCAATATCGATCGGCTGGCTATCTCGATCGATTTTAATCAGCGCAGGAGGTGGGAATGGTGTGAGAACGCTGGCTGAGAAGAATTCATTGCAAGCAAAAAAAGCTCTATCGGCTACTACCAATCGGTCACTATCGATTTCTAGTGTTTTTAGTTTTTCCAAGACCACCCAGTTGTCGGGCTGGCTGCTAGATTGACTTCTTGCTCGTTAGCTATAGGTTTATGAGGACCTACAACATCAGATCAGAAGCAGTGGTGTTTAGTACCCAGAGCGGTGGTGTTTAGTTTGGTGGTGGATGTGCATCCATTTTTTCTCTAATTGATGTCGTTTGTCCTTTGGACATTAGACTGAGTTCTTGGACCCGACCAGCCTGTTCGAGCGGGGGGCGTTTGTTCCCTACACGATCCCGCCCGCCGCCCACTTCCCGCCCTACCCATGTACCCTATTTGGACGAGTTTGTGGCGCACGAAACAGCGCCGCAGTTTGCAGGTTCGTTAGTTGGAGTGACGTCGTCCAAAAAGCTAACAGCTGATAGGAGACGACTGGGGAGCGCATCTCATACGGAACTCCGAAGACATTTTTACAATCTTGATGCGGGCACCAGCCCATTAGGTACAGAAAGATTTAATAAAGATACAATTAAAAGCCTATCATTGGAATGTTAACACGTTATCGAACGCACGATTTTCGAGTGCCTGGTGTGTGGGACCAATCCATTTTTTACGAGAGACCGTGACAGGACATCGTGTCACACGGTCCCATACTGCCGAAAAGGTGTGACACGTCGTCAACGTGAAAAAGTAGCTTTCCAAAAGTTCAGAAAAAGTAGCTTTCCAAATTACTGTTATTACCGTTTTTCTGAAATCGTTTAAAATACGTCCAGCGGTCGAAAATATTCTCTCCGTCTTCCAGGTGGCGAACAAAAGTGTTCTGGGATAAGCATTGCCAGGTGAGGATAGGCATATCTTACAAGGAGATTAGACCAGTATGTTTGTGGAATCGTTGACGTGCTTGGGGGCTCGGCGAAGAAATTTCTATTCCCATAATGCATCAAAGGATAGAAGGATAAAGGGCGGCATTACTCAATCACTATCCCAACCACGCATTCTACTTCTACGCGATGTCGTAGAGGCGATTTGAATGCGTATTTGGCCATGCAATGACTTGCGGTGGCCAGCCGATGAACAAGTCAGCGCTATTCCCTTCCCACACAAGTCTGGTACCAACTCACCGACCCCGGAAGGTTTAGTTGGCCTGGGCGGGAAATCCGAACCACGAACCTGGTGTCGGGGCACGCGACAGCCGGCACCTTCTCCTACACGCGCCCCCAGAATGCATTAAAAAATTTCCAGGAATTCAAAACAAACTCAAGAAACCATTAAAATATTCCCACTGATTCCAAAAATTTTTTTAAGGAACAGTCATAATAGGGAGGATGAGACCTGCATCATTAGAGAAGAGAAAGGGTAAATGTGATAAACGCACTGAGAAAAACGTCCGTTAAAAATTCCGTTAAATTTCTAAAAATTTCCGCTAAGTCGTTAAGCCGGATTTTAACAAAAAATAATGTCGTTAATTCGTTAAATTCGCTAAATCGTTAACCGTTCAATGTGCACCCCTGACTGGAAACTACCGCACCATAAATTGATTCAGGGTGTATGCGAATAAGCCGGCGCCTCCTCTGACTGCGTTACACGCGCCCATTTTTGACCTGTGTGTTGAGCGAAATTGGGATGCTACTCATTCCTTTCAAAAATTACCTCACCTCCCCCTTTCAAGACTGGATTTTCGACTCGTGAAAAAAATTTGGAAACCTCAACGCGTTCTTCATAATTTGGATATTACTGGTAGTACAGTTTATCGGAACTCAAGTGAACAACCTATGGAGAATCAGCTGGAGGTCTTTGCAGGGCTCACGAAGTTCTCGCTTCAACTGGTGGCAAGCCGAAACCGAAGGTCGAGATGATGTTCCGCAGCACCGACGGCAGGCCCCTACGAACAGCCAAGTTCGGCGACACCGTGGAATTCTACGTCGCGCTTACACCGGACAGTGAGTCTCACCCTCAGCTTCCCAGGTGCTCTCTAGCCAGAGCACAACGTGATTGCCATTGTTTCAGAAGCCTATCACGGCATCTCGCCGAAGGAGTGCATGTTCAGCGACCGTGAGGATATGCTGTCGCCAGATGCCAGACATCTTACATTTGTCCAGAGCAGGTCGGTGGTGACACCTGTCACAGTGCCAGGTTTGGCGTCGATGTTGCCTTGAAATCAGATGTTTCAGCTGTCCAGTTCATGAGATGTCGGAAATCATCGATCCGCTGGCCAACGTCAACGAGGAGGTCTACTTCTCCAAGTTCAAGACGTTTCGTTTCGGGAATCAGAGCACGGTGTTCGCGCAGTGCACCGTACAAGTATGCCTTGTAGGATCCGAATGTGTTCAGGTAACGTCTTGGATTCTCTTGCATTCTTTCAGCTTGTCAGATTAGGTGTTGTTGTATTGCAGAACTGCTTCAAACGCATCTCCAATTCCAACCTCACAGCCGAGCGGCTTCGATTCCGACACAAAAGAGCGGTGAATCCGCCGTTCACCAAAGCAGATGTGTATGATCAGGTCTCCGTCAGAGAGTCGCTTACAATACTTGACGATGTGGAGACAGAAGAAGGTGACGATCACTTTTCTAGCTCCATAAATTTCGCTGAAGGTGTGGAGCAATCGTTATATAGCAAGACGGCCATGGGCACAAATGAGTACAGCCTACAATACTGAATAGAAAACATAGCCGATTATTGTATTACCAGACGAATCAATCGATCGGGATTGGTCGACAGGTCGACACCGTTTATTGTCCGACGGCTATAATACTTCGTCGAATCTCATAGTTAATCTCCCTACCTCTCCCACCCCCTCCCTCCCCGCCAATACTTCCTTACCAATGTGCTCTCGAAGAAACGGAGTAAGAGTCAAGCACGCACATGTGACATTGAGTCCCGACTCACGTATCACCACGTTGCCGCCACGTCTATGACACTTCTGCACCCTGACACAAGTACCACGACTTCCCGTCATCAGAAACCCGACGCACATAGGACGGACGATACTGAGGGAAGATACTGGTTCCCCTTCCCTTATCCCCCTTCCTCTAGTGGTCCTCCTTTGCTGATCCCCTCTTCAGTGGTCGGCTCCTACTGGTCCTCTCTTCACTGGCGCTCCTACTGGTACTCGGAATCCCAAGTTGGACGTCTGCGGCACGTCTTCCGAATCTCTGCGCACGTTGGACGACGTCTTCGGCACTTCTGATTCTCGACACACGTTGGACGACATCTTCGGCATGTCTTCTGAATCCCTACTCACGTTGGACGACGTCTTCAGTACGTCTTCTGAATCCCTGCACACTTTGAACGTCTATGGCACGTTCCCAGCTTTTGGCACTTAATCCTCGCCCATACACTGCGCGTTGCCCGCTTAAAATATCGAAAGCTTGGAAGACCCGCCGCCAAGGATATAGTTCGCAAGCAATCGCCCATGGTTAAGCTGAAAGAAAGCCCGGCTGGCATACGCCGCACTGCCGTAGGCATCTCCTGACTTCAGTCCCCCTCCCCGTGACGGACACGTGACATTACCCGATATAGTCAAAATCATTATTTATTTATTTATTTGTTTATTTATTTATTTATTTATTTATTTATTTATTTATTTATTTATTTATTTATTTATTTATTTATTTATTTATTTGCTACGCCGCTGACAGCATGCACAATTAGACAGCCAATTATAATATGGTAGTTCTTGGTACGCTTGAGAAAGAGGTTTTCTGCTTTTTGTTGGCCTTTTTTAGGCTTTTAATCTGAGCTGATTTCCTAACAACTTTGAGCAGGTAAACAGCACTGGAATGCGTGACGCAGCTCAAAGGAAGCGACTAATTCAAAGAAAGAAGCATTCGTATCTATGTAGAAGAGTAGAATTGAACTTTTGTCAGTCTTTTGATAACGTAACCTGCCGAAGGAGCACTATCGAGAAAAGTGCTGGCTGTCTGGTTCACCCTGAATCTAAGTCTTCGGTTCGAGTATCGTTCACGCCAGCCAAGGTTGTACTCCCTCCAGGATCGGTCGCTTTTCTGGAAAGCATAAAACGCTGACTTTTCCATCGGTTGTGCATCGCAGGGTGCTTTATAGGCCAAATACACACTAAAATTGCGTCCAGGACGTTCTATAGAAGTAGAACGCGCGGCGCATTCTCCGAAGGTTCAGCCGAACTCTTTTCTTTTGCCCTTAACTTGCACAAACCTCTGATGTGCTCTAAAAATTCTGGAAACGAATCAAGGCTCCTACAACCCCCAACCCAGGTACGTCCTCTGAAAGGATTGGGCCAATCCGAATACTTTCAAGGTCCAAAGCGGATGAAAATGCACTTATGCAGTTCTTACGAATATTCTCACGATTTTGGCATCTAAACCGTAACGTATGAGACCAGTCCTCGCTACGTGATCTTCTGCAGTGCCTTCGTACATATTGTCCGGGCGATCATCGTTTGCACAAGCGGGCGCCAGCAACTGCTCCATCCGTCCCGGACCCGTGCCAGAGTAGCCCATTCAATCCTGCTCGTCCGAAGGGCACGAAGAGCGTCACTTACGTATGTGCCGTGGGCTCTATCTAGGTACAGTTATAATCCAGCACTTAGTAGCGGGAAGCCTCATGTGACTGCCGAAGTTATGTTTTAACAACGTGGCCTAGCGTTTTTGAGTATCTGATTTCGATGAAGTCGGAAATTCGGTTGCCTTCCACGACTTGTGTGAACCACATTACTCTACACAAAGACGATTTCACGAGAATATGCGTCCTCATTCTTCTTGTGAGGGCTCCATGTGCATGGCCGGAAACAGAGTTTTACAAAAAACTCCAACCAAGAACATCGATTCATGGAGAATGCGGCAACCAACGCCTTCTCCGACTGCGCTACTACACACCCACACAATCGCTAGCACGTAAAGTTTACAATGCAGCTTTTTTCACGCACGGAAGCTGATAAATCTGGTTTGAAACGTTGTTCCGACAAGTTCCCACATGATTTTCACACTCTGGGTGTTCGTTATTCCTTGTGTGCACCAAAATGGCGAACTAGAAGCGAATTTCGAGACTTTACACTCGTGACGCATAGACTTTTAGCAGTATTATTATTATCAACTTTGATAACAAGAGCTACACTTCCAGATTTTATTTAGTTTAACGACAATGTATATGTCTTTTAATTGTCGTTTACTTCTGTTTTAGTTTCTTCACGATCTACGGAGCAATGTTTGATCTCGACATCTCGGATTCCGTTTCCACTTATGCTCTCCATAGTGATGCTTCTCGTATTCTGCATCACTTCGGCCAGTGTAGCGATTTATCTTGGCTACCGCCTGTTCAGGAGGAAAAAGGTAATTAATTATATGCAATGAGTTGCCTAACGCAGTCGGGTGGTACATGCGTGCGGTTGCAACGCGGTTCTTTGGAAATTAGGAGAAGCAGCAAAGTTGGTCAAATTTTTGTATTGTTGGTGGTCCGGGAGGGTGACCAGGATACTGATGGGTGGATATTGATTGAATCACGATCTACCTGCGAAAGTTAGCCTGAGCCGCATCGCGCAGTCGCGCGTGGTTATACTAGTTCGCTGAGCAAAGCGCCTTCGCCTTTGATCCGCGATTGATTGTCTCCGCGTTTCGATCAGTGCGCATTTTGTGCACTATTTCAGCCTATCCATGGTCGCCCATGATTTTCTTATTAAGCAAACATCACTCGACGTCTACTCAGTGTACTCGTCGTCGATGAGCGCCATGGGTTCCGCGAGTACAGCTCCGGTCTACGCCGGCTATCCAAGGCATCACTATGTCCACCATTTGGACGACAACTACAGATGAAAAAGATCATACCGAATTTCTTCCCTGACGACTATAGTGAGGAACTTCATGCTCAGACTAGCTTCGAAGTGTTCTATGACGGCAGTTTATGTGTGTGTTTTCGTAGAAGCTAATGGTTTGTCTTTTGTGTTTTTTCTTCTTTGTTTTGAGAAGATTCGAGCTTAGTGTTCTCTAGTCGTTATCACTGCTTGTGAATGTTTTCAACTCACTTCGCCGAACCATTCACGTGTCATTCATATTTCACTTTGCATCGAGCATGCACTTACTGTATGCGCCTTTGAAGCTAACGTTCGCCAATTTATGGAGTAATGTGAATAAAGAAGAATAAACATTGTACCAGACATGATGAACTTGGGACACTAGTTATGTAAAATCAGTAATTAAGCGGTATAACGGTCGGTGTGACCACTAGCTAGCTCTGTGACTACTGGCAAGCATATTCGCGCAATTTCCACCTTAGACGATCAACTCCGGAAAACCGGTAGAATCGATCCATCACTTATAGCGGTAACTTATGCGGAGTCTGTCCAACAAGTCTGTGCAATTCCTGACAAAAATCGATTAAAGAAATCAATAACTGTGGGCCGATCAATGTTGTTTACCTGTGAAGTTTCCCCAGCTGTCATTATATATCGCCCAATTAATCGAAGCCTAATTACATCGGTCGATAGTCTAGCTGAGCGGCACTACTCACCTGCTAAGAAGCCTACATATCGGCAAACATTAATTTTCACCTCAGGAGGTTAACGACGAACGAAAACCGAATAAAATCAATAGATAATGATGGGCGATCAATATTGTTTTCTAGGAGCTGGTGAGATGAGCCTTCCCCCTCCGATGATCAACTCCATAAATCTCTATTAAATTGATCGATAATTTATAACGGATACATGTTGTCTACCTTATGTAAAGTCTGCTCATCGACCAAAAACCTATCCCATCTCAAATGGTCAACTCTGACAAAAATCGATAAAACAGATCGATCACTGTTAACTAATCAATGCTGTTTACCTGTGAAGTCTGCCGAACATCTATTGTATATCCCCCGAAATGATCACAACCTAATTATATTGATCGACATTCGTTGGCTGATCGATATTACTCACCTGCTAAGAAGTTTACGTATCGACAGGTGATTAACGACGAGCAAAAACCCAACAAAATCGGTCGATAATGATGGACGATCGACATTGTTTCCTCGCTGTAAAGCCGGGTGGTGCAGTCCTAATTCGGAGAAACCAACCCAACTGGACAATCGCAGACCTCCTCAATACATATCTTCACCAGCTTTTCCATCCATCGCGTTATTTTCATGTGATTCCTACTTTGAAAAATCGATCCTGGATACACCGATAGAGATGTAAGGTTTTTTCTCCGCCCAACGTGAAATTGCGGCGGACGGATGGACAGACAGATAGACAGAGAGGAAAGCAAAATAAAAAAAAAATAAAACGAAGACTAATTTGCTACTTTACCAAATATAGTAGGATAAGCGATGGGTTGCCAAGCCAAAAGGAGCAAAATCAGAGCTCTACTGTCACCCTACGGTCCTTATCAAAACGACCAATCAGGTTACCGCCCATTTCAAATACTTCAGCATTAGTACTTTTCTATGAAATTCATTTGTCTCTGCTGATAATTTCAGATCGATTTTTCTCAGTTTTTATGACCTTTTAAGATAAAATGACCCATTGGTTACTATTCCAGCAAATGAAAATCGATAGGCGAGGATCGATTGGGATTGACAATGCAATTTAATTCAGTCTATTGTGACGTCTGTTCTCTGACCTTTTCGTCTGCCGACGTCCTTGTCACGTAAAACGTTCAATTTCATGCAAAATCCATAATTATGGATAGTTATTGAGCGGCACTGAATTATATCTGTCGATGACTACGCTATGGTGCAGATGCGTTCAAAGATCGCTCAACACGCAGGGAATGTCCGATTTACAGAATAACTAGTCCCGTGTTTGATTTCTTAACAAAATATGTGGACTGATTTCTTCTGGGCCGCGTGATAGCGTAGTCGAAGGAAGCGCTGGCTGTCCCGTGCACCTCGAATCGATGTCCTTGGTTCGGTTCTATCGCCCAGGCCAACTAAGCCATCGTCAAGTTCATCGGCTAGCCACTGCAAAAGTCAGTATATAGGCCAAATATGCATTCAAATTGTCTCCTCCACTGAAGTGGAATGCATGGAGCATCCCAAAAAACGGTTAATTAAACCCGTTCTTTATCATAATATTTTTTATCAACAAGTGAACGTGCGGCTGTAACCATTTTTGGGAACGTCCGCCGCCTCCCTTACGCGAGCGCCGGTGAATATTAATGTCGTATTCTATCGCAAAAAATTCGACAAATAATCAGAAAACCTTTGTTCATGTAAGTAACAAAGAGAATGAAAAGGGAAGAGAATCCTTTATCCCTTTCTCTCGGGTTCGAAGCTTCTTCAGGCTCTAACTTCTGTTTACTCTATGTCTACTTCAGCATTATCTTCTTGTTCTGCTTCTCATTTCGTGCTATGCATTCGACGTCGGCGGCCGAAATCGTCAGGAATTCATTGCCGAGGAATGTGACATTTCAATCTAACGGGCACAGTCACTCCAATCATCGAGCCCTCGACGTTTTCATTATGTGCATCGGTGGAGGCTGTTTCTTGTGCGTTGAATCACAGCCGCACACACCGGCTGACGTAATGCGAATGACTAAGGTGCTCTTTACCAGTAACGCTAGCAAGTCAGTGCTACGTCTGGCTACGACCTGATCAACAGCTCCCTCCCCCTCGTCGCCCATCCTCATCAGTCGTCGTCCAGATTCCCTCACTTTGCGCCTCATCGCCATGAGCTACACCTCACGTTACTCGAGCTCCTACAGCGGTCGTTACGGCAGTGGTGACAGCTCGTCGCGGTACGGTGGTGACTCGAGCAGTCGCTACTCGTCGGACGGCACCAGTCGCTACGGCGACTCGACCAAGAACTACTCGTCCAGCCGCTACGGTGGCTACTCGAGTCGCTACACCGGCAGAGACCTGAGCGGCAGCGATGACTACACCGGATCCCGTTACAGTACTTCGCGCTACAGATCGAGTAAGTGCTTAGCCCGTTAGCTAAGATCTTCTATGCTGCTTTCGTGTTTTGCACTTCAGAAGCGTTTGATGCAACTGACGATGACAGCTACACCAAGAAAACTGATGACGACAGCTACACCAAGAAAACTGATGACGACAGCTATACCAAGAATACCGACGATGACAACTATACCAAGAAGACTGGCGACGATAGTGAGTACAAGAAACGAAAGCCCATCACCGACGACTACGAACTCGAATACAGCAAGAAGACATTGGGTATCACATCTTTTTACACAGTTGTTTGTTGAATGAATGCAACAATTACTTTGTAAAGCGGAGGAACCCGAGACGGAAGCAAGGGAGGCAGAGGAGGAAGCGAATGAAGAAGTTGACGAAGACGAACCAGAAGACGATACCCAAGAGCCGACCGACGACAATGTCGAAGAATATGTTGGTGAAGCTGCTGTCGAAGAGGATGCCGGAGAAGTTGAGGAGGAGGAAGAACAAGTGGCTGCACTGGTAACCCGTTCCCTTGATGTATGTATGTAGTGATGTAGTAGAATAGGATATGTACCACTGTCCAAATTCGGAAAAGGTGAACCATCGACAGGGTCAGGAGTTTCACTAAGGTTTCAAAATGGCTGGTAAAGTGCTGGGGGCGGCTTCAAATACAGTTCAGCTGTTTTCGCAACACTTCTTGGAACACTTTGTTACTAGTGGACAGTTATTTGGCTCAATTCTTCCCTGACTTGAATTATCATTTTCAAAGCAAACGGCCCTTATGGAACTGTGCCTTGACTTGATCATGAGCTGTTGGTTATCTGACGAGACGTGTTTTGAACGGTGGTAGACGTAGTTCTAGACACTACTACTTACCGGTTCAAATACGGCCCAGAACACGATAGAGGTCTATCCATTTATGTCCCAGGATCCAAGATTATATTCCGCTATTCTCAACAAAAAACACTGAAAATGTCAAAGACAAAATGTCTAACGTTTCGATCGATGACATCGAAGACGCCACGCTACGATCTCGCACGCCATCGGTGTCGTCGTCATCGGTTACTCAGGAAGCCCAAGAAGCTCAGGAAGCGCCTGTCGAAGAGGCACCGAAACCGAAGCCCCAGATAGAGCAAAAGGTGAGTTGATATAATGAAGATTCAAGGTTCGCGTACTTTACATTCATTGTTTCGATTAAAAGTCGCCGCTCCGATAAAACTGAAGCCCTTACTTGGCCCTGAAGAGCACATGCATATTCACAGGATAGGTACAGATCCTCCAAGACGGTTAGAATAGTCTTTTATTGGAAGAAAACTCGAGACAACTTTTCTTGAAATTTTTATTTTAGCTCCCCGAATGAATAATCTTACCATATATAATTCAGTCAATCCGTCACGCTGTTAGTCACGGGGAGGGGTACCAAAGCCAAGGGAGGGTAAAGGTACCCACGATGAAGCCTGCCTCTCTGCCTCTTACCTTATCTCTCTACCTGACTCTTATCTTATATCTCTTATATGTACCTCGAATACAAGCCAAGGGAGGGTAAAGTTACGCACGATGAAGCCTGCCTCTCTGCCTCTTACCTTATCTCTATCTCTTATCTTATATCTCTTATACCTCGAATACAAGCGGGTTTAATTGTTAATGAATCCGGCCCCAGGTCTCCTCTGAGGTTAACCATGGCGGAAGGGGGGAGGGGTACTGAGAAACTTTTAACCTTGGCGGCGGATCACCCAAGATATGTTGAGCCGGCAACGCATCAAAGTATGGCTGCATATCAAATGCCGAGCGCCAAAATTCCGAACCACAGAAGCCGTCCTACGTGCATCGGGACTAGTAGTAAAATGGGACAAGTAATGGAGACCAATAATGTGAGACCAGTAAAGGGGTACTATAATAGTATTTTCTTCTAGTAACGTCCAACGTGTGTCGGGTTGCAGAAGACGTGTGTCATAGACGTCGTGGCAACGTCGTGACACGTGCATCGGGACTCTGTAGATTCAGAAGACGTGACACAGATCATACTTTGCGCAACATGCGTTGGATTTTTAGAGGACTCCTTAAAGGCTTCATGCAACGAGCGCTCGCATGCTTCGCTCTCACAAACTCTCTCTCTCTGCCTTCAAAATAGGCGCTTTCTACTTCATTAAAATGTTGATAAAGGAGATCATGTTACTAATAAATCCATTTTGCAAAATCGGAGCGACACCGATTGGACTCAAATCCTCATCCTCGAGCTCATAAGTCCGTCACCTACCCACTAGGCAACCGATCACAACGTTGGATGTAGAGCCAACCGGTAACCACGAGAGGCTACTGCACTCAACTTTAACCGGCGTTACCTCTGCTCTGTGCAGGACTCGGGTCCGTTTACTTGTATTGAGCCAGAGACACTTATGTATATCTTATACTTACGTTTATATATTTATTTATTTATTTATTCCTGCCTAAAACAAAACAAAAACTGACAATTTAGCAGTTGAAAAGGATTTCATAGGAAAAGAGTAGAACAAAAACAGAAGTAGGTGAACAACATATTGTGAGCGGATTCCCTGCTAAGAAGAAGAAGAAGAAGTGCCTTGGAGAGCACGACCTGTATGCAAGAAGAAACGAAGAATGAAAGGAAGAGGGACGACGTTGGAGAACGTCACTCGGTTCGAGCGTCAGGCATTCCTAGCAATTCATCTTGAAACACATCACTCTAAGCTACTTATCTAAGTTAATACTCCAAGTAAAGATGAAGATGCACTTCTTACAAGGAAAGGTTTCCTACTCATGGTGAGCTTTTGCGATGCTATTTTGACAGGATGTAGGGCCCTGTGAGCGGAGTGCAAAACCACAGTCAGTTTTTGCTGAACGCTTTTTGAAAGACCTGAAAAGGAGGTCTGAGGGCAACTACCATCAACCCCTACGACAACGAACGAGATGTGCCTCGGCGGAGCAGTTGGTAGGAGTGCCGCCTCATAGGAGCACACCGGCGGAGTTTTTAGTTCGAGCCCGCGTGCTCCCGATATTTTTGCACATATTATTATATTATGTTATTATACTTTCTCACAATCACAGGAGTTAGACCATCAATGCCTAAAACAAATCAAGGCTGACTATTTGCGCCTTCATATGTGCTAGTTCTTCAACAGTGCCTATCTGCAAAGAAACTATTCGTTAGCAAAGAAACTTTTCGATATAGAATAGAGTGCTGGGATGTCAACCCACATCCTGAGCGACAACCATAACCGCAAAATCGAAATTGAAGATTTGCCATGTCTGACTCTCCCTGAACCTCAGCATGATGTTGAATTCCTAGCAGTACTTCCTTAAACTCTAGGTGAGGTTGGTAACAGCGCTTTACTAGGCTTACGTTTCGGCGGGATCGCCTTCTTCAGAGCCTGAAAGGAAACAAACCTAAATGTGACCACTCCTCAACCGGGGATCTCCTCATAAACCCTTCCGGATTTTGAGAGCAATTAGACGTACACAAGATGAGAAGCAGACAGCAGTCGACCTCGCCTAACTAAGGATGGCCAGGCGATCAGGGCAATAGTGCTCGTGAGGGTACCGTCGAAGACCGAACCCTGACTAGAATGCTAGCCTGAGGTATGGCCTAAGCTCCCGGGCTATACGCTTGTGTACGTCGAATTGGTTTGAAATCCAGTAGGGTCGAGGAGACCCTTGGTCGAGTGGTCACGCTTAGGTTTGTTTCCTTTCAGGCTCCGAAGAAGGCGCTCCCGTAGAAACGTAAGCCCAATAAACGCTGTTAGCAACCTCACCTATAGTTCAGGGAACCACAACTACGAAATTGAAGAATGCGGTTAGCACGGAAATAATCGGATGTGTATCAGGAAATAGGTAGCAATCAGAAGCAATGTAAAAGTGAGCGAGAAGTGGAACATAGCCGAAAAGGCACTTGGCTGAATGTGGCTCCAATCATTACATGTTATATGAAAGTTGTGATGACTTATTGTTATTGATAAATTATACATGAGATTGATTTGATTTATTTGTATGTAAAGATGTAGTTTAAATACTGGATAATGATTCTAGCATTTACATTTGTAATGCTTTTCATCCGCTTAAAAACGGATATAGTGCTTTGAAGTTACAAATGTTGTGACAGTTATTAGGTTGGCAACTAATTTCGTGGACTCTCAAGCGCCTTCAACAAAAGTGTTCATAAACGAATAACAAACAACAGTTTTCAATCAAAGTAAGATCTGTTAGAACGCGGGACTGCTTCCCAACTATCAGCTACCTGGCCCATCCCACAGCTGTAGAATTCCTGTGCTTTTGAAGCCAAGAATCCTTGGAGGTGATTTTGACATGGTCCACATTAATAAATCGTTCTCCAAGCAAGAAGTGCTGCAGCGAGCTGTAAGGGTGCTAGTCACTTGGCGCAGAGCCTGGGCTGTAAGGTGGGTGAGTTAAACGCTCCCAGCCAAAGTCTTCGATTTTTTGAGGCTTCCGATTCGCGACGGGTGATCTGTCGTTATCTTGCTGAAAGATAATTCCGCTCCTGAAAATCTGTCTGAACCGATTCCAGCGGAGTTCAGCCTGCGCGCGGCCAGGCTGAACTCCGCTGGAATTGAAGAGTAGATTTCAGCATTAATGCTGGAACCGTTCTTGATGAGCTCCCAGAAGTTAATACCTTCTTGACACCACCAAACGGGGAGAACATAGCGAACCGGACGCCTCAAAAACTAGAAGACCTTGACTGGGAGCGTCAAACTCCACCTTACAGCCCAGACCTTGGCCGAGTGACTACCATATCTCTAGTTCGGTGCATTAATTCTTGGTTGGAAGACGATTTATTAATGTGGACGGGACAAAATGCACCTCCAAAGATTCTTGGCCTTGAAAGCACAATAATTCTACGGCCGTGGGATAAACCAGCTACCTGATAAATGGGAAGCACTTCTGTATTTCGAGGGATCTTACTTTGATTAAGGATTGTGATTTGTTATTTGTTAATAAATAGATTTGCTGAAGATTCTTGAGAGTCCACGAAATTAGTTGCCAACCTAATACAATGCAAATATTATACGTGTTACTTGAAGACATTTACTTGATTCTACCACTTGTTGATTTCATGTAACTAAACATTTAGGTGAAATTCCGACCGATCCTTGACGATTCAGAGCCGCGCAAAGGTCCGATTGAAAACATCGTCCCTAAAAGTATGTTTTCCTTAACGTGATTCATAGAAACATATTCCGTAGGAATCTCTTTTCTAAATCATTTGCTGTATCGATTAGATGTATAATTGTGAAAATGCTTTCAAATTTGTGAACTTCGGAGTGTTTCCTTTACAGAGCGTGTGTCCGATCTTATCGCAAGATTTAACACCGGTAATTTTGACAACGGCCGTGGTGACTCATGGAGGAAGGATGGTGAGTGTATTAATTATAGGTCGATAGAAGAGTTAAATTTGTGATAAGGATAAACATCAGCATTGGTCGACTCCTTTATTGGATACGCCTCGCATTCTACTTTTATGTAACATCGTAGAGGCCGTTTCAGCATGTATTCGATCTAAATGATGACTTGCGGTGACCGATGGGCTAGTCAGCTCCCTATAGATCTTCGGGCAGTTGGTAGCAATTTCCCGACTCCGCGAGATGGAGGGTTTGGTTGGTAAGGTGCTACACGAACCAAGAACCTGGAGTCGGATGCTCTCAACAGCCGGCGCCTCCTCCAACTGCACTATGTAGTGCTCATCGGATGTCAAATACTTGACACAAAATGTCTCGTCAGAAGTGAACTTTGCCGAAAGGTTAAACCTACTGGGGATACTCACTGCATTATACCTCGTCGTGCAATACGAATTCTCGTTGCGAATCCGTAGTGTTACAGTACTCCATGTGGGAATAGTCCAGGGTAGTTCAGCTCAAGATGTCTTCTAAAAATATGAAAACGAGTAGAAAATGTAGGTTCTCTGCAGAGTGAACAAGCATGTGCAACTTCTATGCAGTATTGAAAAGTTCTGGTATCAGATGATTGACGTTTGCCGACCTCGCCAAGACACAATGTCCTCTATTCTGTCTGTAAGAAGTCAAACAGCTTGATGTTCATAGCCGCTTAGGTTGAAACGTAACATTATTCGTGCTCAATAAGTCTCTCGGTAGTAGACGGGGCTCACAGGTAATATTTTTTCTAAGGTGTACTTGAAACACTCATGGCGCATAAAGGCTTCTTTGATTATTTTTGTCCTTTTTAGAAAACGGCGGAGGCAAATCTGTTGGCAAATTGCAGTCAACCGTCTTCCATTAGCGCCATACCTCGTGAAGCATCCGTTGTGCACCCTTTCTGATTCACCTGATTCATCTGCTTCTAATAGATACCTTTGCGTAGATCACGAGGCGAGATTATTTGTGTAGCCCATCCGAATAAAGTGTTCAGATATGTATGCCTCCTAGTTTGGGATGGCTTGTCATGTCCTCATTGTTATACACCTATATGTCATACCAACATACTACACTTACATAAGATTTCACCTTTACAGTAATGTCCGTTTCATTTCGATTCGCCACGAGGCGCGTCATAATGAGAACTACCAATATCGATTAGGACGCGCAGCCTAATCAATATGGACAATTTCCGAGCAGAGGGCGACGGGAGTATAGACGGGACCTTACATGCGTAGGCATCACAGACACGTTTTTTTCCGTCTTTTGACTTCTACAAAATCGGGTTTCCGTCTTTTGACTTCTACAAAATCTGCAGAATCAAGCGCTCCGCTGCGTTTTAAATTTTAGTGTGACTTCCCTCTCTTCTTTAGATTAGCTTACAATTTTTATTTTCTGTTTGTATTGGAATTTTTTGTCCTTTTACCAACAAAGCCACGACTGATGCACAACCCAGAGGCTGGTACAGGAACGAAACATTCGCTAAAAGACCCTACACATTGAAAAAGGCTGTATACGCCATCACGTAACAATCCAGGCATTCCGACGTTTTATCTGGCAGCACCAGAATAGTAAATAAAAACTTGTCAGCAGAAAGCCCGGGAAATTTTTGAAATTTTAGCAGTGCGATGTGGAAGGTTGATATAAACCGAATTTTTCCAGATTTATGATGTCAAGGCTTGGTAATAAGTCGGCCGCTGTTGCTGCAAAAAAGAGAGGACGGAACTACATATAGCAAGTAAAGATGACGAAAGAACTGAGCTTCTGGCCGACATTTTTGAAAAGGTTCTCAACAACAAAAAAACCGGAGATTACCATGGGATAGTAGATGTGCCAAAATTTCCCATGATGGCGGACGGATACGGTGTGGTGTCATGCAGACAGAATTCATGAACTGCTATCAAAGCGGTCAACTTCGTTTTCCGATACGTCAGACCATATTCTGTCATGGTCCATTAAAAACACATACGTCTGGTGGGGGACTTCGTGCCAAACCTCGGAAATACATCTTCGGACCACGGACGCTTTTGACACAACGCCGGCGACGGGTGATCTGAACACGGTCGTTTGTGCCACTTCACTTGTGACTCACGTCTTCTTACCTCGGTCCGGATGACTGGTCCCTTCTTACTGCTTCATTTTAGAAGTCCCCCTTACTGGTCCCCTCTTATTGGCCCGAATTTCTGCCTCCGCTCCCTAGTCTCCATCCTTGTTTTCCCTATCCACCCTCCTTACTGGTCCCTTTTTACTCTCCTCACATGTCCTTCCACTCTCATGATCCAACGTCAGCGACGCGTCTTCTGAGTCCGCACGCTAGTTGCGTGACGTCAGTGACACGTCTTCTGAAGGCGAATGCCTGTTGCACGATGTCGATGACACGCCTTCTGGATCCGAACGCTTGTTGCGCAACGTCTTTGAGAGACCTCGGACAGATGCACGGATGGATGGACAGACGAATAACTGCTAACTCTTTCATATTTAATAGGATATCCCATGTCATTGCAGGTTCTCTAGCATTTACATATGACCTGAACTTTATGCATTAGGAAGTTCCCAACAGATGGCATGTTTAAATAAATAAATAAATAAATAAATGTTTCATTTACAACTCCAGTAGCTAGGGAGTGGTCATTCACAGATCCAAAAAATTATAGAATAATCAGTACGATGTCAACTTTTGCCAGACTTTGAGAAAAGAGTATGAAAAAATTCTAAAACACCTAAAGGACAGTGCTCCACTTGAGAAGGATGTAAACGTTGCTGAAATTTGTTTGAACTTGGCGAAGGCGTTTGACCGTGTTCCCCATAATATGCTGTTGTACAAATTAGAATTTAGCACAAATTAGGAGATTGGAATACATCCTCGAATTGTTGCAGGAATTAGAACATGGCCGTCTCGAAGGACATGTTATGATGCACATATTATCTGTGTTTTCTCTACAAGAAAACTTCGCAATAGAGTCCGAAAGGGTTATGTACTGTCTCCGGTACTCTTCAACATTTTTACCCATGAACTTCCGCAATCACGTCTTCCAACAAGATCATGTGCTCAGCGTTCGCTGACGATTTCAAGTAATAGCATAAACGCACCTAGAAGTCAGAAAATTCACTAGCATCGCATCGCCTATGTATAAAAGAGCTCTCATTGTCAGTAGAGATGAATGCTGCTTAAAAAAAGCAATAACTTGTGTTTGATCGTCTATAAACAACATTATATGTAGGTCGGTAACAGAATTACCGCACATTTTTAGGGAACCGGTTACATTACACTGTATTAACTCACAGACGTCCACAATCAGGATTAACTGCCCAAATTTTTACTGAGATTTTGCCTACGTTGCCCAGAGCATTGCCATTTTTACGGTTTGCCGATGTGGTCGCTGGATCTAGTTCGAGCAATATTTTTATGGTTAATTCATTCATCAGCTGGCACGGATGGAACAGAGAGGAGGGCTCGTGTGGTTCCACAACCACCGGATGATTACGGTGGGAGAACTCATCCAATCCTTCCGTCACGCATCGGCATGGACTTGTCCCCACGATCTGTGATGACTCATCACGGTTGGGGGCGACCCGCCCCGCAATCGATCCAGCACGATCCCGCCGGAGGAGACGCACGCGCGCGCGACCGCTCGCACCGTTTTGAGTCCTCGGTCGAGCCGCTCGGCACTGCTGCTCGAGTGTGGCGTCGGGAGCGGTGGCCTAGTCGCTGGTGCGATCCAACCATACTTGCGCCGTCTCCGATTATGCTGCTTTCAATATCGTGGCCTGCAATCAACGTCTCCAAATAGTCGCCAGAGTCTCTTTGCTAGGTGTATTTGGAGAGATTTCACAGCACTTCCTGCGTTCTGCTTTCAACCTCATCAACGAATCGCTTCTGTTGTGGAACCACGTTGCCCAAAAGAGGGACCGCTGTAAGAACGTTGGCCGTCCCATTCCGATCTTTTTGGGTCGAACATGCTTTAATCCCGGTGCTGAATTCTTACTGTATTCTTATTCTTACTTCTTACCGCACTTGTACTTGGCAGTTCGTCAGCTTCCCACAACGGAAGCGTTCAGCTTTGCCGTTCAATCCTCTCAATGAGCACACATTCCCGGGGTCGCCACTATTCGACTCCGATGACTGCGGCGCCACGACGTCGCGTGCGGCCCGTTGCGGCGTTGCGCTTGCTGCGCTGCGAACTCTCTTCAGAGCTCTGCCGCTTCAATACCGTGGAATCTGCCGCAATGACAATGACTCTACTCAACAACAACAGTCAGTTGATTACAGTGAGGCTACAACCCTACAGTCCTTCAAGGGAACGGCAACGGTAAGAAAAGGGCACCTATGAACAGTTAGGTGAAATGCGTATCAGCGGATACTATAGATGTCTGCTTCCCATTTGGAAGATTATCTATCTAAAGGATAGTAAAAGGGAATTACGAATTGTACCTCCGCGGATTATTTTGGAGCGGTAGTGGATGGGTATCCGGCCTACACATACATGGACTTACAGTGGCCAGTCGACCAAAGATTCTGTGCTTTATTCTTGCCAGACAAGCCTGGTACGAATCCACTGCCCCCAGATCGGTGGAGGGTTAGTCTTGCTTGGATGGATCACGAATGTTGAATCAAACTAGGATACATGCAGTAGTCGGCGGTTCTTTCTACCTTGCTGCAGGCGCCTTTATTCGTTATGCTCTCGCTCCTTTGTAAATTCGAACCAAGCATATCAACTATAAGTGTCACTGTGACATGGTGTGTCCTTCTCTCATTACTGCAAACGTAGTTGTTTCTATTCTGATTCTTGACGTGGGCGATTTTGCGAGTATTCAACGGTTGTTCATGCTTAACAATTATGAGCGATCCGTTCGAAAAGGCGATTAGTTGGTCATGGACCCAAAGTCGCTCATTATCTAAATAGGACTACATCCTTTCCAGGCTCCGAAGAAGGCGAAGACGCCGAAACGTCAGCCGAAGTAAAGCCTGTTTAACAATCTTGGTGAACAGCTCAGAGAAGCACGCTGGAATAGTATACTCGATATGCCAAGATTTATCGAAAGTCGGACTTGGGCGGTTCTACAGGACTACAACCATTTTGTCAATACAAAACACTTCCCACCACAGTTCTCCGATGAACTGAAATTTCGTTGTTCAGTTTTCGACGTCCGTTATTCAGTCAGGGAACAAGAGAGGTAGCCAGCATTCTCACAGCAGTTGGTGGAGGTGCGCCATATTTTCGTGCAATCTGTGCATTACAATTTCATGATATGCTGAGCCGGCAACACGTCAATGTACGGATGGGGATCAAGGATCGAGCGCGGGGATTCAGAAGACGTGCCGCAGACATCCTCCAACGTGCGTCGAGATTCAGAAGACGTTCCGAAAACGTTTTTCCAACGCAACTCGTTATTCGGAAGAGCAAGAGTGGGCCAGTAGAGACAATTGGGTGGGACCAGTGAAGGGGAACCAGTATTTTCTCTCAGTATCATCCCACGTTCTCCATTTCGAGATCCGACACGTCTTTTCGGTAAAGAAAAGTACAAACACCCTCTTTCGTTATTTCTTCTGTTACCTCTTCCAAAAGGACCATGGAGAAGGTCATCCACGAGTTCTACTCCGATCTATTCCACGTCCACCTGCCCCCATGCCATCCTCCGCAGAATGGATACGTCGTTCCTTCTGTTCTCCCTTTCGAGTTCCAACACGCCATCTCATCGGTGAAGAAACGTAAAGCACCCGCTCCCGACAGGATCAGACCCGAACACCTGAAGAACCTTCCGCCAACCCTCGTCAACACCCTGGCGCGGCTCTTCACACGATACCTGTCCGAGTGCAAGGTTCCATCTCAGTGGGAGGCAAGCAAGATCGTGTTGTTGTGCAAGAAGGAGACGTGCACGACATTGGAAACTATCGCCCGATCTGCCTGCTGTCCGTAGTCTCAAGCTGTTCACTCGAGTCACCCTGAATAGGATCAGCCGAACGGAACGCTGGACGAAGGACAGCCATACGAACAAGCAGGATTTCGGAGAGGATTCAACACGGCCGACCACATACACACCATTACGAAGCTCATCGAAGTGTCGCGAGAGTACAAGCTGCCGCTGTGCCTTGCGTTCGTCGACCTGAAGGAGGCGATCGACTCTGCCGAAACTGAAGCGGTCGTCGAAGCCCTGCTCACTCCAAGCGTTCCTACTCAGTACATCAGCGTCCTTCGAGAGCTGTACAGTAGATTCACGACCAGGATCTTACCATTTTACAACGACGTCGTCATCGACGTGAAGGGTGGAGTTCGGCAAGGGGATACTATATCCCCGAAGCTCATCAGCGTCACCTTCGAAAATGTCGTGCGCGAACTAGAATGGGAAGACATGAAAGTGGAGGTCCACGGCCGGCAACTGCACCATCTTCGCTTCGCTGACGACATCGTGCTCATAACACCAAGCATCAGCCAGGCGAAGCGAATGCTGGCCGACTTTGATCGTGATTGTGGGAACGTTGGACTGCAGCTGAATCTTACGAAGACGATGTTCATGGGGAACGTACGATCGTGAAGAACGCGAAGAATGGTCGGCTCCATGCCCACCTATTCGACTCCACTGTTCTTCCTGTCCTAACATGCGCTTCAGAGGCTTGCACTATGCGAAAGCAGGATGAACACGCGATCAGCGTCGCACAGCGTGGAATCGAGAGAACGATGCTCGGAGTGACGCGACTCACGCAAGTGAGAGCAGGCCTCCGGAGTTCCGAGCTTGGCCGACGTTTGAAGATCAGAGACGCTGTCGCATGGGCCAAGTTGTCGAAAATTATGTGGGCCGACCACGTAATGCGCTTCGCAGACACCCGCTGGACGAGAGCCGTTACCGACTGCATTCCGCGGGATGTCAAGAGAACACCAGGAAGCCCACCGGCACGTTGGCCGGACCTCTTCGTCGAAGCCCTGAATGAACGATATGACGCTCTTCATGTCCGTCGAGCCAGGAAAACCAATTGGGGCACTCTGGAACTGGACAGGGACGAATGAAGATGCTTTTGGCGCCCGCTCGAGTCTGTCCATGATCAACTGGCCGACAGGTGATACAGGTGGTCGTCTAACGTGTGCCGGGTTTTGGAATTAACAGCAGTCGTGTAATGTGCGTCAGGTTATAGAAGATGGTATCGTTGTGACGTGCTCCGGGACTCAGCAAATGTGTCGCAGACGTTATGCGTCTGGATTCAGAAGACGTGACACAGACGTCGTACAACGTGCGTCCAGACCCAGAATACCCGCAACCTATCAGACTTTACACAGCATGCGTTGGATTACTTTTTTAAAGATCTTTTAAAAGCTTTCTGCAGCGAGCATGTGCGTGCTTGACTCTCGCTCCGATTCTCTGCCCCGGCATATGAGTAAGCTCGGAAACAGAATCTTCGGTACGACACCGCGATCACGGAGTCGTCGCGATGCCGCATGCCGCGACTTGCCGCAAGTGCAGTCGCTGTTCTTGGCGGCATTCTGCCACAGTGCCAGGAACTGCGGCACCGCTCCGTTGAGGGGCGTGGTCCACTTCAAATCGTCACGGCTGTGGGGCAGAACAAGAAATTCTATTCTAGGATTAAGATTCTATGAATTAAAAAATTTCTCATTTGTCCCTGACGAAGAAGAAAGCAACGATGATGACATTTCACCTCATAAAGCGGTCCCTCCAGACATCGCGACAGTACCAGTATTAACAGTAATCGCCTTGCGGTCAAAAGCTGATAGGTTCATGGCGGAATGGCGGTATGCCCCAAAAGTTTGTTTCCGGCCTTAGCGAGAGTTGGCGGGGGTGGGGGATAGGGAGGTTGGGGAGAATGACTACAGACACCGGATTATTGCAATAGGACAGTAAGTGCTATCAATCGGTCGACCAATACCGATTGATTTTCTTTATATTTCTGGAGATGAAGCACCATATCCTGCTGTATTATTCGATATAGTAGGGCAGTAGAACCATTTTTTTACTTTAATAAAACTAGGAAGGGCTAAAGAAGAAAAGAAGATGGTTGAGGTGTCGTATTCTCGGGGTTTAAGGGCGAGGCCTCCAACCAGACGTAAGCCGACTGCTAGGCCGCTGAACGTCTAGCTGTGAGAATAATGACGTCTTCGAAATGTCTGAATCTTGGTATGATTCAGATGACGGTATCACCTGTATCACCTGTCGTCCCGTTGATCATCGACTTGCTCGAGCGGGCGCCAGCAGCGTCTCCATTCGTCCCTGTCGCGTGCCAGAGTGGTCCAATGGATCCTCCTCGCTCGAGGGACACGAAGAGCGTCATATCGGTCGTTCAGGGCTTTCACGAAGAAGTCCGACCAACGCGTTGGTGGGCGTCCTGGTGTTCTTTTGACATCCCGCGGAATCCAGTCTGTGACGGCTCTCGTCCAGCGGGTGTCTGCGAATCGCATTACGTGGCCGGCCCACCTAATTTTGGACGACTTGGCCCATGCGACAGCGTCTCTGATCTTCGAACGTCGGCGAAGCTCGGAACTCCGGAGGCCTTCTCTCACTTGCGTGAGTCGTGTCACTCCGAGCATCGTCCTCTCGATTCCACGCTGCGCGACGCTGATCGCGTGTTCATCCTGCTTTCGTATAGCCCAGGTCTCTGAGGCGTATGTTAGGGCAGGAAGAACGGTAGAGTCGAATAGGTGGGCACGGAGTCGGACGTTCTTCGTTTTCTTCACGACTTCTTCGACGCTCTTGAAAGCTCCCCAAGCCGCTCGTTTCCTCCTGCTCAGCTCTGGTGCTAGGTCGTTGGCCATGTTGACTTCGCGACCCAGATACACATAGCTGGAGCATTCGGAGATGTTCGTTCCGTTGAGCGAGAATGGGGCGTCAGAAACCCATCCGTTCTTCATGAACATCGTCTTCGTAAGATTCAGCTGCAGTCCAACGCTTCCACATACACGATCGAAGTCGGCCAGCATTCGCTCCGCCTGGCTGATGCTCGGTGTTATGAGCACGATGTCGTCAGCGAAGCGAAGATGGTGCAGTTGCCGGCCGTCGACCTTCACTCCCATGTCATCCCATTCTAGTTCGCGCATGACGTTTTCGAGGGTGGCGCTGAAGAGCTTCGGGGATATGGTATCCCCTTGTCGAACCCCTCTCTTCACGTCAATGACGACGTCGTTGTAGAATGGTGAGATCTTGGTCGTGAATCCACTGTACAGCTCTCGAAGGACTCTGATGTACTGAGTAGGAACGCCCTGGGTGAGCAGCGCTTCCATGACCGCTTCAGTCTCGACGGAGTCGAATGCCTTCTTCAGGTCAATGAACGTAAGGCACAGCGGCAGCTTGTACTCTCGCGACACTTCGATGAGCTTCGTAATAGTGTGTATGTGGTCGATCGTGCTGAATCCTCTCCGAAATCCTGCTTGTTCGCATGGCTGTCCTTCGTCCAGCGTTCTACTAATCCTATTCAGGATGACTCGAGTGAACAGCTTGTAGACTACGGACAGCAGGCAGATCGGGCGATAGTTGCCGATGTCGTGCACCTCTCCCTTCTTGTACAGCAAAACGGTCTTGCTGGTCTTCCACTGAGATGGAACCTTGCATTCGGACAGGTAGCGTGTGAAGAGCCGCGCCAAGGCTCTGTCGTGCGGGCGAAGAACTCCGGGCAGCCAGCCAGACTGCCCGAAGGGACGGGGCGAGACTTAAGGCGGCCTCGAATCGCCTTACATGTACTCCCAGTCTACCGAGTGCAAGCTTTTGGCCGAGCCGACACAGTTACAATCCGCACAGTCACGGACACATCCACGCACACTGTGCACGAACATGCCGCTCCCACGCACAAGGAACGCATCGACCCGACACAGCAGGAGCAAGGAGTCCATCCCCTGCATCCCACCTGCGTCTCTGGGCAGTACACGGTCGCATTTGGTTCGCGTTTAATTCCCCTATCCACCACCCGGGGACGCGCCACGTGGCCCTGCGACAAGCGGCCCGAGATCCCTCTTAACAAGAGAGCCCGAAGGCTCTCTATCGAGGGAGATCCGTGGGAGATGACGGTAGTATTACAATATCGGATTAGCCGAGGAAAGAATTAACTGATTCTCTTCGGATCCCATATCGGATATCTAGATCGGATAGGATATCATAACTGAACAAAATCAGTTATCTGAATGATGCGAAAATCCGGTCTGGTGAAAACCACTTCATTATGAGTTGTGGTAAGATTTGGGCTTTCCAAATTGCCATTGTTTGCACAGCCCTTTTAACCAGGGTTTGAGATCCAATGTCTACCTTCTAGCAGCCTAGTGGCAATAAGCAGTTACAGGATCTTGTGTAAGACTTGAATTCCTCTCTGAGTTGGGAGCGCTTTCCTTCCGTTGAATCTTGTTTAGCCTTCGCGGTGCAGTCCCAGTCGGGGGGGGGGGGGGAGCAGTCCATTATGAATTGTTAGTGGTAGCTACGCATCAATACATACAGCATGCAACACAACATATGAATGCCTTAACTTACCTGATCCCCTCACTTGGAAATGTCTGAGCGTGACGCTGAAACATTAGATCAAGGTAATAGCGTTGCTTTTACGAGTTTTCGTGGTTTTATAGTATTGTAATTGTTCCAGATTTCTGTTCAATTTACTGTGTTTACACTACTCCCTCCCCACGACTAGGAATACAGTTTAGAAAACTGATTTAGGTATTGGAAGGACAGCAATTGATAATGTAAGCATATATATATATATATATACACATATTTGTATGCTGCGGTGCATGTTGCATTTCTCTAGAAGTTGAAATGGACTGCCCCCCCCCCCTCTATTAGGATTGCACCGCCATCGCGTATCTTGTTCAGACCGTGTACCTTGTCTCCTCTAATAAATATTGGATCTCACAACCTCGAATCCATCCCCTTCTCGCCTCTTTTTTGCTCACGTGAGGCTTTCCCAAGAGAAGACTGGCCCAATTGCGTAATGCAAGCGTGGCCGCCGAACTTTTCCTACCCCTGTTCAGCTCCTGTGATCTGCAATGACTCACCATTCTTGGGGCGAGCTTCTGCGTGATCCAGTACGATCCCGCCCGCGGAGGAGCACGCGTGCGCGACCGCACGCATCGATCTGAGTTCCGGCCGCCTGTCGGTCGAGTCTCTGTGCACTGCTTCTCTCTCCGGTTTCCCTTTCTTTCCTATCTCCTTCGTGAAAATTCGCCCATCGTTGAAATATTTCCAAAAAATGACTTAGACGATTATTTTGTGGAGCATGTTGTTCCAATCGGTCGTGGGTGAGGATTCGAGGCTCACTTCCCGAAGGATGACAAAAGAATGGTAGGTTTAAATGATCACCATACCGGTAGTGCCTTGTTAATTCCATTGTGTTTTTGAGATTTGTTAGCGGTTACTTTTAGACGCGCGTAAAAGTATGTAGTGACTACACAAACGAAGAGGCGACGAGGCTCTTCCCTTGGAGCTCGACGATTTATCGCCCTACACGTACTCTGCGGGTTCCACTGTGGTTGGTGAAGTGCTTGCCTTCACATTTTTCGCAATATTTGACTATTTTTTGATCATTCATGTTGATGTCATGCGTGTAGTTCATCATAGATGGGACAACATTGTGCGTCCATGCCTTGCTCTAACAGAGGTCTCGTCGCATGTTTAATATGGCTAGCTGTCATTCTTCCCTTTTGTTATGTCATGTCATTGTATACGTTTGCCGTACCCTAACTTAAACTGCATCGAAAAATGTATAGCTAACCATGGCTACCAAGTTTACTGCTGCTCTTTTTTGTGGGCGTTTTCTTATTTTATTTATTTATTTATTTCATATTATATTATATTATTAACACAATGAATCACACTCTGCCTTCCACAAATTTCTGACTCCCCTTGCATGAATTAAGTGGAGGATTCCACCCATAACAAAAAGTCGTTAGGATTAGAAAAAAGGGAATGGGAAAAGCGTAGATCGGGAAATGTTGCAGTTGCCGGCGCTGACCAACCTGAGTTCACTCGTACTTATTTCATAGTCAGGAATTTGCGGAAGATTGAATATGGTACATTATGTGTCAAGGTATGAAATATATAAATGCCCACAAAAAATAGAGCAGCAATAAACTTGGTAACCATCTTACATGGTCAGCTATACATTTTTCGATGTAGTTCAAGTTAGGGCACAGCGATCATATACAATGACACGACATGGCATGAGGGGGGGGGGGGGGAAATGACAGCTAGCCGTGTAATACAGAACATGAGACGAGTCCGGAAGGTTGCTCAGGCAATCAATATTGATCGATATTATCGATCTTACAAGCGCTCTATCGGTTTCCTCTCAGGCCTAACCGATCGATGTAGGTGTTGCGTAATTATTATACGGCCAGCCATCAGAGCGGGCTCTCGGCCGCACTGACAGCTTCTTAACGGCTTCGCCGTGGTAATAACTGCTCATCATCAATTTAGCTGCCACCGATGTCATGGTTTCCTCAGGAAGAACACCTTAACTACCTCGATTGAGGCAAGTTATAAAGAAATAGAAAAATGAACGATCCACAAAAATCGCCTATTTGACCAATATCGATTGATGGCGATTGATACTTTGAAAACGAGCTCCAGGTTCGTATTCAGCTACCTTGATTACCCCATGGCTGAAGTTTCGGACCGTTTCAACGACATCCACACAAAATCGATATTTTGGTCAATATCGATTGATGGCAATCGATACTCCGAAAACGAACTTCAGATTCGTGTTCGCCGACCTCGACTACTTCCAGGGCTGAAATTTCGGGCCGCTGTTGATCGCCATCAATCGTCGAGTATCATATACTCTGTAATAACGCGCTGAGCGATGAGTCATACTATCGATCGGTGCCGCCGCAGAAATTATATGGAGGAAATTTCGGGGGAAAAATAGGGGAACTACGACACGAAAATATCGAAAAATACCCAGACTTCTCCCTGCCTGGGAACTTCGGCCCTGGGGCAATCGAGGTCGCTGAACACGAATCTGAAGTTTGTTTTCGAAGTATCGATCGTCATCAACCGATATTGATCAAACTATAGATGATGTCATCCACTACCGATATAGATCAAACTATAGATGATGTCACTATAGATGATGTTTTGTAAATGTCATCCAGGCGCTCCGAAACTTTACCCCTGAGGGTAGTCGAGGTCGTTCAACACGAATCTGAAGTCCGTTTTTGAAGACCGCACAGCGCACGCACACACACACACACACACACACACACACACACACACACACACACACACACACACACACACACACACACACACACACACACACACACACACACACACACCACACATACATACCACACATACATACCACACATACATACCACACACACACATACCACATACACGCACATACCACACACACATACCACATACACGCACATACCACACACACGCATACCACATACACACATACTACACACACGCATACCACATACACACATACTACACACACGCATACCACATACACACATATGTACCACACACACACACACACACACACACACACACACACACACAAACATACCACGCACACACACACATACCACACACACACAAACATACCACACACACACACACATATACCACACATACCACATACACGCACATACCACACACACGCATACCACATACACACATACTACACACACGCATACCACATACACACATATGTACCACACACACACAAACAAACAAACATACCACACACATACCACGCACACATACCACACATACATACCACACACACATACCACATACACGCACATACCACACACACGCATACCACATACACACATACTACACACACGCATACCACATACACACATATGTACCACACACACACACAAACAAACATACCACACACACACAAACATACCACACACACACACACACAAACATACCACACACACATACCACACATACATACCACACACACATACCACATACACGCACATACCACACACACACACATACCACATACACGCACATACCACACACACGCATACCACATACACACATTCTACACACACGCATACCACATACACACATGTGTACCACACACACACTACTCCTTCATATATAGTGGGAGCTGTTATAGTTTTCTGCCTGCCTCGGTCCTACAATTTTCAGCAGTGGACTAGGACATGCCAGCGGAGAAAGTTGGGGGCATCTGCGCTGGCTTCGGCTACGTATTCAACCACGCGCCGCGTCTCAGTTTTCAGCAGTCGTTTGACCAGTTTTCTTAGCGCTATATACACAAGGGGATAGCATTTGTCGGAAGTCAGCTTTTCCGAAATTCATCCCACCTCGTTGCTTAAAGCACGACGACAGGACAGAAATGTCAGACATTCGATTAGCCTTGACGAGTTACAATAGGTTGTGAACACAATCAAAGTCGAGGCAGGAGTGCTGAGGACATTTTCCCGAGTGCTATACAGAAATGAGTGATACTAAGCAAGGCACAATCAATCTGTAGTAGGTGTACGCTTCAACGTATTCGACTTCGACGCTAGGGATGCTTCCTTACCCAGCGTTGGTCACCGGCGAAGCTGGCGACTGACGCTGAGTGAGCAAGCGTCCATCGCCAGGATTGGGCTGCTTTCCTGACGTGGCTAACCATACCCGAAGTCGGCAGTCCTGGCGCAGCACGTCCAGCGTTGGTACATAAATAAAACAAAACAAGTAAATGCAAGATTTAAGATGGTTCCCACCTAGGTGGACACGACGTCTCCTCGACCCTTGAACTGCCGTACCGTTCACTGTTCTGCATGGCGTTTTTTTCAGCTTCCGAAGAGATACATTTTGGCTTCATGAGTCTTGGCGCTTCATCAGAATGCTCTCAGTCTGCACCTGCAATGAACTGAGGTAAACTATTAGCTGAAAACTAAATGCTGAAGCTATTCAGCGGCTTTTCGTTTATTGAGCTGCTTAAAGTCTATTTACAGGCTGTATCATATTCGCCACTGTGTGGGGGACGTCGAGTTTTCCCCTTATATAGAAACCGTCTCTACGTTACAACAGGTGAAATCCTATGCAATGTTCATTCATAGAAGGAACCCTAGGGGATTCGTATTTTGGAGCGGCTTTATTTTATTTTGTCCTAAAAATGTGCTTTACAGATGAACCGATGGCTGTTGAGAGCTTGTTCTCAAGGATTCTTTGGGGCGTCTCTGATTTCGCACCACCTATTCAAGTTGCGATTAGGTAATCGACTGCTAAAATTAGATTGCTGTGATTATGGTTATCGTTGAGTCAAACTGGCGACTAAATCTTCATCGATAGCGAACGAGTTACAGAGCTATCCGCACATGTAGTTGTTATTGCGCTCATGATTTGTTGCGGGACAGCGAGAACGCTGTCGTAAGCCCAGTCCATTGCACTGTCTCAGCTTTCTCGCGTTTTTCCGCGTCTGGACCTTTTATCGGCGCGGTTCTACCCCGGAGGATGAAAGTCACCACTGAGGGAGCTTTCCTTGAGATAGGATACATAATGTTCGTGGATTTCTCCATTTTCGCTTTTCATCACTACGCAGTGCGAAGAACGCGATGATTCGCTAACTTGGGGAGGGTTTCGACCTCCCGTGGAACTTCCAGTTGAGACCAGGATCGTTAGAAAGAGCTCGGAATGCTGATTACGAATATGTATGTCAAAACTGCAAAATGAAACTCCTGAACGCCTGCCGAAATCGGGGGCCTCACCACAGGCTGGCTGTGCGACACACCGGGCGCGAAAGTTGTGAGTCATCGGGCCTCCGTAAGAAGGGGCCGCCATCTGCGGTGGTGACGCAGGGGTAGTGCTCCCGCACGTCAGGTGCGACGTCGGAGGTACGGTTCCTATTGTTGCCCCTTTTTTCGCAAATCATAATTTATCTTCGAAATGACCTTTTATTCTAAATTATGGCACGTGTTTGCTTAAATAGCTGGGAGAACTATCATATACGTTTGTAAAAATGCTTGAAGGCAAAAGACTGCTATGGTGACATTTTTATCTACTATTTCACTCAAATATAGCCCAAATCGTACATTGAACAACTAGAGGTGTTTCTAGCAACCTTGGCATTCATGGAGCAAGGCCTAAAATGTGTGAAGCAAAAAGGTAAGTGGAGTATATGATGAGGAAGAACAAAATGTCGTTGATATGCTGCACTTTTAATTGATGTGGAAGCCAAAATGTCGTTAATCTACTGCTTTTTTCACTCACTATGTCCTTTTCACCAGCAGAGGTAGTGTCCATTCTTCTCGCTGAGTTTGGAATGCCAGACGACAGCGATGCACCAACTCGTGAGGAAAAGAAGATCGCTAGAAGGTTCGCAGCTATTCTACGTGATGGTGCTGCAGCTTCAGTTGATGTCGAAACGGATAAAAATTTGGAATCAGATGTGTGTACTGATGACAAGTTCAATTGGGGCCATTGCGATGACGAGGGCGAAGAAAACTCGAGCACCATCCATGAGAATGTTCTTCACTTTGACGTCAATATTTCTACCTCTGATTCAACCTCTAGACGTTTTTCTGTGACTAGATGTAAAACGTTATGAAAGGGGTCAGGTTGTTTTCCATCGCAAATAGCGTGGAGTTCAACATGACCCAGAGAGACAACCTACTGAAGGTGAAAATGTCACCAGTTTTTTGCCTTCAAGAATTTTTACAAACGTGTTTAGAGTTTTCCCGGCTATTTATTCAAACACGTGCCATAATTCAGAACAAAAGGTCATTTCGAAGATAAATTATGATCTGCAAAAAAAAAAACGGCAGCAAGGGGAAGCGTACTTACGACGTCGCACCTGACGGGCGGGAGCACCACCCCCGCGCCTCCGCCGCAGCTGGCGGGCCTTTCTTAGGGGTCGTTTAGTGTGCACGTGACGCGCGACGAGATGCCATGTGTAGTGGCCGAATTGATCAATCGCGTCGCTCGATCAATTTGGCCACTACACATGCATCGCGTCGCGTGTCGCGCGCACACTAAACGACCCCTTAGGCCCCGTTTATATTTCGTCGCGGCGCGACGCGATGGCTATGCATTGAGGCCAAATTGATTGATCGCGCTGCTCGATCAATGTAGCCACAATACGTGGCGTCGCGTCGCTCGGCGTCGAAGTATAAACGGGCCCTTACGGAGCTCCGATGACTCACCACTCTCACGCCATCTGTGTCGCACAGCCAGCCTGTGGTGAGGCCCCCCGATTTCGGCAGGCCATAGCTCGCTCAGGAATTTCATTTTGCAATTTTGACACCCATATTCACAATCAGCATTCCGAGCTCTTTCTAATGATCATGAACTCAACTTGAAGTTCCGTGGGAGGTCAAAACCCTACCCTAATAAGGTGGCTCCTTTTTTATCGTCGTCTTCTTGTTTCTTCACTTTTTCGGAAGGGCTGAACTGGTGCATATGCGCAGAAGCGCCTCTGCCCGAAAATAAAAACGCAAGTATCCCGTCCCGTGTCCCGCAAAAAACAATGTTTTGACCGATTAAACGTTGGGTGCAGTACCCTCCCGTAGTTAGGGACTCTTCATACTTTAAGTGACTGGAGCGGCTAGAGCGACTGGAGCGACGGACGTATGTAATATGGTGTACGTAAACAATTACGCACTCCAAACTCCGTCCGCGGCGAGCGTATTGTGAAGTACGTAATTGAGGTCACCCGGGCGGAGTGGCGTTCTTCCCCCGCTCTTTAAACAGAGGCGTTGCAAGTGTCTGCGTCTACACTATCTCATAAGGCAGCCACTGGGCTCTCGAGCAAGCCTAGGGGTTGGGGTTGGCGGGCCAGGGGGTAGAACGCTCGTCCCCCGAGTCACTCGTACTGTAGTCTACCGTATCGTAACACGAAAAATGGATGTCAGATTCGTCCTCACAATGTCAGATCCGTGTGGATGTCAGATCTGTCCTTGTCAGTGCCCCCCAATAACCCCTGGCGATGTTTGAGCGATTTTTTTTCGACATCTGGAGTCCTGAAAGTACCGGTTGTCTTATTTATAAAAGTAGAGAATAATGTATTCAATAGCACTATTATTGGATATTGGTCACACTAATGGACTGGTTGACTGGATTCAGTCCGTTTTATCTAATAATTGAGTTGCTGAACGAAGAAACCTTTCTAAAGATTATTTGACAAGTCGTCCACCGTGACAGTCGTCAGCACTGAGGAATAGGCCAGCCCCCACTACTGGGCGCATTTTTTAAACCGTTGGAACACTGAATTTTAGAGGTTCAGGTCGAGATGCCTGCAGTTCTGTGGCGGTGTCGTTCTATTCATATACAATGCCTATGACTTTCAGAAATGGTGCTGGCAGACCTTCCGGTTAGATTCAGGAAAGGTTCACGAAAACAGGTTGCGAACAGCTTAAAGACATCTAAAAAACAGATGAAAAACACGAAATTATCGAGGGAAAAAAATCAAAATTGGGTGTGAGCATCAACGGTCACTTTGTGCTAGTTGCGTTCGTCGATGAGATCCTTGTTAATCGCTTATTTTCATCTTCTGATGACCCCCCCCCCCGCCGGTATAGGCAATTTACTGAATTCCAAAAGGTCGGTTAAGTTTGGTGGCAAAGTCAAAGTTAGAGCTCTCATGTTCCATCAGAGATCCCTTACACTAAGCTAAACTTGAACGTTTTGGAGGAGGACCATTCGCTCCAGCCTCCTCAGTAGCCAGCTCCAAGCAGCTGGTTGGTACAGTCTATGCACCATCTCTGGTCGCTTCCTTAACTACGGACCAGCTGCTGCGGTCGAGGGGGGACGGTCAGGAGGTACACCCGCCCCCTGCTGGGGGGCGTGCGATCTTCCTCTCATCCCCCTTGCACACTCACCCCAACCCCTAGGCTTCAAGGAGAGTCTAACGGCTTCCTTACGAAACCTTTGATACGCAAAACAAAACAAGTTTCCGGTCCGCAAAACAGCGGTGTACCTAATGACGCCACGCCCTCCAGCAGGGGGCGGATGTACCTCCTGTCGCGTTGCCGCGAACGTCCACAAGGCTGCAGTGGGCACGAAACATGAGTCTGTGGCCCCATGAACCTGACAGGTACAGAAAACTCGCGAAATAGTGTCGTAATAGTCTTCTTTTTGGAAGGCACTGGAATTCCAGGAAGATAAAGGATAGGAAGGAAAGGACGGTTTTAATAAAACGCTTGGTGGGATGCGCTACGCATTCCGTTAGGCTTCGTTTATACTTCTGATGCCGAGCGACGCGATGGCATGTATTGCAGCCACAAAAACACGTCGCTCGATCAATGTGGCCACCATACGTGGCGTCGCGTCGCTCGACGGCAAAGTATAAACGGGGCTTTAGGGATTGTTTAGTGTGGACGCGTCGCGCGATGCGATGTGATGATAAGCTTTCATATCGACTGTGTGACACGATACATCGATATGGATGCCTATCATTCCATCGCGTCACATGGGCACTAAACGATCCCTTACATTTTTTCGGGGTGTCGTAAAATCGAGCTGTTCACGTATTTGGCCTATAGAGAGCGTGGTAGCGCAGTCAGAGGAGGCGCCGGCTGTCGCGTACACCCGATTCCGGGGTCCCGGTTTGGGCTTCCTGCTCAGGCCAACCAATTCATCCACGCCTCCGGGATCGGTGAATTGGTAGCGGTCTTGTCTTGAAGAGTGATGAAACTCTGACCTGTTTATCGGCTGCCTAGTGCAAGTTACAGACCAAATATTCGACAGTCCGCAGTAGTAAAATGAGTGGTGCATCACAAATAAGATTGATTAACTCCGATTTTTTTTTGACATTATCCTTGTTTGGCCTTTAAAATGGATTGTGGTGGACTGCCGATGAAAAAATCAATTGCATTAACTGAGTTCCACACGAGGTTATATAGGTCTGCATTGGCTAACGTTTCGGCGGTATCGCCTTTTTCAGAGCCTAAAAGGAGAACGATCTAGTCAAAATGTGGAAAAAATTAGTGTTTGTCTTTTTCGGACAAGTTCTGTATCGACTCGCCGACTCGCAATGGTTGAAAGACTTGATCGACTTAGAAGGAAACCCGAATCAAGAGGTTCGATTCAAGATGCACTCGATGGTCGGCGCCTTGTTTGACTGCGTCACTGGTCGCCCTATGAGCAACACATTGAGCACCAATTTAACCACTTTTCTCTCTCGGTTTCTTTTCTTATTCTCACATGGAGAGATTGATCTTTTCTTATAGTCATCACTTCAGCCATGTGATTACCGCGAACTACTGCTTATTCTCATTCCTTCCGCTAGGGTCCTATTTCTAAGGACGGCTTTTATAGGTGTCTCAAAAAAATGTATACACTGTTTGAAAGGTGATAGCTTTGTTCACAGTAAAAGTACTGAAGAAGTTAAGGGCTCGTAGGAAAGCTTAAGAAAATTGAAGTTTTCTGAAATATGAGCGGTGTGGAATGCGCCATGCACTCGTTCCCGAATTTTTGCATTTTACACTCGACTGATTGTGTTTCGCTTGCATACTTGTTATAATTTTTCCAAAAAGTGACCGTATCGACTAATTTGTGTTATTTTAAGGCCTAAAACTTAAAAACACACTACGGCTTGCGAAAAATGCAGGAAATCTTAAAAAATGCAGGTACTACTTGAAAGGCTCTAACATTGCTGCTAGTAAAGCATTTGGAGATATTTGAGACTCACATGAAAGCGCAGGGCGAATGGATTACTACGGCGTGCAAATAGTTAAGATTGCGCTATGCCCCGCCCGAAACCTTGGATTTCAGACTCGATTGATTGCGCATGGGCTGAATGCTTGTTGCAATCGTGTCACTTCATACTTAGCCAGATTAACCTGTGCTGTGCTTCTTTTATCGTTTTCCGATGCGCCGATTAACCTCTCCATCGAGCTTGAATGCTGCTTCATCTGTCTGCAGAATCCGTCTTGGAAAATGGGGCTCCTGCTTGCATTTAAATTGTGCAATCAATAAACTCGTATGTTACGTGTCTTTCACGTGACTGTCAAGTACTAAACGTTGAAAGAAGAACAGTAAAGGTCAAACTGGCCAAGTAGTACCAAGATTGTAACAAGCATTCAGCCCATGCACAATCAATCGAGTCTGAAATGCAAGGTTTCAGGCAGGGCATGGCGCAATCGTAATTGTTTGCAAGCCGCATAAATCTTGTTATCCGGTGCTTTCATATTACTCGCAAACATCTTCAAAAACTTCACTAGCAGCAAGGAGGCAATGATATAATCTTTCAAATAGTACCTGGTATTTTAGGACAAAATTTCAGATGACTACATGGCGCGTTCTATACGAATCATACGCCAAAAAATTTCTGTTTTCATGAGGTTTCGTACGAGCCCTTAACCTCTTCAGTACCTTCACTGTGAGCAAAGTTATCGCCCTTCAAACAGTGTATACATTTTTTTGAGACACCCTGTATAAGTGTCCTAGGTTACCTTGAACCGGTTTTTTTTCTTCAGAGTTTTAGAGGAAGTCGGCTGCATATAAGTGCAGTCGTTTTTCCTCCAAATTCCGCGCTCACATACCACGAAACTGAAGCTTCAGTCTCTAATTTTAGAAGAATTGAAAGATTTCACGGAGGTGGTAGATACGGGACTACGCAACCTGTCGCGTAGTCTGGAGCAACGAGTGGATGGTGTGGAGCTCAGCGGCACATTGGAGAATTGGCTTAAACACGGTGGGTTCATTTAGGATCTAATTCCTATTGCAGTGCGCGTCATAAGCAGTACTGATGTATGTTGAAGCTGGTGGTTTCAACGTCTGTACGAGCAACCTTTCAATGCTGTTATTATTACTGTGAAAACCTGTGTAGTGGGAGGCAATTGATTGCATTCATCGTTTTATTCGATGTATTTCGAGGAAGTTATGGTGCAGAAGATGTCTAGTGTAATTTTCGCGTGTACCGTGAGCATAGAACCATCTTCATCCAATTTTGAGCTGATCAATTTTTCACAGTAAAAGTTACTGGATCAGAATTTGTTCGTAAGCCAGTTTTTGTCAACATACTACCTAGCTATCTGTGTGAGCGTTCCTTAGCAACCACTTGTTTGAAACTGAATGAGACCAACATTTAGTGTCGGATGAGGTTGCACTGGGTAGAAAGAAGACCGCTTGTCAGTACGTTTTGTTTTTCTTTTGATTCTGGTAAGAGTTTTGTGAAGCATTGTGATTCTTACGAGAAGACAGAATAATCCCTAGACCTGCCACAACATAAACCGGTTAGATTCTCCAAACTCATTCTCTGAAAAAAAAACGCTATATACGTGAAGGCTTTACTAAGTGAAGGCTTGTGGATAGAGTAGAGATCGCCTTTATCCGTCATTTAGCCTACTTCGGATGATTTCGGCTCATGATGTCCCGAAACGAAAGTTGCGACTGAAGGTCCTGGAACACGTGCGATTAGTCGCTTTAAGCTCTCCGCACACTTTTGCGGCACCGCGGCAGCCCTATCTTTAAGCATGGGGCAGAGACGCAGAGTCGCCGCGCGAGGCAAAACTAGCCTCGCGCGACCTGCCGCTGATGTGCCGCCTACGCGGCAGATGTGGCAGACGCGGTGCCGCCTACGCGGCAGACGCGGTGGCAGCGACAGTAATCCTTCAAGGCATTGTTGCCGTATTGCCGCGTTGGTGATTGAGCGAGCGGGAGGAGTGCCGCGTGAACTCTAGCACGCGGCAGGGGAAGCCGCGTACGGGGCAGCCGCAAAGTGTGTGGAGGGCTTTTTGTTGGGTATTCAGGGAGTAAGGGAAGAATCGCGAAGTGGAATCTCAGACCAATTTGTAGCCGTTCCCTTTCTCGTTTATGGAGGCCATGGGCTAATGACACATACATAGCGAAGGACCAGTTGTCTGATGAAGACGATGTCGGCTCTACTCACACAGGCATCATCTGATCTCTAGCGGTTCTTGTTTTCTTATCTGGGCTGTAAAAATATTCGTGGCTCAGAACAGCAACTATACGACTCATGTACAGGGTGCGCCAAAATTATGGCGACAGCACATGCGCAAACAATTTGACCTTTTATTCGGAGCGTCTGCTTTTTCTCGTGCTCTTATTGTTTTTATTGAGTCAATTAGTTTATGCCTACCTCAGTCGAACATAACAATAAGCCGTTTTTCAAGATAGTGAAACGTTCGTGCCACCGTTCTTAAATCATTTAGCTTTACCGTCAAGGCTTCTCGGCACGCTACATTCACCACCATCTTGGAGTTCATCAAAGTATTATGAATAGGTTCATCAGACGCTAAGAAGACCTGGGAACCGAGGATGATAGATCCGAACGGGAAAGACACGTATCTGTAACAACTACGGACAACATTAGGAAGGTACGTGAACGAATTCGCAGGAAGCCGGCGCGCTCGGTCCGCCGGTGGTCGGGAAAATGGACATCATGGAGACGTCGTTGAGAAGAATCTTCCATAAACTGGGACTTAAGGCCTACAAGAACACCCGCGTGCACCCTCCTGAACCTTCAAACAGGAAGAAGTTCCAGCTCACAGAGCAAGAATGCTGCAAGACTATGGCAAAGGCAACTTTCCGCAATTCATCAGAGTGGCCAGCCAACTCTCCAGATTTGAATTCGATGGATTACATGGTCTGGCCAGCTCTGGAAGCCAAAGCCTGCGAGAAACCTCACCGCCCCGTGGATGCTTTGAAGAAAGGCGTGGGATGAGCTCAACGCGCCTTACTTGCGTGCCGCCGTCGATGCCTTTCCGAAGCATCTCAAAGTCTATATCGACGCCGATGGAGATATCTTTGAATCTCAATGTTGCGTATAGTTTACGATAGACTGATAAACACTATCTCATCGTTGGTTTCTCGAAAGTACCGTATTTTCTCTTTCGGCGAATTGAATACCTTGTCGCCATAATTTTGGCGCACCCTGTAGTTATCCTGATGTCCTACGTTTGCCTTTATCCTATTCACCCATCTATTCGAAAATTTGGATGAGATAAAATGTGAAATGTGCCTTGTAATCGAAGGATGAACGTAAACTATGCTGAGGATGTGGTATATACCAGTTTCATCTCAAACTGGACGCTCCTGATGCAAATAGACGTATCTTAGGTTGGACCCGGTTTTCAACAAGGGCAAAGAAGTCTTTTCTTATAAGGAAATTTATGGTTAAAAAAGTACTACGCAGGTGATCGTAAGAAACAGTTTCCATAGTTTTTGAATGACTACAAATCTTCGATGTCTTAGGCCAAAACAATGTTTTCGGATTCATATTCTGAAGTGCTCCTGGACAAAGAACTTCTTATGTGAAAAGCCGCGCAGTCGTCCAGGTCATCACGGCGCTTATTTTGTTATTAATGTTATCTAAGGTAATCGCATGAATAATGGTAGATTTTTATTATCATGATGACTTTTCTTTTCTTAAATTTTATTTGCATGTAAAAAGCGTCTAATACACTATCTGTCCGGTAATAAATGCGATGTGTAGGACGAGTGTGCGGCTTACAAGGAAAGGTTCCCAACTCAAGGTGGGCTTTTGCGATGCTATTCTGGCAGGATGTAGGGCTCTGTGAGCGGAGTCCAGAATTACAGTTAGTTTGGCACTATTGTGCTTTCGGGACTCCAGAGGACGAGGAGAGGTCGAAAAAATTTTTTTCGCCCAAACCTCGTCCAGGGGGTTATTTGGGATGCTGATCACGAATCTGACATCCGTTTTTCGTTTTACGCTGGAGTACGGTAGGTTACGATGGGTACCGGTGAGTTAGGTAATGGTCACCGATTGCGCCCAAACTCCAGCGTAAAACGAATAACGGATGTCAGATTCGTGATCAGCACCCCAAATAACCCCCATAGGCGAAGTTTGGGCGAAATCGGTGGTTATGACCTCGGCAGCCTTAGTCACCGGTATGTGCCGTAATCTACCGTACTCCAGCGTAAAACAAAAAATGGATGTCAGATGCGTGATCAGCGCCCCAAACAACCCCGCTAGGCGAAGTTTGGGCGAAATCGGTGATTATGACCTCGACAGCCTTAGTCACCGGTACCTACCGTAACCTACCGTAATCGGCCGAAATTTCAAAAACGGATGTCAGATTCGTGATCAGCACCCCAAATAACCCCCCTGGACGAGGTTTGGGCGAAAAAAATTGTTTCGACCTCTCCTCGTCCTCTGGAGTCCCGAAAGTACAATAGTGCCGTTAGTTTTTGCTGAACGCTTTTTTGAAGACCTGAAAAGGAGGTCTGAAAGCGTGCGCGCAACTGTCGTCAACCGCTACGACACCGCACCAGTTGTGCTTTGACGGCGTAGTTGGTAGGAGAGCCGCCTCATTGGAGCACACCGGAGGGGTTTTAAGTTCGAGTCCGTGTACTACCGAACTCTTTTGCACATAGTAGTTTGTTGTCATTGCGCTTTCTCATGATCACAGGAGTCGATTTCAGACCATCAGTGCCTACAACAAACCAAAGCTGCCTATTTGCGAATTCATAAATGTTAGCTTTTCAACAATGCCTACCTGCACCACCACCATATCATACCATATCATCCATGATACCGTAACTGCACACAGATGCGTATACTTTACGGTGGAATATTATGAACCCGGGCCATATCGGTACATAAGTGTGCTAAAAATGTCACCTGAACGTGTTGTCGGTCGGATAGTTTCCACCTTCACACTGGGTTTCACATCTCCGATGAGGAGAGAGATTGCGGTTGCGGATGCCATGAAAGGACTCATCTTGGACGCCATATATGGAGATATCAAACAAACGGCGCCGGTAGTGTAATGGCGTAGAGCATTCCCGCCCGGTTAGAGGGAGGTGCGGGTTCGAGTCCCGCCTGGCGCTAGAAGCTTTGATCGCAACAAAACATCGTTATGACAGCCATGAAAGGACTCATCTTGGACGCCGTATATGAAGATATCGACTGTTAGAAAGAAGAGGCTGTTCACGTTAGAGGTAGTGTAATGAAAGATTGTTCCTCACTGGCTTTTGTAAGATGCTGTTGGTGTGACAAGCGCTTGTGCTTTTCTTGCCTCATAGATTTGTACCATAGCTATTGACTAAAAGGGAAGACAAGACAGGACTTTTCATTTCCAGAGAAATGATATGGTGCAGATACGCATTGCTGAAAAAACTAGTACATATTAATGCGCAAATAGGCAGTCTTAGTTTGTTGTAAGCACTGATTGTCTAAAATGGACTCCTGTGATCATGAGAAAGCGTAATAACAACAAACTAATATGTGCAAAAAAGGTTGGCAGTACGCGGACTCGAACTTAAAACCCCTCCGGTGTGCACCAATGAGGCGTCCCTTCTACCAACTACGCCGCCGAAGCTCAACTGGTGGGGTGTCGTGGGGGTTGATGATAGTTGTGCGCACGCTTTCAGACCTCCTTTTCAGGTCTTCAAAAAAAAACGTTCAGCAAAAGCTAATTGTTATTCTGGACTCCGCTCACAGGACCCTACATCCTGCCAAATAGCATCGCAAAAGCTCACCCTGAGTTGGGAACCCTTCCTTGTTAGTCTGTTCATATATCAGACCAGGAGATGCAAACGCTTTCCGGCGCCTCAGGACAAACGAAAAATATTCTTTGACGTCAATTGATAAGGATTTTGTGTTGAATCGAAGAGTATAATCATTTTTTATTAAGACACGCTCCGAAGGTGAACTCTTAATAAACATTTTTTTAAGGATGAAAAGATACCGAATTTTGAAATCCCTACACCATGTCTATTTAGACTTTAGGGGGATACATATGTGGGTTCCAAGATGTCCATTATCATTTATATAGGTTCCTGATTTCAAATTAAGGTGTCCGGATTAAAGCCAAATTGCTGCATTCTCAAGAGACGTGGTGACAATCGATATCGATCATTCATTTCGTGCTGCAAATTACTGTGCCGCGTAGCAGTAAGTGGCAGACCTTCAAAATCCTTTAATTCAATCGCGGCTGAGCGAATTGTTAATCAGAACCCGTATTTTAATTAGGATAACACTATAGAATGTGATCACAACGGAATGTCACACAAAGCAGCTGCTACTGCAGTCTGCCACCTACTAATGCAAGTAGAACAAGCTGGATTTAATTTGCTTCCATACGATAATTCACGATTTTCAGAAACCTTCCGTGAAAAATATGAAACAGTTCCAAGTTATTAACAAGTTGAAAGAGCTGGACAGTGAGATCGAGATTCTGCTAACTGGTCTGCCGCCTACCCGTACACCACCTAGGAGAAAGGTCCTAGCGACTCCTCGTGGTGCCTCCATGGAGGCGACTCCAGACATCGCCAGCAAGAAGTCCACCGATATGGTGTCGGTCACGAGGAAGGATGCACGCAGCGGTAAGACTGCTCGTTGTGAGTCTTTCGTCGGATCCTAACGTTTCCGTCCGGGTGCATGCAAAGCCTTAAGCCCCAGTTTATACTTGCGCCACTGCGCGGCGCTGCACGATGGTCGTGATAGGTATCGACCGGGCGGCGCGCAAAATCGATATCTATGGCGATCCTGGTGCCGCGCCGCGTGGCGCAAGTATAAACTAGGGCTAAGCCCTAGTTTATACTTGCGCCATATCTATATCTATGCCCTAGTTTATACTTGCGCCGCTGCGCGGCGCTGCACGATGGTCGGGATAGGTATCTACCGGGCGGCGCGCAAAATCGATATCTATGGCGATCCTGGTGCCGCGCCGCGTGGCGCAAGTATAAACTAGGGCTAAGCCCTAGTTTATACTTGCGCCATATCTACATCTATGTCCTAGTTTATACTTGCGCCGCTGCGCGGCGCTGCACGATGGTCGGGATAGGTATCTACCGGGTGGCGCGCAAAATCGATATCTATGGCGATCGTGGTGCCGCGCCGCGTGGCGGCGTAAGTATAAACTAGGGCTATCACGACGCTCGAGGGACACGAAGAGCGTCATATCGGTCGCTCAGGGCTTTCACGAAGAAGTCCGACCAGCGCGTTGGTGGGCGTCCTGGTGTTTTCTTGACATCCTGCAGAATCCAGTCCAGTAACGGCTCTCGTCTAGCGGGTGTCTGCGAGGTGCATTACGTGGCCGGCCCACCTAATTTTCGACAACTTGGCCCATGCGACAGCGTCTCTGATCTTCGAACGTCGGCGAAGCTCGGAACTCCGGAGGTCTTCTCTCACTTGCGTGAGTCGTGTCACTCCGAGCATCATCCTCTCGATTCCACACTGTGCGACGCTAATCGCATGTTCATCCTGCTTTCGCATAGTGCAAGTCTCTGAGGGGCAAGTTAGGACAGAAAGAACAGTGTAGTCGAATATGTGGGCATGGGGCCGGTCATTCTTCGACTTCTTCACGACTTCTTCGACGCTCTTGAAGCCTCCCCAAGCCGCTTTTTCCTCCTTCTCAGCTCTGGCGCTAGGTCGTTGGCCATGTTGACTTGGAGATTACACGTGGCTGGAGCATTCGGAGATGTTCGTTCCGTTGAGGGAAAATGGGGCATCAGAAACTCGTCCGTTCCCCATGAACATCGTCTTCGTAAGAACCACCTGCAGTCGAACGTTCTCACATTCACGATCGAAGTCGGCCAGCATTCGCTTCGCCTGGCTGATGCTCGGTGTTATGGGCACGATGTCGTCAGCGAAGCGAAGATGGTGCAGTTGCCGGCCGTCGACCTTCACGCTCATGTCTTCCCATTCTAGTTCGCGCATGACATTTTCGAGGGTGGCGCTGATGAGCTTGGGGGATATGGTATCTCCTTGTCGAACCCCTCTCTTGACGTCGATGACGACATCGTTGTAGAATGGTGAGATCCTGGTCGTGAATCTACTGTACAGCTCTCAAAGGACTCTGATGTAATGAGAAGAAACTTCTTCATGTGAATGAACGTAAGGCACAGCGGCAGCTTGTACTCTGGCGACACTTCGATGAGCTTCGTAATGGTGTGTATGTGGTTGATCGTGCTAAATCCTCTCCGAAATCCTGCTTGCTCGCATGGCTGTCCTTCGTCCAGCGTTCTGCTGATCCTATTCAGGATCACTTGAGTGAACAGCTTGTAGACTACGGATAGCAGGCAGATCGGGCGATAGTTGTCAATGTCGTGCATGTCTCCCTTATTGTACAGCAATACGGTTTTGCTGGTCCTCCACTGAGATGGAACCTTGCACTTCGATAGGTAGCGTATGAAGAGCCACGCCAAGGTGTTGATGAGCGTTGGCGGAAGATTCTTCAAGTGTTTGGGTCTGATCCTGTCAGGATCGGGTGCTGTACGTTTCTTCACCGACAAGATGGCGTCTCGGATCTCGGAAGGGAGAACCGAAGGAACGACGTATCCATCCTGCGAAAGATGGCACGGGGGCAGGTGGAGGTGGCTATCGAGGAGACCGGAGTAGAAGTCGTGGATGACCTTCTCCATGGTTCTTCTGGAAGAGGCGAAGGTTCCGTCAGGACGTCGTAGAGCGGTCATTTTTGTCTTGAAGTTGGCGAAGTTCCGGCGGGCATTACGGATGCTCAAGTCTGCCTCTGCAGCTTCAGCCAACACTTCCGCCCTTCTCTTCTTAAGATCCTCCTTTATCCCCGCTCTGCATAGCTTCGCAAGCTCGGACGTCAGTTGGTAGTTGCCTTGCGCTCGGGCTGCTCCACGCTGGCGTATCAGCTCGAGAGTTTCCGGAGACAGGCGTCTCTTGGTGGTCTTCAAGCTCTCGGCTCCCTTAGCACTATCGTGGAGATGGTGCACGAAGTGGTCGTATTCCTCGTCAACGTTGTCCATGACGACATCTTCCTAAAGGCCGACAAAAGAGGTGTAGAGGTCCCAGTTGAGTCCCAGTACGAAAAAGCGAAACCTCGCGTCAAGGAGGCGGTGGTCCAATCCCGTGAAGAACTTGGGAACGACGGAGGCGTCAGTCAGGCAGTACTTGCGATTGAAGATGATGTGGTCGATCTCGTTGTGGAACTGGCCACCGGGGGATTCCCAGGTCCATCGTAGGGAGGGAGGCTTCTGGAAGTGTGAGTTTCCATGGATGGTCTTGGTCGATATGATAAACTCAGACAGCCTTTCACCTTGCTCGTTCCACTCCAAACCGTGGGTTCCGATGTGAAGTTCTTCCGGCGACCTTCGTGGCCCGATCGTGGCGTTGAAGATCACCTTGTAGAAGGTGTGGTCAGAAATGTCTATTGTTGAGACATATTTCACAGTGAGGTAATCATACATTGCAGGCAGGACTTCGGCTTTGCAGGCAAGAGACGAGCAACCGGCTGGATTGTCGTACTCAACAGGTAAGCATTACCATCTTCTTGCCTCCTGAACTCTACCGCATTCAAGTGGCGCTGAAAGCAAAGACTTTAGCGTCGCTAACAAGGGAAGGGGCTGAAGCGTATGCATGAACGGGAAGAACTAGTCATATAGGTAGAATCTCCACCCCTCAATTGTTATGAAAATGTTTCTCTTTTGCCAAATCGATAAACCAAAGAAGTAGGAGGTCCTTGAAGTTACTATATCATCGGCGCCTCACGAGCGCAGAGGGGTCTCTTGTAAACTACACGATGCCGACATCGGCGGACGGCTCGGGGCACAGTGGGTAGCGGCGTTGATTAGTGCGTAGGTGGTAGGGGGTTTGGTCCTCCGGCATTTCAGTGTTTTTGTATTTCAACTTACTGGTTGAGATTTGAGGGGCTTGACCAGCTGTATGCTGTGGAAAGCAACCTTGTTGAGATACTTTGCTTGCCAGAATTAGACTGCATAGCCGTTATCCGCTGTTAGCTACGCGAAAGTTTGAATGCTTCTTACTCGTTTGCCTTAATTATTCGGCAAAACCAAGACATGGTTCGCCAGTATATAAACGATGTGAATTGTTCTCATATTTTTCGTTTCTGCAGTTTCCTCGCATGAGTGGGACTCTTGTTGAAGAAAATCTCACTCGGATGCTTTCTTTTCAGTCATTACAAAGACCGATCCAGCGAACAGCAGAGGCGTGCACGACTCGTCTACGGCCGATGACATCCCAAATTGGCAGAGAAAGCCGTCGAAGTCCTCTTCTGATCCTTCCTACAGGCGAGGTATGTTTGCCGACGAAGTACAATTCTGCTGGTGAGTACCAACCTCGTGGTCGGAAGACAAAGAGTTTCATGCTTTTATCTTTTTTTTCGAGTTTCATGCAATAGGATCTTTCCCTTTCAGGCATAATTAAGACGGAAACAATTGATGACAGCTACCAGCAGAATTCCTCTGGGTGCGGTGGTTCCTCAGTCTCGCCGCAAGCGGAGCCATTGAGTAGAAGTCATCCGAGCTCGTCTGACGATTCCTTCAGGGAAGGTGGGTTTACCAACGACAGAACAAATGCGCAACACAGTTGAGATCACCTGTCATCCCTTGATCATCGAGTTGCTCCAGCGAACGCCAGCATCGTCTCTATTCGTTTCTTTTGCGTGCCAGAGTGCTCCAGTGGGTCCTCGTTGCTCGAAACAAGACGTTCTTACTAGCCACGTTTTCAAACCGTCTACCGTAACAACAATCGTTGCGGGACCACCACGCCTCTGCTTCTGCGCTGGCACCATGCAGGCTCCACGGTATGCAATAATGGAGCTATGGAACTACGGAAAGGAGAGGTCCCGTACTGTATAAAGCTGTTCCGGATGGAACATTTGGAAGGAAATACTAGTTGACGGTTTTACGGAGCTAACCTATTGGAGTGCTCATGTAATGTCACCCACGAACAATCGAATCAGGTCAAAGATCCTAACCCTTTGAAATAAAACGAACAGCTGGTGATGCAGGACCTGGTGATAATGTTTTTGCAAAGCATTCCATTCGGTCAATCACTCTTATGTCCGTTGTTTACACAGATAGAGTTTTCAAAACCGTGCAGCAACAGTTTCCTCAGCAGACCTTAAAATAGACAATGAAACAGCTTCTTTTCCTATACTTGAACTAATGAGTACATCTTTTTACTGAAAACAACCAAGTTATTGTATTTCTGAAGAGTTGTCTTAATGCAAATGAGCTTGTGTGACATTACTACAATCATCCATACCTTTAAGAACATAGCAAACGTGTTTCAATCTTCAGGAATGTAAAACGAGGTCTCACTATACATGTGTTGTAAGCATATAGCTTGAAAATCTTAGCTCAAAAATACTCAAACGATCTAGTGGACATTCGAGGTGATTATTACTAGTTATCGCCTTCGAAGGCCGATGAGCAGGAACGCCTGAAGAACTGATTTGTTTATTCATTTAGAGGATACTATTTCACTGATTCGAGGCAGATGTATCCCGTGGGTGGCCATTTAACCATATTGTTTCGTCCCTGTGTATCAAAGAATTCGGACACATTCTGATGGCTAAGTGTTATGGCAACCTAATTAATCTAACATGTCGTCGAACATATCACATTGGGTTTTGGTGATACAAGTTGAACACAGCAATAGTTTAGCTCTGTAGAACCATCAACTAGCATTTCCTCCCAAATGTTCTATCCAGAACCGCGACAAACAGTACGAAATCCCTTCTTTCCATAGTTCCGCAGCTCCATTATTGATTATCGTGGAGCTGACATGGTGCCAGCGCAGAAGCAGAGGCGTGGTGGTCCCGCAACGATTGTTGTTACGGTAAGCGGTTTGAAAACGTGGTACCCTAGTAAGAACGCCCTGTTTGCTCCAGGTACACGAAGAGCGTCATATCGTTCGTGGCAACTTGCTCCCCCTCGCCCCCCCCCCCCCCCCCCCCCGAACGCCGTCTCTGATGACTCTGATGAGAAACGTGTGTTGCTGAAACATATTTCACAGTGAGGTAATTACAACGATTGCAGGCAGGACTTCGACTTCGCAGGAAAGAGTGCAGCAGCCGGCTGGATTCTCGTACTTAACAGGCAAGTAATGCCATCCTTTTTGCCACCTACACTCCCCGGTGGAGCTTACAGAGCAAAGATTTAAGCGCCGCTAGGAGATAATCTAACTGGGATCATTTGCTTTCAGCCGTGGTCAAGTCCGAGCCTTTTGATGACGGCTACGAGCAGCATTCATCAGCGCATGGTGGCTACCCAACTACACCGCAGAAGGAGACGTTGAAGAGGAAGGCTCCGCCCTCTCCTGACGAATGCTATGTGAAACGTACGTTTGTCAACGACAGCACAAATGTGAAAGTCGAAATAAATTGGAAAAACCGGATTCCCCGAGGCTCTTCAGTTGACAAATTCTTCATTTGCCGTCCTGTTTCGTAAACATTCCTCTTTTCAGATCATCGCCGAGACGATACATTTCTTCACAAAACGGTCATACACAGGCACAAAGTGCATGGAGCAGCACTGGTCATAATATAGAAGCTACAGGCTCCTCACAGTTTTTGTTCCCGACATGGACCAATGAGCTCGGGAAAAGTCATCCTGCTCGGATTTTCAAAAGAGATCAGGATTTGAGGTCGGAGGTGGTTCAAGTGAGAAACACGGTCTGTGGATCCCGCAAATTAACATAAACAGCATCGATACATTCTTTCCCTCATCTTTGCCAGTCATCCGAAAATCAGAGGTCTGCTGAAGGCTTTTTAAAACCTAACACCAACAGTGTCCGCCGATGCTCGAGTGGCAATCCATCTGCACATGCTGAAGTGTGTTTCAACTTTAGACAAAGAGTCTTCGAGGGAAAAAATCAAGTTGGCACGGATGGCCAGCGTACACAATATCTTCGAAGCACGTCAATTTGAAGTTGACGAAGACGAACAGCGGGAAGTGGTGGAAGAATAAGGAGAAGATTGGAACCCGCAAGATGAGCTGAGAGACGTGGAAAGGCTGACAAGCAGCGAACATATGATAACGTCTTCGGGTGGGACCCCTGTTTCGGAGGAAAGGGTGCGTCTTGAATTGAATTTCGTCTAAGGAGCGGTTTCTTTGGTCTATGTATGGAAGCGAACTTTGAGGAGCCTGTAGCCTTTATACGCTGTCCGTATTGTGACCAGTGCTTCTGTTTTATGCACTTTGTGCCTGTGTATCACTGATGTGAGACGTTTATACTTCATTATGTTGAATAGATTTCTCATTGCCTTGTGGTTAGAAAACCGGTCAGTGACATACAAGTCGCAAGAAAATTGCTCTCCACAGAATACAGCTGGGAAAATGCTCAGAAGACGTCTGAAAGTGGTATAGATGTCAGAATCCCTCAAATTTCAACCAATCAGTCGAAATTGAAAAGCATAGCAGAGCAGAAGAATTGAACCCGGCCTCTATTGCTTGAAGCAACGTCACTGTCCACTGCGCTCCGAGCCGCTTGATGTCGGAGACATCGCGGGCGTATAAGACCCGGATTGCGTATAAGACTCGTGAGGCGCCGATTCCATTGATATTCCCATCTGATGAGAAACGTCTGTTGCAGAAGCGTATCTCACAGAGAGGTAATCATAAACATTGCAGGCAGGACTTCGCCTTCGCAGGAAACAGGCGTGCAATCGGATGGATTTTCGTACTTGGCAGGCAAGTATAACCATCTCTTTTGCCACCTGCACTCCCCGGTGGAGCTCACAGAGCAAAGATTTAAGCGCCGCTAGGAGATAATCTAACTGGGATCTTTTCCTTTCAGCCGTGGTCAAGTCCGAGCCTTTTGATGACGGCTACGAGCAGCATTCATCAGCGCACAGTGGCTACCCAGCTCCATCGCAGGAGGCGTTGAAGAGGAAGGCCTCTCCCTCTTCTGACGAATGCTATATGAAACGTACGTTTGTCAACGACAGCACAAATGTGAAAGTCGAAATAAATTGGAAAAGCCGGATTAGCCGAGACTCTTCAATTGACAAATTCTTCATTTGCAGTCCTGTTTCGTAAACATTCCCCTTTTCAGGTCATCGCCGAGACGATACATACAACTATTCCGATTTCAAAGGCGAGTGGTAGAAGCGAATGGGTCAGTCAAAGTCGTTTTCTTTTAGAAATCGTTGGAAGATTTGTATTTACTGTTAGCGTAGTGTTACTATCCTAGATCAAGTGTAGCCATGTATGTATATCTATTTGCAATGTAGCGTCTGAAACAAAGAATTCTTAATACAGTGCATTTCGGAGATAGAGACGCGCATTGGAACATACAGCTATACTTGATGCACGAACAAAGTATTTCATACCTAAAAGTACCAATTTCGCCCAAATATTGTGTGCATGGAGATTAGTTGGAGTGCTGATGGCGAATCTTGCATCAGTTTTCGGTTTACCTTCCCTAGAAATCAAAACTCGTTACTTTTCTGCCTTTAGTTAGCTTGAAAAATGTGAATGACAGTACTACAGTAGTAAAAATGAGAAAAACTCCTTTCTCTCACTCCGTGTAAAGTCAACACATCTTTATTTCAGGAACACAGGATACATTTATTTCTAAATATTTCTTTTTTTTTTTCGCGATTTTTCTCTATCGTATCGTTTTATCTCTGTCTTGTTGCCGTATGAGGATTTGGTTGTAAGGTAAGTTCACGGTTTTTCAATAATTTCTGAAAACGCGGTTTGGGTTCGACGTTTTTTTTTTTTTAGATGCGACTTTGTTTTTAAATTCACTTTCAATAACGGGTCGTTTAGTGTGCGCGAGAGACGCGACGCGGTGCACGTGTGGTGGCCGAATTGATCGAGCGACGCGATTGATCAATTCGGCCTTCGTCCACTACACATGGCATCGCGTGGCGCGTCGTGCGCACACTAAACGAGCACTAAAGGCCCCCGCACACTTCTGCGGCGTCGCCGCTCACCGCATGGTTAAGGATAGGGCAGGGACGCCGCCGACGGCGAACTCTGCATCCCTGCCCTATGGTTAAGGATAGGGCCGCGGTGCTGCCGCAGAAGTGTGCGGGTGCGTTAGCCTTAGTTTATACTCCCGTCATCACGCGACGCGGCACCACGACCGCCATAGATATCGATTTTTCGCTCCGCCCGATCGATATCTGTCCCGACCTTGATGCCGCCCCGCGCGGCGGCGCAACTATAAACTAGGTCTGAAGCGAACACCGCGCGACGCCACGCGACGATTCAGTTGAGTGCATTGCTCGGTCTCGCCTTCAAAGCAACATGTGTTCACGTGGTGATCTCTCCCTGAAAAAATCTTTTTATAAAATTTGAATCAGTGGGTTCATCTATTGGTGCAAAGGAATTTAAAACATTTCAAAGAAAGCCATACTAAATTTTCCTAGGACATAATTTCTCCAACCTTTTCGAGGTATGCAGTTTAATCTGAATAGACGCTCGTTCTGATTTGAAAGATGTTCAGCTTGACTTCAAAAGCGTGAAACTCATTTAGAAGAGTGTCTAATTTGTTTTGAAAAACGTCGAATTTGACGTGAAAATATGTTGGTGGAGGGGTGGATAAAAATTACTGCTACATACAGGAATAACTCTTAAACGGGTTCGCCACCGTGCAGTAAGTAATATCGATCAATCTTCCAATATCGATTGATTTTACCTATATCGTCTATTTTTGTGCAGATTACAGGAGCGGGAATCGCACGATGCTTCTTAGTGAGTGAGGAAGCGTGTATGTGCAGGAATCTTTTAGAAGACCCTGCTATACCATACACATTCTTCTACCGAACCTCCTATTCTTTATCACCAGTTCAAATAACTTTGGAAGCGAAGCTTAGACCGAAACCGGTCAACGTGATCTGCTATCATTAACCAGCTATCTGCCGAAACCTGCTCTCGAAATTTTGAAAACGGATGTCAGCTTCTTGATCAGATAGTACCAAATACTCCCGTCCCCCATGGCCAAGCTTGGCCTGACTTATTTCTAGTAGGCAGATGTTGGTTTTCTATGAAACCTTCATAGAAGAGTAAACGTTCTATAAAGCTTTAAGAGGGGGGAGTGGGAGTGGATAATGATAGTATGTATTTACTACTACAGGTATCACTGGGACAGGTTTGCCACCAGAGAGAAAGTAGTATCGATCAGACGACCAGTATCGATTGATTTTATCTATTTCATGCATTTTTGAAGAAATAACGTACTTCGGAGTGGGAATATTATTATTCATTATAGAAGAGCATTTATGTGCAGTCAAGCTTCATAGGCTAATACAGAATTGATATGGCACGATATGGCACCGGGTCTTTTAGAAGACCCGGTGCCATATCGTGCCATATCAATTCTGTATTATACTCCAGACAGCTTTTTTACTGTAACCAAGGTAGGAAACAAAAGATGCACCACGCATACCACTTCTAAGAGGTAAATTTATAAGGGGTGTTTGGTCTAAATACCTTTCCAGACACGCACCAAATTCGAGCTTTTTGTGACCTTAGGGCAATAAATTTTGTTGGGATATTTGTCGAGCAGTCACACTGTAACCCCACGTTCACCTTGTTAACCAGACAAATGCATCCTTTTTTCAGGTGTTATTATTTTGCATGCTATTACTTCTACCCCGATGACTGAACCCCTATTATTTGAAGTTGGAATTGTTTTATGGAAGTGAGTTTTTGAAGATTGTAAAGTATTTTAGTATCAAAAGACATTTTACCCAGCAGTAGAAGATGCTAACAAAAAACGACGGAACGACCTAGGGCCTTCATAACACTCTCATTGGCATGCAATAGACCCGCTTCGCTAGTGTGTGGTGCCTCCGTGAAGTTCATCGCCAGCGAAACGGCAGTGGATCCAACAGTCCACGGCTGTACCTGGATATACATGTAAGGCCTGTGGCATCGTCACCTTGGACAACAGACCGAGCATTCGGCTCATTCGCTTTGGATGTTCTCCTGCTGTGCCGTTGTCTCGCTTCTTATTGCAAATCCTCTGCTGCTCTTGCCGTAGATGATACCCTTGAGGCCTTATCACTACATTATCTGCTTCGCGTAGGGCCTTTGGGGGGGGGGGGGGGGAGCAAGCCGGTGCGCTCTTCTGTGTAGGGACTTACGGATAGGGCTACTCGGCGTCAGGGGCACCGGCCCGAGCAGTTGGTTCATGGCACCGGCCCGAGCAGTTGGTTCATTCACTCAGGGTGTTCTCCTACTGAGTGGCCATCCTCACACGCAATCCGATAATTTCTCTAAAGTTTCTTGCTCTGCTCTGAAAACTGTATGTACTTGAGGCTTCTCGCCTAAGGTAGGTAGAGCCTCAGGTAGTACGCCTAAGGTAGGTAGAGCCTTAGGCAGGTACCCCCCCCCAAGCCTTGATACATCAATCCCTAACCATCGACTTTACGCTTTCGGTCCTATTATTAGGACCACGAATCCGATCTTTCGCCCTTCTCGTATTTGCGGTCGCGGTAAACACTGTTCTGAAAGCCTTATCGCTTTCTAGTCGCCTTAGTTGAATAGTAGAAGAAAATTGCCAGTAATATTTCTTGCATTCGGAATAGGTTTCTATACCGTAATTTAAAATTTTCAAAATATTTGCAGTTAGGGAAAACTGAAGGATCTGTTGCTAAAAATCTTGAGTCCGTGAAATTCTCCAGACATTTCATAATTAGTGACTGAAATTAAAATAACATTTGTTTCAGGGTTTGCAATGTTTCCTTACCTGGTGCGTCAGCTTAGTCTGAAGGTTGTGTCCCGAAAGAGCGCTGAACCTCTATGCTTCCGGTAAGAGATGTTTCCGTGCTTTAAATAAGCATGTTAGCTTTCTGAGCCAAGCCCAAGGGGAAAGTATGAATCGCAGTTTTAGTTTCGGAAGGTGGAGCTTTACAGCAAGGTTTACCTTTGCAAGGTGATGAAGCACCCAGTTATTTTGGGCCTTTAAAACCTAGAGCTCTTATGAGCACAACTTCACTAACAATAAGGTCCTCGGAGTACGTTGCAGCCTAGTCGATGGATGCCGGCTTTCACAGGCACCTTGAATCCAATGACTTGGTTTGGGTACCATTCAGGTCAACAAATCCCTTTATTCTCCCGGGATCGCCATTTGAGGTTCCGATCGTTAGATACCCCTTAGATTCCTTGACTGCGCGCCTCCCTGATAGCCCCGCCTGCGCGAACGAGTTGTCATGCATCGGTGCTGCGGCCGATTTCGGAGGAGTGCTAAGTGGCGCAAACAAGAGTCGCTCTTTAAAGGATGGCAGGCGTACTGTACCGTCTCATTGGAGCGCGCCGTCTTGCCAGGTTATTGCACGCGCTAATAAGTACTTAGCTAGCCCTTTAAAGCTGCGGAAACGTGGACGTGTTTATGCTCTATGTCAAAAAGAAGTACGAAGACGGCAAACATTGAGGTCATGGGTTTCCGAGTGCTAGAAACTACTTAATGACCTTGGAAATAATAGTACTGAAGTCGTGTTAGCTCAATAATGCTAAGTTGGAAGGTAAGATTGGAAAATAATAGTTAAGGCAGAACATCATTTTTTTCCATCACATAGCATCGTAGCTCATCGGTAACACTAGTTTATTGACGCATATTTCAGTATTGTTCCATTGCTGGGCATTTCTAGATTTCCCAAAAATCACTTCAAAATAGCTGGCCGCCCTCCTGCGCCACGCAAGCTCACCTGTCCTGAACGGATCTCACCAACTGGCCCCGCCCTTCCTATGTGCCAGGGTATCTAACGTAGCGCACCAGCAATTTGATACTACGCAGACCTGTCTGGTGATAGCGAGTGGCTGCCGGAGATCATTGTATAAGCCGAATATGTATTCAAATTGCCTCGACTACATCTCCTAGAAGACAGACAGACAGGCAATGGAGACAAAACTGGATCGCAGTTTCAGTTTGGGGAAGGTAGGAGCTTTACATCGAGGAACACACCGTCAAGGTTACGAAGCACAGCCACTTTGAGTCGTTGGGAGCTAGGTAGCACTAGCACGATGCGACCAAGGTCTTCTCGCAGCTGCATTAGACGAAGCGTTTTAGTGGGACACGTGGCTCCGCGTTGTGAGCCGTTCGAGCAAAGCGGTCGTGGATCAATGCGCTGACTGTCACTGTACCGGAGCTAACATGTTAAGACGCGTTGCATCGTCACCGGGACCCTGGCGTCGACACCCGGTTCATTCGCCCCGGCGGCGCTCCTCCTGAGTGGTCGCTTCGCCGCGCAGCTTTTGCCACATCTCCAAATCCTCACCTTCTTACCATAACCACCATCTCTTTGAGACCTCATCACTGAACTTACTGGATCTCAAGGTCCTCTCCATAATTCATTTCTGCATTCGTTGCAGTTATGTAGCGATGGCCGTTATCCTAATCCTGTTTATTTTTCTCGTTGATGTAGATACTTGATCCAGGGCCCACACTATTTTATGTATATGTAACGTATACATAACACCTTCAGGTCTTTGTTATAACATCGCTTGCCCCTAGCGACGCCTAATGATATGCTCGCCTATCGATCGCGCGAAGCGATGGGATCGATAGGATAGCATATCGTTAGGTGTCGCTCGGTGAGAGTGATGGTATAACAAAGGCTTACATAAATTGATCGATAATAAAAGTTATTTAATCGATCATGTTTCGGAATAGAAAATCCGTGGAAGGACGTTGAAAACCATTCCCTCATTCAGGCTCTGTTGGTCAAGGTGAGCTGCAGCGCCGAAATCACAACGAACTCACTAGCCAATTTGTGTAGAGAAACAAACAGGAACTTGTCGATCAGAAACTGAGAGTGCAATGGCTGAAGGTGGTGAGTTCATGTTCAAAAATGGTTTTGAAAATCGCGAGAATTATATTCCTCGGTCGCTGAGCGACGCTGCGTTATGAAAACTATCGATATCGATCGCCTGCATTGCACATTTGATACTAGTAGCTTTCATAACGCCGAATGGAGTATAAAACCCGCTTAGCGCTACGTATAGTCCAGAGCTGTGAGGGATCATTTAGTGTTCACGCGGCGCGCCACGCGATGCAATCATAAGCTCCCACATCGATTCATCGCATCGTGCGATCGATTTGGGAGCTTACCATCGCCTTGCGCGTTGCATGCACACAGAACGACCACTAAGTCTTCCCCCAAGCCGATGGTACCATCTGAGTGCAGTCAAATTATGTTTCATTAGGGAGTGAAAGGTACGTTTTGTGCGAAAACGTGGAAAATGTCCATGTTTCTAAAGGGAATGCATAGCATATAAACATAAAGTGATGAAGGAAGTTGAAGCATGATTTTGTGCATTCTAGGTGAAGTCCTGATTTAGTTCTGCTCTACGAAGAGTCTGTTAATTACAACTTCACGAACCATCGGTTTTGGGGGTTTCGGGCAGAATAAGAGTTTGAGAGGAAATATCAGACACTTATAGAAAAACGAAGTCTGCACACGAATTCAGGGAGTGAAGGACTTCTCCAATGCATGGTTGGAAGTCAGCCGACGGAATCGGTCGATTCTGAGAAGAATCCGGCTCTGTTGTCGAAAGTGGATGCTCCGGTAGAGGCTGCGGCGCCAAGAGAAGTTGCCAAACTGCCGCGCAGCGAGGTTCAGCAGCTAACACCAGAAATGGTTGTCAGACTGCGAAAGCCGAGACGACGAGGGATCATCCTCCTGGAGGAGTTGCCGCCAGCAGATGTGCTATTTCTGGAGCAGCCAACACCGAAAAAGGCTGCCGTATTCAGGAAGCTGTTGTCAGAGAACGCCGCCTCATTGGCGGAACCGTTTGCAGTGAGCCATCAGCGTACAGTAGAAGCAACGCCAAGACAAGCTGCCGTATTCGAAAGGATGACGGCAAGAAGGGGTGCGACGTCGGGAAATCCGACGCCGGGAAGCGACGTCGTGCTGGAAAAACCATCGGCAAGGAAACCTACCACATTCGGAAGACCGCCACGCAAACCTCTTGGCCCGCTGAAGAGACTGAATTCGAAGATGGCTGCTGCCATTGTTGCTGATAATGCTCAATCAAGCAAGAAGATTGGTGATACGGAAATGGCAGACGCCGTTCGTGTGGAACCGGCGACCCCTGAGGAGATGTCTGCGAATTATATTGAAGCAAATGTAGCCGTTAAAGAGAATGAAATGGAAGCGACAAGTCGAAACACTGCAGCGGTGCAGTCATGTTCCGTTGCAGGAAAAGGTTAGCTTTGCTTTCTTTCTTCAACAACTTGGGTTGGGGCCTGAAGTCTGCCTCAGAATCGCGTTCGCCAATAGAGATGTGGAGAGGAGGGGGTACCCTTGATAGTCGTGGAATCGCAGATCCTGAGATGTTGGTTGGAAATGTCGGAAATGCCAAGATGACAGGAGGAGGTTACATTCAGATTGAATTGCTGCTACAGGTGCTGTTGTGACTGAAATTTGCTTTAGATTTACATCCCACGACAGCAGCAACGAACGGATGGACTACAGACGATCGACTGTGCACAACTGACAGGAAAGGGAGAGAGGAAGAAAAAGATGAAGAGAAAGAGGATGATGACGAACTGGAGGAAGGAGAAATAAGAGATGATACATCGGCGGAGGCTTCTAGCCAGGGAGCCACGGGTGATATGCAGTCTACGTCTAGCAGTTCCCGTATCACTTATAACACAGGTAGGCACAATTTTCCACTCATTTTTATAGCGGCGGCGCTTAGAATATTTTTGCTTTCACACTATACTTGCAGCCTCATCCTCTTCTTCAAGTGGGACTAGTTCGGGAATATCATCACGCGCTTTCCGTTCATTTGGATCAAAAGGATTAGGCCTTTCCTCTAGGCCGTTCTGCGCAGAACTGGTAGATCGTCTGAAGAATCTGCAGTCTTTCAACTCTGTCAGACCTGGTTAGTAAAGGATGAAAGGGGTACTTTCATTCAGAGGTGCAGTAACTGTAAATTCCCTGTCTAGATCTACCTCGTCTCTCTTCTCCGTCAACGGAAAATAGCTATCCAAACAACTCACGCAGATGCGAGAACACCATTTGGGTCGAGAGAGCAGTAGCGAAAAGGAAGTGGTCAGGACCTTCTGATGTAGATTCAAGAAGAGGTAAGCGTATAGTCGGCACTGTGCCTCTACAAATAAGGTGGCTTTACTTAGTCTTGAAATTAACGGACGAAGAATAAGTAGTGTATGCTTCAGCTCCTCTAATCGACTATTCGGACCTTTTCGACTGAGCTGGGTCAGTTACTCCGTCAAGTTCTCTGGAAGAGTTCATATTTCTAGCTAGCGTTAAACGCCTTTCAATTCAACAAGGTGACGTCTTTTCTCATTGTGCTATCATTTCGGGCATGATTGGTCTGTCGTGTCTTCTGTCGTTATTGTGTCTTCTTCCATGATATCAGCTTCTGTCAGTCAATGTCCGCCACTTCATGCTCGATGCTAATATTCGCTCTCTTATTGTAGTGATTCTCTTAGGTATCGATCGCTTTTTTCAAACGTTGCTTCCTCGTTCGTTAGCCGTCTGTGTCTTGAATGCCTTAGTTTTGTCGAAAAAGGAGTGACCACAGCTCAGTGGTGACTTCCAACTGGTACTGAATACGGTTCTTCTACGCAATCAGACTTGCGCGCTTTGGTTGGTCATGCTTTGTGGTCATTGCCTAGAAGGCTGTTCGAGTAGCACTTGTTATGCAGTGCTTTTGAATTGGATCTCTCTGCTTCCAACGTATGGTTCTATAGGCCCTTGCACACTCGGCAGCAGCGGCAGTGGCAGTGGCGGCGGCAAATGCTTAAGCATTGGGCAGTGATATCGATTGCCGCCAAATCGATGCTGCGATCCTATGCGCGTTTGCCGCCGCTGCTGCCACAGCCCTTGCTGCCGAGTGTGCCAAGGCCTTATGCAATCCGATCGCATCAACCGCTGTCGTCTATTTTTTGTTCTGTGTGCTCTACATTTCTTCAATGAATAGGGTTCAGTTGTCGGCACTGTCTTCACATTTTCAGTTGACTGTTATTTTGTCTTTTGTCTTTGTATTTTCTCATTTCTTTCTCTCGACATCCGCTTTTATTTTTCATTTTGCATTTCATTCCTCCGGCTGTGCTTTGTAGCATTGTTTTAATCTGTATGAATCAATATGTATCATTGAATGTTTTTCTGTAGCAGTGTATTTCGCTACTGTAATGAAGAGAAGAGGCTGTCTGTGGTCGTTGTGTCGGTGCTTTCAACTCAAGGGGTCTTCAACGATGATTTCGTTCTTAGCACTGCAACGTATGCCACCCGATTACTTCTCTGAGACATAGGCAATCGCTTAACTGCTAAGGCGATGCTATCGGCTATTTATCCAGAGGAAGAGAAAAACTGGAATCTCACACATCCTGCTGAATGCACATAAGGCCAGCTACATGATTCCATCGCCGCAATGCCATTGTGGCACTCATTTCATCAAGATTCCGCCGCTCTCGGAGGGATAGTCAATAGGAACTCGCCGCGTCCACCGCAACGGTGGCAGCCGGCATGCGCTATGGCTTCCCGCCCTCATCGCGGGCATGTCATACTTTTTTCGCGCCGCGCGCGGTGTTTAATGCTGGTCCTGGGCGGATCGTCGTCGCGCTCCCTTGCAGAGCGATGAGCGATGCGACAAATATTGAGAGTTCCACATCCTCCCATGTCGCTCTGCAAAACTCATCGTCGCGGTGGAATCGGTCTGTCCGATACCTTTCATAAACGTCGCATAACAGGCATCCTAGTTCAGAACACATGTCTTCGACGTCGTGTTGCTAGCAGAAGACGTGTCACCGATGTCGCTTAAAGGGCGCCGGGTTCGGAAGGCACGTTAGGCCTCTGTTATACTCCCGCGGGAGCATCCGCGGAAGGGCGGGAATCGCGCCGAGACTCCCCACCTGGCCAATCGCCGCGCCTCGCCACGCCTGCCTCCGCCGTGCACCATTGGTCCGCGGACGTTCCGCGGATGCTCCCGCGGGAGTATAACAGATGCCTTAGCCACATGTCTCGCAAGCGTCCTGTTTCAGAAGGCGAATGTCTAGATTCAGAGGACGTGTCACCGATGTGATGTCGCGAGCATCCGGATTTGGAAGACCTGTCACCGGCGTCTCACAAAGGGTGTACGGCCCCGTTTATATTTCGTCGCGGCGGAGGTGTCACCCATGTCGTGCAACGATCGCACGGATTCAGAAGGTTTGTTACCGATGTTGCGCCACGAGCGTTAGCACCAGGAAGGAGGGGGAGGGGCAGTATGGGCCGACCCCGGGAGGGGGGGGGGGGGGGGGGGGGAGAGAGCGACCAGGAAAAAGGGACCAGTAATGGGGAGCACCCGTCCGGATTCTGAAAACCTGTCACTGATGTCGCACAACGGTTGTCGGGATTCAAAAGACGTGTCATGGACGTCGTGCCAGAGCGTGGCAGGACCAGAGTAGGGAGGGGACAGTAAGGGGGGACCAGTACATGGTGCTATTGAGAAGGAACCAGTAGGGGGGGGGGGGGGGTAAGGGGAATGGGCAACAGGGAGGTACAAGGAGGGACCAGAAGGCGGACGGTAAGCACTGCGAGCACATCTGTCTGCCCGTTTGTCCGTGGCGCTTTCAAGAGTCGCTCAGCAGGCGGCCGGGTCCAGAAGAAAAAGATCATCGACTTCGAGCAACGAACGTCGGGTTCAGAAGACTTGTTACCGATGTCGCTTAATGGACATTCGTATATCAATTGACTATCTTTTATCAACCGTGAAGTATGTAAATTGTTTGCAAAGTCGATATTACCCACAGGCATATGATGGTTCAATTTTACCAGTATGTTATGCGTCGGTTGATCACCATTCACGCTTTACAGCTGTTTTGAAAGATCAATTTTTTTGCGAAAATGAGGTCTAAAAAAGTAGATCGGTTGCAGCAAGGTTTCTGCTTTCGGGGCTAGAGGTAGTAGCCACACACCACACGTTTGGAGACCGGAAGGCCGTTGAACGTTTGGTAATTACAAAAGAAAGTAATGAAGTATACGTTTCGCTATCGTTTTCAGACGAAGCTTTGTGTAGTGCTCCTCCTGTGGGTCTTCATCATTGAAGCATACATATGTTATCATAAAATTCTGACTATATGAAAACAGATAGGTACTAGAAGAAGCAAATGGAAAATAAAGATGAAGATGATGAGACAAATTGAATGAAAGAGCGGAAGAATTAAAAGAAAGGAAAGGAGTGGCAAGTTGGAAGGACGTTAGGCCTCGTGCATACTTCCCGTCGCCGGAATGGAATCGCGGCGGCGAGTTTTGCGGAGCGACGCGAAAGAATTTGAATTTCTCTGTGCTCGTCGCTCTGCAAGGGAGCGCTACGGCGATCCGTCCAGGACCAACGCTAAACACCGCGCGCGGAGCGAAAAAGTATGCCATGCCCGCGATGGGCGCGGGAAGCCATCGCGCATGCCGACCGCCACTGCCGCGGCGAAGTTTCCTTTGATTATTCGACCGCGTGCGGCGGAATGGCCATGAACTGAGCGCCGCGATGGCATCGCGGCAATGGAAGTATGTCCCGCCCTTAGAGGTGCACAACCACGTCAATGCCGCTCAAGCCGTGTTCAACAGAACAGAAAAGTGAACAAAGACTCTGAATATCTCAAAAGAGAAGACTAGATTTCCCGTAGACCTTCTCTAACGGCTACCTAGCAGATTCAGGTAGACGTTAGAGAAGGTCTGCGCCCTTGTTGTCGCAATATTGAACTGACTTAGGAAAGGATGTACCAGAAGATTTGATTTCTGTGCGGTGTTGGAAGCCAGGCATTCCTGCTGCAAGTGAAGGGACACGAGACGAGGCTTCGCGGCCGGCAAGTTGGTTTCCAAAACACATAGAACAAAAGAGAAGATTAACCACTAGGCGAGTGAACATCACACGAATCTAAATAACGTGACACAACAGCGTTTTAAGGTACATTGCAGGAAAGCCGGCACCTAATTCCGCATATATCCAGACATCTCTACACGCAGTAGAAAACAGCTGAAAACTGGTGATGTACGACACTTTCTGGCTACGTATGAACTTCCTTACCGTAACGGAACGCGCTTCATACGTAGCCAGAAAGTGTCGTACATCACCAGTTTTCAGCTGTTTTCTACTGCGTGTAGAGATGTCTGGATATATGAACGGGCGCAATCAGCGTCTCCATTCGTCCTTATCGCGTGCCAGAGTGCTCCAGTGGATCCTCCTCGCTCGAGGCACACGAAGAGCCCAGGATATCGCGAAGTCGTACCAAACCGTCCTTCCAGCTTACAGTACTTCAGCAACACTAGTATCACGAACAACACTAGTACCTAAATAAATTCGTTCATTTTCAGCTTCTGTTATTTTTGAGTGTATTACCCATACTATCGGTGACATAAATCCATTCTATGAAGTCGGAATTGCTGTTTGATTGTGAGTTATTTAATCTGAAAGGAGGACTAACGATAAGTTTTGTGTCATACTGTTAATCTATGAGTTATGATTTATTTAGGGTTTATATTTATGTTGTAGATCATTCTTACGACAAACAGATGGCGCATTCATCGAAAAGGCTAACAAAGATGCTTTGTAAACAAAATTCTTAACGACACGGAAATTGATACTCGCCTCACTAGTCGATGTGCGTTGTTGGTGAAGTTCATCATGAAGCGAACGGCCATGGGTCCAACTGCTGTCTTCGTACATGTCTGTACCTGAGCTTACAACTAAGACCATGTGACATCATCACTACGGTCGCCGTGTTGAGCAACCCGCTCCAGGTGTTCTTCTACCGGGCGGTCGTCTCCCGCACTCCCTTGGTTCCTTCCTGCAAATCCTCTCCTTTTCTTGCCGTAGACGATATCCTTGGGGGAGCACCACTAGTCTACTTAGACCGCAGGGGCTTCAACAGTATCATATCAAGACATTGAGTACTTCTCTGCAGGAGCTTACAACACCGCATACGTGGCATCGTCACAGCGACGGCCGGATCGAGCAGTCGGTTCATTCGCTCCGGGTGTTCTCCTAATGAGCGGTCGTCTACACACTCGACTGGCTCCTTCCTGCAAATCCTCTACTTTTCTTCCCGTTGAGTATATCCTTGAGTCGTTATCACTAGTCTACATAGACCGCGAGCCCTCAGCAGTAGCAGACCAAGCCATTGCGTACTTCTCTACAGAACCCTGCAGGTCCGCATACGTGGCATCGTCACAACGACGGCCGGCTCGAGCAGTCGGTTCATCTGCTCCGGGCGTTTCCTACCGAGAAGTCATCTTCAGACTCAACTGGCTCCTTCCTGCAAATCCTCTCCTTTTCTTGCCGTTGAGTACATCCTTGAGGCCTTACCACTAGTCCACTTAGACCGCAGAGTCCTCACCAGTAGCATATCAAGCCATTGAGTACTTCTCTACAGGAGCTTACAATTCCGCATACGTGGCATCGTCACCCCAGTCGTCGTCTCGAGCAGACGACTCCTTCACTTGGGGTTTTCTCCTGCCGGGCGGTCGTCTTCACACGTATTTCGATAATTCCTGCAAATTTTCAAATTCCTTTCTGTAAAATGCGCATGTGCTTAGTGCTTCATCGTTAAAGCTATGCAGATCTCAACTCTTCATCCAGATAACTAACTCATGCCTCAACACTGTGAATCAATCTGGTGCTTTTGCTCCTCTAACTAAGGGTCTGATTCTAATCGTTCGTTCATCTCACTTTTTCAAGATCAGACTGTTCCAAACGCCTTTTGGTAGCTCTAGTTGAACACAAAAAGTGTACTGTTAATGAATTCCACACTTGCTTGAATATTTCTATTCCTGAAATTTGAGGAGCTTCGAGTTATTGAAAAAACACGTATGAAGGAAGCACGACAAAGGTTATTGTCTTATATTAGGGGCTGGGGGCCAAAAGTAATGAGACACCCCATGCCGTGTCCATATTTTTCGTGGCTGGAGTCTGGTTTCGTGCTTGTCGTATTTGTATGTTTGTATGCTACTTACTGAAGCCCATCTGAGAAGTTACCACTTCCGCCCTTTCCAGAAGCATGCCAAAAACCCCATGCTGTCTCATGCCGAAACCCCAGTCTGACGAGACGACCTGTGTCGCGCAAATCTCGCCCAATTCCCAACCCCGAGCAGTCTGGGCTCAATATTCACGCAAGATGAGGAGTACGTCTTCTACCTTAACTCTGCCAAGCAGCGAGTCTGGATGAGGCCTGGTGACCTGTTACCGACCTTCGTTCGGCGAGATGTTCACGGCGAGAAGCATCTTTGGAGCTTTTGGGTCTGCGCCCATGGATCGGTTTACCGGAGGCTGTTTCCCAAGAGCACCGCGATGAACTCCAAGGCCATGGTGAACGAAATAGAAGAGATGGGCCGGCGACTCGCTCTTATTCATTCGCTGGGCTTCAAGAAGGTGCTCCTCTTCGACAACGCAGCACCCCATCGGGAACAAGTAACCACGGATAAGCTTGGCCAGCTGGGCTACGTTCACATGCCTCACACACCGTATTCGCTGGACATCTCTCCATGCGACTACCACTACTTCTTGAGCCTACAGGACTTCCTGGTCGGAAGGGACACAAGAACCCAAGCAGTGCTTGACAACCATATCGAGCAGTTGATCAACACCAGGCCCAAGCAGTTCTAGAAGGATGGGATCAGGAAGTTGGCTGAGCGATGGCAGCAAGGTCCTTGCCCTTAATGGCAAATACATTCCTCAGCATCGTCGAGTTGTAATTGAGTTATAAGGAGATAAAGATTTTTTCATTTTGTCTCATTACTTTTGCCCCCCCCCCCCTAATATAAGAGCGAATTAAGGCTTTCCTCAAAGCAAAGACGATCTCAAATACCAACAGATTGTGCCCATTCGTGTTTTGCGCTGAGATGAAAGCAATATGAAAAGCTGAAAAGTCCGCTTCTGAAAATGTTGAATCCGTTTACAGTCTCAAGAGACTTCATAACTTGCGCCTGAAATTAAACTATCGCGTGTTTCAGGTTTTGCATTTACTGCTAGTTATATCTGTCAACTGGCAGTCAGAAGTGTGTGAAACGGAAAAGTGCTGAACACCTGAGCTTCCCTCAAGAGAGGTATGTGTGCCTGCCTGTTCCCGCAATCGTAGAAGTCTTCTATCCGAAGCGAAAGGGACGCTTCAAATTGCTGTTTTAGTTTGGAAACAAATTCTTTTCAGGAAGATATGCATATTCAAGGCTAAGAGTATTATCCCTAGGGGCTGGTATTAGCTCAACGTCACTTCTTAGGTCTCATCCATATTGAAGTCATCTAAGGAGAGACCCCATTATAATGGAAGGCCACGTGGGTCTCGTTGGATCCAAGATCAGCACTAAGTTCTATATACCGCTGTCTTCCTCTGCACCCGAGCTTAGACGTGAGGTTCTCCTTGTTGTCACCAACTTTTCGAGCAGTCGGTTCAGTCGCTCTAGGTGTTCTGTTCCTTTCCGGTCTTCTCCTCGTTCAGCTGTTTGCTTCCTATGTAAATCCCCACTCTTTCTAAGCGCAAGGTGGTCTACTGCTGTTTGTACCGTATCTATGTATATACCATTTTCACGTCGAACTGGACACTTTTCAAACCAAACCACCCTCTGGTAAGCTATGTAGCTTCAAGACATTTGAAATCAAAGCGAACTCTTCGAAATTGAAATAACTTTCGGAAGGGTAAACAGACTCACTAATATAGTCAGAAAAATTTTTTTGTTCGAGAAAAATGTGAAAAAAATTCAATTCGTCTTTTCGAGATCTACACAGGCATGTATGCAACTTCGCAAGACCACCGCTTTTCGTAGTGGGTGGTCAAAAATGACCGGAGCAGCCACTACTAAAACGCGGTGGTCTGGCGAAGTTGTATACATGTCTGTGCAGATCTCGAAGAGACGAATTGAACGGTACCAATCGTTTCACAAAAAAAAACCCTCAGATTAGAGGAATTGTGAGCACGCAACCGTTTTCGACGGTTGGGACCGACAACTCGTCCGCGATCGCCCTTCGCAAAAGAGCGCAAGTTTTTATAATAATTTCGAACATTTTCATGGCTCCATATAAAAAATGTATATAAAACGATAGAGCTCGAACTCCTGAGCTCAAATGTACAATTAGTTTTTGAAATTAACGAATTTTGTGTGAGTTATATCAAAAAGACGCAAAACTTGACGATATGGTCGCTCAGACTTCTTCTGTTCACAACTGCAGCTCAATATGCACACCATGCAAATGTTAGAAATCGCGTACATACGTTAGAGCATCGATAGGCTCCATAGGAGCAGTTTGAGGCAACCCTACCGTTTTACGCTATTCCGTAAAACCTGTTTTTTCTGTAACGAAAGCAAGAAGGCCTAGAGATGAGAAGAAGACGATCGAGTGTTCTATTCTCGGGGTTTAGGGGTGAAGCCCGCAAGTAGAAGTTTGGCGCCTGTTAGGCTGCTGATTGTATTATATAAAATTTCGAGTGCTAATTACCGACGACGACTTAAATGGTGTCCCCATAATTTCTTTTTGGAGCGCTCCTCGAATCAATTACGGAGTGGCAAACGAAGAATGGATCATGGACTTCCCATGGAAATGATGCTTTCCCATCCTAAGGAGACGTCATAAAAATGAAATCGAGCCCTACAAAAATTCAAGCCCTGTGTATCATGATAAAAAAGATGAAGCACGGCGTTGCTCAATCTCTTTTGGAATGCACCATGCATTCTACTTCTACAGGATGTGGTGGTGGCAATTTGAGTGCAATTTGACCGATAGAATGCCTTGTGATGTCTATCCGCTAGATATACTAGTGTTCATCCTTCCCGACAGGTTTGGTAACAATTCACCGCATCCAGAAGGATGGGTGGCTTGATTGGCCTAGACGGGAAACCCGAATCGAGGACATTGTGGTGCATACGACAGCCGGCGCCTCCTCGGACTGCACTATCACGCGCCCTACCAATGAATATGAGAAAGTTTAATTCAGCTGTGCATTAGCCGTAGTTTATACCACCACGATCGCCATAGATATCGATTTTTCGTGCCGCCCGATCAATATCTATGCCGACTATGACGCCGCGCCGCGCAACCTTGCAACTATAAACATTATAAGGTTCGAGACCAGTCTTGCATGTATATCGTAGGAGAAGTCCCCAGTTGTTGGTGGCACATTTTTCTTTTTTTTTCTTGGCTTATCTGTGTTATATTAGTGTGTCAATTTTTTGTTATTTATTTACTTATTAGTTTACTGCACGAACGACATGAATATTTGATTAAGTGATGTGTATTTCTGAAGTGCGCACAACGATATGCATAAGGACAAGTCGGGGACCAAAAAGTGTAAAAAGCCAAAGTAAAAGAAAATCGAACAAATTTTATGTGTCAGGAAGAGTGCAAAAATCCTGCTATCTAACTCAAAAGGATTAGCCGTGGTTTCACCTCGCCGTTGCAGTACACGAAAGTGAGACTTCCATCAGATCCGGCTCGCCAGCCGGCAACTTTGAGCAAATCGCGGATCGTTTCATGAAAAAGTCGGGATACTTTGGTCTACGGGAGGAGATAATCCCGGCGAATGACCCGTCGTCCATTCAGCCGTGGAAACCAGAACTCTCTCGGGCTGGTTATTTGACTTACGAGGTCTCATAGCGGTGACCACCCACGACGTGAGTGTCAGCCTGTCCACACCGCCTGCGCTCGTTTCTTCCTCATGGCATTCTGTTCTGCAGCAGGATGCCACTGCGTTTTTGCCGGTGTTGAAGTTTCCACTCTCAGTTTCGCAAGCGAAAGTCGCGAACTCAATCCCCGGCGCTTAGAGTGATTTTCCCGATGAGATCATGTGCAAGTGGTTAGTAATCTTGCCTCACGTTCATATGGTCGAGGGTTCCGTTCCTAAGCCGTGTCACCTTTTTGCATTTACGACAAATCGGTTCGTTGCTAAAAAATACATTAACGCTAGCAAGCATTGTAAAAGAACGCTTTCATATCGCACATCGAATACAAGCAACATATTCCTTTTATGTTACAAAGAAATCTACCGTTTCCAGGATAAAAACACATTCTGTCTGAATTAGGGTCCTACACGCTCTCCCACATATCCCGCTTGTACAAGGAATTCTTAACGAAAATGGTTCACACGCAGAGAGTGAAATATTCGTTAGATCTGGGAAAGGACTTTGAGGACGTTAGTTCTTGAAAAAAAAGGAAATGAAACGCTCCACTTTTGAATAAGGGGCATTGTGATGGGATACCTGTATTGCCGAAATAAACAGCTTCTGCTGGATTCGCATTATTGTTCTTCTTCCATCTCCTTCATCGTTATTGTCCTACTGTCCAGTCTGCAGTCGCGAAGAAATGGTGAAAACAGTTTCGCGATCTTCTTTTCTACATGAATAGCGTCACATTTATCAGTTGACTTGCCAAATTCTTTCAGAAGCAGAGACACAACATTTTCGGGAGAGAAAGCTATGCTCGAATGGCAGTAAGCAAGCATGCAACGCCACGCCGTAACTATTGATTTTCTCAGGTCAATATGATCTATGTACCGCCAAGTGTGACGCTATTAAAAAAAGGGATAAAGGACGGCGTTATCCAATCTCTTTTGGGATGCGCCACGCATTCTACTTCTACGGGATGTCGTGGAGGCGATTTGAATGCGTATTTTGCCATACAATGACATGCGGTGGCCAGCCGATGAGTAAGTCAGTGCTTTATCCTTCCCAGACAAATAATAGACAGACATAGACATTAGACATACCAATTCACCGACCCCGGAGGGATGGAAGGCTTGGTTGGCCTCGGCGGGAAATCCGAACAGCAACCTGGTATCGGGTGCAGGCGACAGTCGGCGCCTCCCCCGACTGCGCTACACGCGCCCAGTGAAGCTATTAGCAAGTATTAACACATTGACGACAATACGCAGCATTTATGCTGCGTAAGCAAGCGGTCGCGTGGGACAATACGCATCATTTTTGCTGCGCAACTTTTAACTCGATTTTCCTTTAAAGCGAAGCAATTTTGTGTGGGTTTTTTGCAGTGTGCTTATATACTGAATCTGCGAGAAGCCTCAATAGTTGTGGGCAAAGAAATGGTTTGGTGGTACTCGTGAAAATTTGGTAGTAAGGCGACGATAACGCCACACCATTACACTTCTATTGGAGGTTGTATAGTAAGAAGAGATTTGGTTTCTACAAATGGTGCTGAAGGAATGTTACATATTGAACCTCACTAAAAACATTTCAAGGAAAGGATAATTGATGAAGGAACGAAAGAACCGTTTCTCACAAAGCAAGTTAACATTGCAGTATGATGCACGCGCACGGAGACACTAATGTTGGCTTCGTCATTTTCATGCGATTTGAACTGGATCTAATATATTCTTTATATGTAATAGAGTGTTTTATGATCTATTAAAAAGCTTTTGTCCAGATTTCTTATGAGGTGCATTGTACTCTCGGTTAGAAAGTCAGTCATGGTGCATAGCAGTCACCATTCCTTCTTATATTCAAAGTGATATTTACAAGGCTATGAGAATCCAGTGAGAATTCAATATTTGACCCACAACAGTACAAAGAGGTGGGATGTTTCCTTTTTTTAGACAGGCCTCAGCAAAAATTATTTTCGGTGGTGGTGCCCGGTAAGTACAAAAAACACATAAATACCTATAAAATAAACACTTGGATTGCACATACTCGTAGGACACTCACAGAAGCAAGGTTCCTTCCTTTGCGTAGTTCTGTGCTCTCTGCGTCAGCGGATAAAGAAAGCAGAACAACAGAACGGAAGGTCTAAAAGTGGCAGTGAACCGGAATTCCGATCATGAAACACAAGTTTCGCATATCCCTGTTGAAGGGCCTTCCAATTTTGTTGCATTATTCAGCCCACACTGTTGGCGCGGCAAAAAAGCGTCCCTGTGGGACAATACGCAGCATAAATGATGCGTACGCGCCAGCTGGCTCAGAAATCGATTGTCCCACGCGCGCAACACTGCAAAATGTGCGATGTCGTCAATGTGTTAAACGTGAAGGTTGGTAAAAAACGGAGGAGGTAGAAAAGCACTTTTGAGCTTCAAGTAAAAATGGAAAACAGGTTGGGAAATCGAAAAATCCGCCATCCGAAAATGACTATGAAGTGCTTCCCACACAAACGCGACTGCATCTGCGTTGAAATCTTTGACTGCAGTGTTCTACATGCGTCAATAAATATCCTCTTGTCGTTGAATGTTAAACGAAAAAGACGGCGTTATTCAATTCCCTTTGGGGTGCATCACATATTCTACTTCTACGGGATGTCGTGGAGGCGATTTGAATATTTGGCGATACAATGACTTGGGGTGGCCAGCTGACGAACATATCAGCGCTTTCTCCTTCCCGGACAAGTCTTGTACCAATTCACTGATTCCGCAGGGATGGAGGGCTTGGTTGGCCTCGGCGGGAAATTCGAACCAGGAACCTGGTATCGGGTGCAGGCGACAGCCATCCGACTGCGCTACACACGCCCTTTTGTGAACTTACTCCTACGATTCTCAACAAAACTTATATGGTCTTGTCGGATATCCAACAAGAAGCACAGGGATGAAGCTATTTCTTCGAGTCACTGAGCAGTAAAAAAATGGCAAAATTTGTCGTCTAGAAAGCCCGTTCAGCGCTTCATGAAATACCAGAGAGTAGATGTATATTCCACTGAGCAGACTGGGGGTAGGCTCAGAGTTGAGAATTGAATGGTGTCACGCTAGATTGAGTCTGATTGAACCATACAGTGGCGTCCAAAAGTTTGTGAACGCTTGCATTTTGCGCCAGAACTCCCTTCAAATCAGCTTTAGAAATGTGAAATTTGGATATGTTGTGACAAATAAAATAACAAACATTCATAAATTGCATCATCACTGCTGTTCTATATTATTCCTCTCCATATTTCAAGTATAAAAACGGAAAAACAGTGAAATCTACCACATAGGTTACAACACTTCGGCAACATTCTTTATTACCAAATGCAGGCCAGTTGTACACAGAAACAATGTAGCTGTACTATTAGCGAGTTGCAAAACCTTTTGCTTTAATTACAGCTTCACATCTCCTTGGCATGGACTCTAGAAGCTTGTTGATCACGTCGGGTCCGATATCTTCCCATTTCTGCCTTAATTGTTCAAACTTTTCGGCCTTATTTCTTGCTGTGAGACCTGCTAAACTTCTAGCAAGGTGTTCCCAAAGGTGTTCAATTGGGTTCAGGTCCGGTGACTGAGAAGGCCACGACATCAGGTGAATTCCAATTGCACTGAACCACTCCTTCACCGTCTTCGAAACATGTTTCGGGTCGTTGTCCTGTTAGAAAATCCACAGCGTTTGGAAGGTATTTTTAGCGTATGGAAGCATAACATTGTTCAAAATCTCCTGGTGGCGTTTGGAGTCCATAACTCCTTGGATGTGGTGAATAGGGCCTGTTCCGTGTGCACTGAAGCATCCTCAAACCATAACGTTTCCTCCGCCATGTTTAGTAGTTGGTAGTTGATACATTCTGTCGTACCTCGCGCCTTTTGGACGTCTAACGTAGTGTGGTCCATCGGATCCAAATAGGTTAAACTTGCTCTCGTCACTGAAAAGCACTTTTTTCCAATCGTCTATCGTCCAGCTCAGATGCTCCTTGGCAAACTGGAGTCTAGCTTTCCTATTCTTCTCGCTGATGAAGACTTTCCTAACGGAGCGTCGTCCATAGAGTCCAGCACATCTCAGTCGACGTTTTACCGTGCTCACGCTCACATCTAGGCTATGGTGAGTGGCTACGGACTTTTTTATATCGACGGCAGTCAGCGACGGGTTACGCCTCGACATCCTCTGGATGACAGAATCATCTCTAGAGGTCGTAATACGTGGTCTGCCTGACTTCGGAGCATCTTCCGCTGTTCCGGAATGTTTCATTCTTCTGACTATGGCAGCAACTGTCGAAATCCCGCATCCGAAAAGCAGTTCTACCTGTCGATAAGAGACTTTTTTCCGGACGAGTCGAAAAATTGCCTCTCGTACTTCAGCAGGGATATTCTTTCCTCTCGGCATAACGAGGAGTTTGCTAAAGACCACAGTATATCAAAACGCTGCTAGATTGGCTTCACAAGAAAATGTGTGGATAACTACGCTCAATGCTTTAGCAGCTCACCTTTGACCGTTGCGCGCACGTCTGACTTTGCACTTGCAAAAAATCGATAATAACGAACGCAGATCAAGGGATCGTCATTGCGATCATATTTGCTACCACATATCCAAATTTCACTCTGTTTGGACCTTTTTGAAGCAAGTTACGTCGAAAAATGCAAGCGTTCACAAACTTTTGGACGCCACTGTAGCTGTGCAAGCCTTTAAAAGAGGCTGACATCTCTTGACGTCGCCTGGAAAACTTGCTGCTCCAAGTCGTATAGTGGGAAAAACGGTGCTCGTGAGAAGCATGCTAACCAAACAACGAGTTCCGTAACCTCTCCTCTTAAGAGCTGGTTCAGGCCATAAATCTTCGTACCGAAGAAAAAGACTGTGTTTGACAGGTTGTTCGCCAATTCGAGCTGCGGTTCTCTGCCTCTACTTGCTCTTTCTAAAGGCAGTCAAAGGTGAACGATACTCGTATTCGAGGCGGGAAACTTCAGATGTCCTGCGACTACGATGAGCCTGTCACGGACGCCAGTCTCTCCTATATTTTGGCGCTTTGTTCCGAATCTCGGAATTTGTATTCCTTCTGGTCATCGATTTCCCTCGTGAGGTCATCAGCAACGGCTTCATTCGTACCTGCTGCGTGCCAGAGTAACCCAGGAGACATTCTTCCTCGAGAGCCGCGATGTGTGGAGCATTTGCAGTCTAATAATAAGACTTCTCGTTAGGAGAAAGATCGATGCGCCGCTGAGAGTCACGTTGTTCCAATGACAATGGCATTCAGCGGAACACTGTCTTTTAGGCGTATTTTGCACTTCGATTACCGTGAGTGCGGCGCCTATCAATATCGATTATACCTCGCGCACGATCGATATAGATCATTATTACAGGACCGCGTCGAGCAGCAACTCGAATGTAATCCCTGCCAAAGGGTTCCCATTCTGCCGATGTTGTTGGAGCATATAACGTGACCGGCCCACCTCTTTTTCAACCAGCAAAATTGAACAATAGGGTATTTCGTTCTAAATTGTCTCCGAGCCTTGGAACTTCGGAAGCCTTCTTGTGGGTGAAGCTTGTTGTTCCGAGCATTACCAAGTCGTTTGCTCTCTTCCCTTTAGTACTGAAACTATACACTTTAAGAGGTTGGAAGCGGAGGCGGGCTCTCGTATGTGCCACGAATCAACTTCGGGTTCGAATCGCGCTCACAAGTCATTTTGAGTCATCTTGTTAGTCATTTTGACTTGGAAGCGGGAACTAGACTGTCAGCTACATTTCATTGAAGGTGATGGTCTTCCGCAGGACGTGTGAAGGGTGTACTAGAAACTCTCCCGTTCTTCATGAAAGGCGTATCTGTTCATCGGCCTAACAAACGAATCTCGTAGAACTCTCTGTTCTTAATGAAGATCTTCTTCTCGAAGAAGGTCGGTACGACGACGTCGTCTGTCAGACCGGTCATCCGGTCTTGCCTACCTACTATGTTCATTGATTTCACATTAAAAGTTTCCTTCCTCAACTGCTACTTGTCCAGTCAGCATGTATGCCTTGTTCAGCGTTACATTTTAGGTTTTGCTTTCTTACGCTTCATATAACGTGGTTTGAGATTGGGGGAGGCTAAAAACTAGCGGAAATCGAGGGTGTTCCCTCAAGCTATTGTTTTTAGGATGCGCCATGAATTTTGCACTGCAGCGGTCTTAAAGTAAATTTTTGAGTGCTATTCGTTCGCTGCCGTAACCCATGAAAGCCATATCCGTTAGAAATATTTCTTCTAAAGCAGTCCCAGTTATTTGGCTTGATCATCGAACCGAGCTGTCGCCTGGAGCTTTCAGTTATACAGCGAAGCCTTGCGATACATCAATCGACAATCAGTTGACAAAGCGAATCCACAATATGTGCCTAACGTTTGTAGAATGAATGCCTTTGTCGGCTGATCCCGAAGGAAAATGAAAAACTGTTTCCTCGCGTTTGTCGCCTTACGATATGTAACTCAAAAGCTCGGACTTAGAAACTCGTTTGCGAAATCAATCGCGCATCGCGGGTCAGATTTTCGAATTTATTGCACTCTCGAGGAAGTCAACCACTTGCTTGGCAGGAAGTAAGGCCTAAAGGAACTGCCTGTACAAAACCTGCAGTTGTCTACTTGTTGAAATTCAAGGAGATCTCTACCTCTCTCAAGTATACTTCTTGCTATGCTTCATTGCTACACTGTTAAGCGGCTAGCGCTAGACGTTGTCTACGGCTGAATAAATAAATAAATATGAGGACGGAAATGATTTCATCTTTCCATCTTTCGTTTTCTCTTTCACTAACGCTTGTCTGAATGAGTTCAAATTTCATCTATAGCACAATACATACCACATGCCATGAGTGTTGCGACAGCCATAAAGCTGCTAATCGTATGCTTTTTGAAAGCGGTGAAAGGGCTGTGACTCATAATGATTCTGGTGAGCACCTCCTGCACGATGGTGAACGGCGTTGGTGTCCACCATTTCCTACGCATTCTGCGGAAAAGCCTGTTCTCTTACGTTTTGCATTAAGTTCACGCTCTGTGTAGTTGAATTAGTAAAACTGAAATTCTAAAACGATTATATCGGTCGTAGTGATATCATATTAGTTTCACAACGCCTTCAACGTATTCTATTGTTGACGATCACTGAAAGTCGTGTAGGTCTCAAGCATATGTAGTTGTCGTTATTGTTTCTACGTTTCTTCTGTTTCTTTTTTCATTCTGCGTTGTTTGTACATAGTCGGTATGATCGAAAGTTTCCGCCATTTTGACCCTTTATCTTGAACATCCTACCAAGTTATTGTGGCGATGTTTTGATGCGATCAGAACTTAGGTTCCGGGCGGGGCTCGAACCTGCACTGTCTTCTTACTTAGCAGGATGCAGCGCCTCTACATCACCGCCGCTGTTTCACTGAATGCAACGTAGACGACACGTCGCGGAATCAGTCAGCATTCTTCCTTGTATCCAGAATGAGCAGGTCGCTGATATTTTCACGGAGCCTGTTGTGTTGAAGGTCTCAATAGAACTGATTCCGTTCATTTATGTGTGGGTTCGAGTCCCGCCTGGCGTTAGACTTTTGTTTGTAACAAGTCGCTCTAGCACTTATCTCCTTTGTAATAGCAATAAGGGTTTTGAAAGAATGTCTGGAATCATCTCATTGTGTGCTTCTTAAATATTTTGGGAAAATTTGGGTTAAGTATTGATCCTACGATGAATTTAACTTCAATGATTTCATAGAGTACAGAAGTCTAAAGTTTTATAGTCGCAGAACAGGCGCTGTAAAAAAAAGGCGCTCAAATTAATGCTAATGTGGTGAAGATTTTTACAAAGCCTAATTGAGCTCAAAAACGCTGTTTGAGCCGAGATATTTTAACCCGAATGTGGCGGGTCAAATCCGACTTTGCTTGAAACAAACTAATAATAGAATAAAGGACAAGGTCGGTGTTGGTCAATAAATAATTTAACGTTTAATATCTAGATGACCCATATCCCCGAAGCTCTTCAGCGCCACCCTCGAAAACGTCATGCGCGAACTAGAATGGGAAGACATGGGAGTGAAGGTCGACGGCCGGCAACTGCACCATCTTCGCTTCGCTGACGACATCGTGCTCATAACACCGAGCATCAGTCAGGCGGAACGAATGCTGGCCGACTTCGATCGTGTATGTGGAAGCGTTGGACTGCAGCTGAATCTTACGAAGACGATGTTCATGAAGAACGGATGGGTTTCTGATGCCCCATTCTCGCTCAACGGAACGGACGTCTCCGAATGCTCCAGCTATGTGTATCTGGGTCGCGAAGTCAACATGGCCAACGACCTAGCACCAGAGCTGAGCAGGAGGAAACGAGCGGCTTGGGGAGCTTTCAAGAGCGTCGAAGAAGTCGTGAAGAAAACGAAGAACGTCCGACTCCGTGCCCACCTATTCGACTCCACTGTTCTTCCTGCCCTAACATACGCCTCAGAGACCTGGGCTATACGAAAGCAGGATGAACACGCGATCAGCGTCGCGCAGCGTGGAATCGAGAGGACGATGCTCGGAGTGACACGACTCACGCAAGTGAGAGAAGGCCTCCGGAGTTCCGAGCTTCGCCGACGTTCGAAGATCAGAGACGCTGTCGCATGGGCCAAGTCGTCGAAAATTAGGTGGGCCGGCCACGTAATGCGCTTCGCAGACACCCGCTGGACGAGAGCCATCACCGACTGGATTCCGCGGGATGTCAAAAGAACACCAGGACGCCCACCAACGCGTTGGTCGGACTTCTTCGTGAAAGCCCTGAACGACCGATATGACGCTCTTCGTGTCCCTCGAGCGAGGAGGATCCATTGGACCACTCTGGCACGCGACAGGGACGAATGGAGACGCTGCTGGCGCCCGCTCGAGCAAGTCGATGATCAACGGGACGACAGGTGATACAGGTGATCTAGATGACGTAAGGGGTGAAATAAAAGGACGGCGTTAATCAATCCCCTTTGGAATGCGCTACGCATTCTACTTCTAAAAGATAACCTGGAGTCATTTTGAAAGTGTATTTGGCTTATGGGTGAGTGTAGCACAGAGGAGGTGCCGGCTGTCGCGTGCACCCGTTACCACATTGGTTTGGATTGTCCGCCCAAACCAACGTGGTAACGGGTCAACCAAGCCTTCCATGCCTTTGGCGTCGGTGACTTGGTACCAGGCTTGTCTGGGAAGGATAAAGGGCTGACTTGTTCATCGGCTGGCCACCGCAAGTCATTGTATGGCCAAATACGCATTCAAGTCGCCCCCACGACATCCCCCAGAAGTAGAATGCGTGGCGCATACCAAAAGGGATTGAGTAACGCGATCCTTTATCCTTTATGCGAGCTATAAATGACCTGCTGCGGTAGCCGATGAACAAGTTAGCGCTTTACCCTTCCCTACGAGGTAGGCACGAATTCACCAACTGGGAGAGATGCAAGCGTAGAGGTGCTGGGCGGGAAATGCGAACCGAGAACCTGGAATCGGGTGCGCGCCACGACTGGCCCCTCGTTCTATCACGCTACCTCGCCCTCATCCTATTACGCTACCTGGCTGAATGTATTGCCGGTTATATGACGCTGCTTCTCCGACTAAGGTAGATGCAATAAATCTTGAGCCTCCACTCTTCCCTCACGTCATCATCTCCTGGACGCCGCACCGTCGCGCCAGTCATTGACTTCTGCTGCTGTTCGACTAGCGCGCCCAGTTTGTGTGGCTGGCGGCCAATTGAGATGCTACCAGTTTGTCTCCCATTTTCGAGAGAAGCGTGCGACGAGTGGATGCGATTTCTTTGTGCTATTATGTATCGCTATAGCCAGTCCGCTACGCGAAGCGACCAGCGAACACAAGTGATCGGCGGCCAACACGCTATTTTCCAGATCGATTTAACTGGTTGCTGTGGAGATGTTTTAGAAGAGTTTTAATGTTGGGGTATCGTGTAATTTTTAAAGGAATAAAGTCGAAAGACGCCTGAGTCATTTCGTCTGACCTGCAATTGCTGCTTGCATCATTACTATGGAATATAGAGAAAGCAGTTTGAATTCTACTGTACATCGAACAGTTGGCCCGCCTGTATTTCTCAGGAACTTGTACAAACCTGTCAAACGTGTGAAGATGCGCTGAAAACCTGTCAACGTGATCCGCACAAGCAAATGTTTAGTCTAAACTTAACAATTTTGTCAACATCATTTGGATTGATCAATCAATAGCGATCAATGGAGCGGATTTTTTGTTCCCTATTGATTTTCCTTTTGTAGTCGAGTGCTCATGCCATGTATAAAATATTTACTTTAATATGAGAAAACATGAAATGAAATCAATCAAATCAGAATGACGAAGAATTCGAACGTCTCGACGAATCCGGATGCGCTATGCGTTGTGCATTTCTTGGGAGGTAACAGGTAACTGGAGCCATCAATATCTAGTTGAGCGAATCGTCTAAGCATCATAACATTTCTTCCACAATTTCTACCTGTAGAAGCTCAACGTAGGATGTAGGGGGATGCATCAGCTCTCGCCTGCACCTGAATCGATTAATCGATTCAAGGTTCGGATCCGCAAACGCCAGCCAAGCTCTTCGTATCTTTTTCGTGGTTCTAAATTAGTAGCAGGATTATCCAAAAACGATAAGATATTGACGGGCGGCTTAACGCGACATTTTGCTTTGTCGCTAAATCAGTAGCCAATCGGCTTAGCGACCGGTTTGCCTACCGGTTGTTCTTTCCATCAGAAATCGATGAAAATGGATCGATACTTCTACATATGTTGGTCGATTTCCTTAAATTTTTGTAAAGATCGGCGAACCGTGGTTACCTTAAAGGTGTCGTGGAAACAATCGATAATATTGACTGAGATCGACTTCACCACATATTTTATTTACTTGATGTAAATAAAATATTCTTGTCCACAAGCCGTAATCTTTACACACTCCTATTTCGAACGGTTACCCGTGCGAAGATTTCAATAGTATTGATCGGCATCGATTCATCATTCGAAACAATCTTGACCTCAAAAGTACACAGAACTTGGTCTGAACGTTTGTATATGCAGATAACTTGATAGTGTTTTGAGCCTCTTGAGGCAGGTGTTTATCCTCTTACCTCTGCAGATTTTATACGTTTGACAGGTTTGTAGAGGTATGTTTATTTATTTATTTATTTATTTATTTATTGCCAATTCAAACCACACACTATTAGAAGAGAAATTCACAGGAGAAGCAAAATAAATTGGCTACTGAAAGAGAACATGGAATAAAAAAAACAAGACAAGAAGGAAATAGAGCAAGGGTAGGATTCGTGAATAATTGGTCAAGGTTAGGAATCGCTGAAAGCTTTACTGATGCGCATATCGTGCATGTAAAGGAGGAGGCCGTCCGTACTTTGCTGAGACAGTTAGAGTGCAGTCGGCGGTGAGAAAAAGAATACCGCGAGGCGAAAGACAGAGGGCTTACGATACTACTACCATAGGTGCTAGACTAGCTGTGACCTATGTGGGGTGGACCTTGTAAGTGTTGAAAGGTAAAAGTTGGTACGCACCCCAGAAGGTTACCCTGATGGGAGGTCATAAGCCCTTACTTGCTCGCGTTTCAATTGAGACATGGTTGGTAGAAGATTCAAGTCATACAGTGTCTCAGATGCATAAACGTTCGTTAAAAAATGCTCCACTATGCTCAATTTGTGCAACAGTAAAGCAGCTAGAGGTACAAGTAGCAATAGAGAGAGAATGAGATACACTGTGCTATATAGTGACACGGACAGGAAGATTTAGTTCGGTGAAAGCAGGCTCGTAAGCTACAATTGTTCTACGGCATTGACAGCGGTCAGCTTAATGTCGGATCTTTCAATGAAAAGAAGCATTGCAAGAAAAGCATTGATGTGCTGTGGAAGACAGTGTCGCCGAACGTCTGGGTGAAGCATCGAGCAGCTTGGCGGTTGAATTCTTGCCTATAATGATGACTGTACAACACTACCACAACTCATCGCCACAGACGTGCCATTTTGACCTATACAATTCCATTATCTGGTCATTGACCTTTCTAGAATGTTCTGCAGTTACATATAAGAGGCTGCTAAGTAGGATGCCATACGTCTCTTGCACCGACGCACCACCACGCTTCGCACAACGGACCGCCGACGGGAGCCAACGAGCCAGGACAATCGCGACGGCCACCGGAGCGACCGCGACGGAGACCAACCACAACAACCACAACCACCAACAGCCAGCGAGCCAGCCGCCAGTGGAAGGAAGGAAGACCGAAGAAACCACGAAAAGGCACTCCAAATTCCCATATCAATAAAGTATTAGCAGGTCGTTACACCAGGGGGACTGCGCTCCCGTTATAGCGCGCTAGGACAGCGCGCACACACGCTGAGCCATCGTACACGGGACGTCAGCCCGTGCGCGGGCACTCAAGTGCAGGGTTCACCAGCCACAATGTAGCTAGGTCGTACTATGAGTGTGAGGCCTACTGATGTCTGAATTCATTGTACATCATTAGCCGAAGCAGAAGCGTCATCCCTTAGTTGTCTTAGTCGTTGAGCCAAACAGGTCTGGAATGTGCAAGACTTTCTATGAATGAAAAGATCGGGATGCAGATTATTCCATTCTGCAACTCTTCGAACAAGGAAGGAGTTTTCATAGCCACTGGAGTTAGGTTTTTCGGGTCTTATACGGAATGGGTGGCCCCTCAATCTACCGATAGTCTGCGAAGCCTCGAAAAGGTCAGAAATGCTAAGATTTATCTCGTTTGTTGTCAGCTTATACATTAGTGTAAAGTCCGCTATCTTACGCCTGAATTCTAGTGCATCGGCATTAAGTCTAGACAATCGCTCATCGTAAGAAAGGCCCAATTGACCGCATCTGATAAAGCAGCGATACGTGAAACTTTTCTGAACCTTTTCAATTTCATCTATGAGCGCTTTCTTTTGTGGCGACCATATCGGTGAGCAATACTCTAACAAGGGCCTTACATACAAGACAAAAAGCCTGAAAAGCATAGCTGGATCTCGCAATCTGAAAGATCTGAGAACGAAGTTCGAACACCTGAGCGCTCTCCTAACACTGTCGTGAATATATTCTTCAAAACTTAGGTTTGTATTATGTAAAGTAATGTTGTACTGTTGGTGGGACTCCCAGGGCATATGTTCTTGTGAAACTTACACTGCACTAAAACCCAAGGAGGAGCATCCGCGCTCATATACCTCTTGTAGAGAACGTTCGAGAATGTTCTACGGCTACCACATGGTTGATCATGGATATCGATCGCAAGACGGAAGTTCTGGACTCTTGAACAAAACACTGTTAACACAACCAACCTAATATATATATTAGTAGGGTATTCTAAGCGATTTGTGGGAAAAATCGATAATGTTGACTGATATCGACTATACGACATATTCTCTTTTCCTGTTTATATATCCATCCATCCATATCCATCTAAAATGTTTACATCACCACTATAGTTGTAGTTGTAAATTTTTTCGAATATTCGAATGGTTTCGAAGGTTCACAAATTTCGATTATTCGAATTCGAATCCATTCGACAAAGCGGTTGTTCTGAATATTCGAATTCGAAAGGTCAAATTCGAATGAAAACCGTTCGATGCCTATTCGAATAGGTTATTCGAGCACAACTATAATCACCACTAGCTCCAACGGTGACCTATGAAAAAGACGCCCACGGCCGATGGCTACCCACTTGTCCGAACGGAAGCAGTCAAAATTCTTCTTCCTCCTTCCACCTCAGAACCTCCAATTCTCGTGTCTGGCACAGTTTCCGGGATGCGAGCTACTCAGATCGGAAACTAATCGCAATGCTGGCCGTGGCTCCGAACAGGAGAGAGCGATGGGGCTGCACGGTCTGTTGCGCTTCAACCGACGACGGACCGACATCGACACCGTCACCGAGCGACCAAAGCCTGACGTCGTAACCACCACCACCACGGCCGACCACCACAGCCGAACGCAAGCCGGCCCAGTCGGGTGGTCAGACGCTTCCACGCTTTCGAATCACGACCACCCGCAATGCACCACTGACTTTCGCTGATGACACCTTCGCTTTTCTGGGCGCCGGTCGGCGACCTGTGAAGGTTTGCTAGGCGAAGACAAGGATTCGTGGTCAGATCTGGTTCGGCGACTTGCCTCGCTAAAACATTTGCATCTGCATTTCATGCGGTCGTTTATTTGTTTACACAGACCTTGCTCCTCAAAAAGGCCACCTTTTCATCCAAATGGACTGTTTCTAAATCAAACCGGACTCTCTGAAAATGATACCTCAAGTATTTTCTAAATTAACGAAGAAATGTTTCTTATCAAACTGAGCTTGCTGGTAATGATATTATAATTTACATTTTTTTCTGAAATTTATCCTACTACTAGTGCCTCTATAAAATATTAAATTTACGCTTGATTGTTAACAAATCTCTTACCGATTTATCTAAATAAATGTTTCTAGACTTTTTTCAAAGCGCAAAAATTTAAAAGTCTTCCAATTTATCAAACGAGGACACTGCGCCATGCAGTTCCTCAACGTTCAATAGAGTGCTAGTTTGAGTGATTGAGGTTCGTGTGCACAATGCTTTCTCTGGTTTACTAGCAAACATGTCAGCATTTGTTGTACTAGTCTTCAAGATCTCTCTTCATAGAGCCCCGGCTGATCTATTTTTAGGGTTTAATTTTAATTTATGCTAATTATAACGGCTCACTCATCGTTATTTTGTGAACGCGTAGAGAAATCCGTGTTGTAGAAGTTAGGTGAACAACGGTGAGGAAAACTGCAAGCCCAAACATCTGTCTCTTTTCTAAAACCGCTATTTTTAATTGAAAAGTGGACCTCGCGCCAGAAATAAGAAACCTAGACTCTAAAGGGAAAGTGGTATATTTTTCTGCGATTTTTTTGTTATAATATCGCTATTCGATTTGACGTCATCTTCGGCATGTGCGCCTTAGAAGTGCCTCGCCCATGAATATTAAAACTTTTGGGATATATAGACGTTTATTAAGGAAGGCGTATGTGTGGAGGCGTCGTGAGAGTAGGTGTCGGCTGTCGGAATGCATGGTTCCTGGTTCGAGCCCCGTCTAGATCACCCAAGCTTCCATCCTTCCGTAGTCGCTTAACTGGTTTCAGATCTGTCCGAAAAAACATAAAACTAACACAGAGTCGAATTTCCCTCACGATATCAAGAAGAAGTGGAATGCATAGCGCACCCCAAATAGAGCTTGATCAATTCCGTCTATTATCATTATTCTCTACGAAGGGAAACGTTTAGTAAAAGTGTCACCATTCATGAAAAGGAGACTACTGACTTGCCTCATTTTTATTTTTCAAATTCCTGGCAGCAAGAAATAGAAGAGTACGTCTTCAAAAAACCTTGGAGAACGTGTGGCGGCGATTTTTGAGTAGACTTGCCCTTTTTGAGGTGAATCTAGTTCCGAATGGTAATAGCGCTGACCCCGATCCACTCTCACTTCGAGGATCGTCGGGCACCACGTCGGGTAGCACGGCACTTGTTTTCGCTTCTGTCGGTGCTTAAAACTCGAACTCTATTATTTCTACTCCTAATACCTTCAGCACTAAATCCGCTTTACTACGTTATCATGGAGTAAAGCGCATTTACTGCGCTTTCGACCTACATCTGTGCAGTTACGTTGGTATTTAGTTTTATACTAATGTATACATAGGGTTTTGCTTTTTTTTTTTTTGATTGTTGTCGCCTATTTTCCCATATATTTTGGGGCAAACATGGGCGCGTGTAGCGCAGTCGGAGGAGGCGCGACTGCCGCGTGCACCCGATACCAGGTTCCTGGTTCGGATTTCCCGCCCAGGCCAACCAAGCCTTCCATCCCTCCGGGGTCGGTGAATTGGTACCAGACTTGTCTGGGAAGGATAAAGCGCTGACTTGTCCATCGGCTGGCCACCGCAAGTCATTGTATGGCCAAATACGCATTCATGTCGCCTCCACGACATCCCGTAGAAGTAGAATGCGCTGGCGCATCCCAGAAGGGATTGAGTAACGCCGTCCTTTATCCTTTATCCTTTTATTTTGGGGCAAAATAGCGCGGTTGGAAGGAACGTGAACTATTGCGTGCACTCTATTTAAAACTCATGGCTCGTGCCCCGCCGAGGCCAACCAAACCTTCCAGTCATCGGGAGTCGGTGAACTGATATCAGACTCGTCCAAGAAAGTAGATTTGCTCATCACATGCGCATCGCAGATCGTTTGTTGGTCAGATACACAAAAATTTCTCCTACAATATCCCGCTGAAGTACAATTAGCGACATATACCAGAAAGAGAATAATTGAAGCCGTCCTCTCTGTTTTTTTGCTAATTCCATGTATTATAGTGATTTTTTTAAAGTTTTTATTAAAAAGCTCTAGGTATTACATACTATTCTCGTTATAGCCGTTCGCCAAGAATTTTATCGAATTTTTATTCTGCTTACGCATCGACGACTTTCGCCTTCTTCATAGCCTGGAATAGAAATAAAAATAGGAATAGAAGTAGAAATAAGAATCGAATAAAAATTGGATAATAGTCTTCGTGAACGGCTATCACAAGAACACTAACAGTGAAACTACGCAATACAAATATTCATCGAATGTCGAACATGGGCAGTTAGCAATGTTTTGGAAGATCGAGGCGAAGAAGGTCCATTGACTGGTCAATCGAAATCATTGCAAATACAAATACGTATAAAGGACAAAGGATAAAGGAGGCGTTACTCAATCCCTTCTGGGATGCGTCAGTGCATTCTTCTTCTACGGGATGTCGTGGAGGCGACATGAATGCGTATTTGGCCATACAATGACTTGCGGTGGCCAGCAGTGTAACACGTCAGCGCTTTATCTTTCCCAGACACGTCTGGTACCAATTCACCGACCCCGTATGAATGGAAGGCTTGGTTGGCCTGGGCGGGAAATCCGAACCAGGAACCTGGTATCGGGTGCACGCGATAGTCGCACCTCCTCCGACTGCGCTACACGCGCCTTGTTACAAATACGTATAAAATTAAAAAATAAAGGATAAAGTACGGCGTTATTCAATCCCTTTAGGATGCGCCACGCATTCTACGTATAAAACTACCTGAATAATATTCTGCTAAAGTTGATTGCGTGGCTCATTACGAATAGAGATTGGTTAAGCGCTGCGCTTATTGTTAGTCCGTAGGATTAAGCAGCAAGCTCGAAGGCGGAAGCATTTATTTACTTATTTATATTTATTTATTTATTTATTTATTTATTTATGCATAGCGTGGACATGATACTCACGCGTAAAATAAATTAGAAAAAGGAGCAAGTTCTTCTAAAAAGGTCACAAAACAGCCGCCAAGCGTGGATAGGAGGTATTCATAACTCAGGAAGATGCTATGGACAGAATTTAGCCAACAGCAATATCTTACAATTTCTTGTTAGTCTTGGAAGCATGCCAAGGATAAGGACATAAGGACAGGAGATCTTCTGTATGTCTATTCTATGTATGCCTTTTATATGTCAAAAAGGAAGATTTTAACCGTCTGCAAGAGGAGTGTTGAGCTCCCGCGGCCTTCCCTATGTTAAAAATGAGGGTATTAGCTGCCCCGTATACAGGGTGCGTAAAAAGTATTGACGCAGTAAATGGCGGTTGTGGAAGTAGTATTGCGCAGTAAGTTTTAAAATGTTCATTTCAGAAATATGGAAAATGATCTTGCAAACACGACAGAATAAGTCGTAATTGACATCGGCTCCTTTACTGTGAATACAGGAGCGAAAACGACGGAGAAATTCATGAGCAGCGCCGCTAGTACTCGCTTGGATTTCGTCCCGTGTCTTGAACAGGGTAGCCTTCTGCGACTGGTCACTTCTGTTGAAATTGGCCCAGACCTCAATCTTCAAAATCACCTAGAAAGAGTAATCCAGCGGATTCACGTTTAAGCTGTGCTCGCCTGAGAAGCTGTTCACACCTGCGCGCGTTATCTGTTTGCCGTTATGGGACAGAGGTTGACAATTTTTGATTTGAACGTTATCGTGCTTGAACATCTTGTAATCATCATCTGTTATGACAGAGCCGCGGCTGACGTTAGGGTTGTTGACCTCTTTCCTCACCAACCGTTTCGAACAGCGCCAAATTCTCTTGTTAAGGAAGTATTCAGCTGTCTGGGTAACAGACAAAAAAAGGCCACCGTAACGGTGACGATCATGTTTCTTCAGTTTTTTCGTGAGTGTTTTTTGAGCACAATACAGACACCAAAAATAACATATAAAAACCTAGAGGGGTAGAAACAGAAAGCTGTAGCTGAAACAAAAAGTAGGTGCGTCAATACTTTTTACGCACCCTGTACAAAATTGAAATTAAGTTTACAAGAAAAATTGTGTGACGGAGATTATGACCTACGATTACTTTAGAAATTCACAGAAAATGATCGTAACCGTAATGTTGCGACCGTATAGGCGGTTTTTTAATGAGCTTTTCATACATTCAAAATAAGCGTTATACAAATATATGAGAAATGACCAACGTTTTTCACTTTGTCGACTGTGCCTTTCTTCCTTTACATGCGATGGCCTGAAAGAAACTACAATTATTTAATCCCTCATTTATTCCATTTCTAATTCTACATGATAAAAACATGAGAAAGTTTCAATCAAATTTGATTTATCTACTGGGTAGTGCTTAATCTCGGTTTTACACTAGCAACTGTGCGTGAGGTATCGTCGGAGGAGGCAACAACGTCTTTCGCTGTCCCGTCTAGGACAATAAAGATTTCTCTTCCTCCGAAGTTGGAGCTTCGTATCATCCTTCCTAGAATCCTGAGTCGAGTAACTTGCAGGAAAGTTGCCTAGGGAGGAGCAATTACTGACACCTCCATCTGCAAGTCAACTGTATAGGCCGAATACGCATTCAAATTACCTCCACGGCTCCATGCAGGAATACAACGCGAGGCGCGCCCTACATAGACGGACTACTTTGACAGAGGGTATTTTTGTATTTTGTAGTCCTTTGTTTATGGCAGTTACTTAAGAATAACCAAGGAGAAGCTCACTTTTTCTCATATTTTTGTCAGTCAGTTTAAGCAAAAGATTCCGTTAAAAAAAGTTGTAACACCCTAGTCTTTTATTTTTTCGTATTTTTCCGTATTGTGTTGTGTCCGCTATACCAAATACGGATTCACCTATTCAAAGAAAACCTAAACCGTAAGGTTTAAACAGGAATTTCTAGATTTTACGGAAAAGTAAAATATTGAAGAAAACTTCGATGTGTTCATATGATCGCTTTGAACCACAAATGTTTTTTTATACAATAGAAGAACTAGTTTTAAGGAAATCCGTAGGGTTGGGAGGAAGATACGAATTAATTCGGACGGTTGGCTGTCAGTTCATCAACCAACTACGGGTGAGTATAAATGAGTCCTTGTTTGGGGTGCGCCACACCTTTCCCTTCTATGGGACTCCGTAAAGACTCCGTTTTTTAACTGATATGACGTCAATTTAAAGGAAAAAGGAGAAAGCACGAAGTTAGGAACTTTTGTGCTATGCGCCACGCTCTCTTCTTCTATGGGATATCCATTTCACCCGTATAATGAATTACGCTTGTTAACGAATGAACAAGCTAGTATTTTGTCCCTCCCAAACAAGTCTGTCAACTCACATATCAGGTGATATGGTAGACTTGGTTAGCGTGGGCGGGACCGGATCTACAAAACTCGATCTTCGTTGATGAAATATGTACCTGTCATGCTCATATGCTGTTCTTTTACTTTGAAGGCTGAATCTAATGGAAGGACTGTACACTAGAAAGCTAAGATTGAACGGAAGTGCTTCATCGTCTTCGTTTCAATTCCAAAACATTGGACCACCGGCCGCACTCCATTCCTTGCTGTTTAACCGTTCAACACCAACCCATCTGATTGCTTCACTTTTTCTTATGATAACTTCCAAGCGTTGGTTGGCTTATCGCTTGCCTTTTGTAAGTTTAAACTATTTATCCGCTAAGTCCATAGCTTTGCAGTATATTGAGATTCGTGTACATCATACATGCAAGGCAGAGTTTATGCTTGCATAACCTGGTGGCGCGGGCGTTGTGAAAGCTTACAATATCGATTAGGCGGCCCGGACGATCGATATTGCCAGCATCGCATTGCCGATTGCCGAAATATGAGTTCTGACTAGCACGATACTATGTGTTGAAACTCGCCAGATGTCTTTTACGGGCTGCTTTCAAGCGATCTAATTTTTCATGTCGCTTGAAACACGTCTTTGACTCATCAACTGGCTGCTGGCTTTTTAACGTTCCCTCGAATAAGGGAAAGTGTTCCTCTTCAAATCCTCCGAAACTGTAGATCAAAGCTAACTACAGCTCTCAAGGAACTAGAATAGTACTTCTTTTGTTTTTTGGGCTCAATTTTAGAGATGAATGTCTTAGAGATCTCTTGCTAGTTTGCTGCTTGTTTTTTGCAGCTACACGGAGAATGGGTTTCAAAGATGGACCAGTCTTTGCTGAAAGCGCCGATGCCCTTGCAGAGATTGTACTCCTAATATCTGGTAGAGTGCCACTAATAATACCAGTGGAAATCACTATCCTTAACGTCGGAACCTATCATCTTGAAGCCTTAGGTTCATTATTGAAGTAGCGACCTCCTAATCTACAACAGATTCCTTTCCCTTGAGCTAGGTAACCTGTTTCAACGAATTCAGTAGTTTCGGAGTGGTGGCTTAGTTTTTTTTCAAAATAATAATGTTTTAATTATTTGAGAAAGAAAGGAAAACCCGGTCAATTAAAGATAGCTGCATTACAAAACCTTCTCTGATCTCAGCTAGAGGTTATTTTCAGTGAATAGTGAGAGAATTCCCTAGGGATCGTTTACTGTGCAAGTGACAAGCGACGAAATGCTCTCATATCGATTCATCGTGTCGCGCGATCAATGCGGGAGCTTATCACTACCCCGTCGCGCGTCGCGCGCATACTAAACGATCCCCTAAGAACCCTGTAGAAATTGATTCAATGAAAGTGAATCAATTTCAATTTCCTGGAAACTTTAAAAAACTTAAGCGCGTAATAAAATACAGATTTTCGCTGGAAACAAATTTATGCTAAGTTATGCTAAAAATTTTGCCAATTTTGAATTATGTTATTTGGCTGAATAAGTGTTTGCATTTGTATTCAACAGCAAGTCAGAAAATTTTAAAGCGAAAAGCTATTTTCTGATGTTGACTGCAGGATCTCTTTTTTCCAGCGAACCAGTAAGAAGCAGAATTTTCGCATCTATCCTAGTCGGTGGGGAGGGCACGCCGTATTTGGTTACTTCGTTCCTTACCTTGAATTTGTCCCGAAGCTTTAAATACTGCTAGATGCTATAATGGTATTCATGCAGACTCCAGGAATCGTGGTGTCTTAACGACTTAACTGTCACCTTAGCGCTGCACCCTCCCGATTGGGATAGATCTGAATATTCCATTTCTAGGGAATCATCTGGAAACAGTAGTGAGTGAGCTACAACAAACCAATAGATTAAAGAAACGATCTTCTTATAAATAGCCAATCTATATTGTTTTGATGATATTTGGTATTTTGTATGTGTACTCCACGCAGATAAAACAAATCAAGCCTTGAATAAATAATAGACAAAACAATTTGAAGCCATCAAAGCAGAATAAACGAAGATTCTTTCGATTCCTATTTCGGTGAAGTTTATACGTCGTCAAGTTTTCGGCTATTAAACAGTCCTCTTCGTGAAAAGGATGCAACGCTGGACAAGGTGCGAGCAGATGCTTGAGAAAAATTTATTTGTCGAAGGGCTCGACCACGGTCCAATTCGGGGCCAGTTCTTGAATTTTTTACTGTCCACTTACCAGATCAGTGCTTTCACTAGCGATGTTCTCCACAAAGGGACGAACGCAACAATTAAGCCGTTTGCGATCGCTCCGTTTCCCGGTGTAATAGCTCGCGCGGAACCTGGTCAGCCGGCGAAGTGGGTAGAGGAGAGCAGTAATTCCTGGGTCAGGGTGGCAATGACGCGTGGCGCGCACCAGTTCCGCGTGTTTTTGAGGGTCATCGCGAGGAAAGCGAAATGGTACGAGGTCACTTTCTCCTCGCTGCTCTCGATTTACTGTCCTATTAGCCTCAGAGCTCTTGGTGTTGGGCTCTTCAGAAAAGGTGACTAACGAGGGAAGGGTTTTGAACTCCCACGGCACTTCAACTGGAGACCAGGGTCATTAGAAAGAGCTCGTAGTTCCGATTATGAATATGGGTGTCAAAATTTCAAAATGAACATCCTGAGCGACTTATGACCTGACGAAGTTGGGTGGATAGTGCTCCTGCTCGTCAGGTGTTGATTCTGTTCTCGTTGTTGTCGGGCTTTTTGCACATCGTGATTTATCTTCGAAATGACATTTTATTTTTGATTTCACCTTGCTTTACTTTACTTTTACTTATTTTTTTACTATTTTGCAGATTCGTGATCAGTACCCCAAATAACCCCCTTGGGCGAAGTTCGGGTGAAAAAATTGAATTTTTTTTTTGAAAAAAAAACACTCTTCGACCTTTGCCGGAGCTAGCGCAATAGGGCCAGTTGTCCCTTTGGGTCACGATTTGACCACTGATTTAGAGCATCAAATTTCTAGTTTTTCTTAGAGGACAAAATACAGTGCAATAATTCAGAACAAAAGATCGTTTCGAAGATAAGTCATTATGCGCAAAAAGTAGAGCAGCCATGGGAACCGAACCAACGACCTCACGTCCGTCGAGACGAAGCACTACCTCTGTGCCACCGCCGCAGCTGGTGAAACAGCGTTAGCCCTGGTTTACAGTAGTTGCGCCGCTGCACCATAGTCGGAATAGATATCAATCAGGCGGCGCGAAAAATCGATACCTATGGCGGTGCAGCGCCGTGTGGCTGCGCAAGTATAAACTAGGGCTTAGGCCTTGTTCAGTGTGCACACGACGCGCGACGCGATGCATGCGTAGTGGCCAAATTGATCCAGCGACGCAATTGGTCAATTCGGCCATCACACATGGCATCACGTCGGGCGCACACTAAACAAGGCCTTAACCCTAGTTTTTGCCCCTCCTGCGGAACCCCCATTCCTCACAACTCTCGCGCCAGCCCTTTCGCCCAAATATGAATCGCACATGTGCTCTACCAAATTCCATTTCACAACTCAAAGAAACTAATTGATAGGTACCTCAAAGGATGACTCTTTAGAGTGATGTTGTTTATGTTCTTCTCTCTTGAAGACATATTTTGTTTTTCTCGTTGTCCTATCTCGTATTGTCTCTTTGAATAGCGGATTGTAAATAGATCTATGTGCGTGGAAATCCACGTAAGGATAAGGAAAAAGGACGGAATTACTCAATCCTTCTTGGGATGCGCCACACAAACTACTTCTGCTAGGTGCAATGAAGGCGTCTGAATGCGTATTTGGTCATACTCACGGAGGCCACAAGAAGGAAAGATATGTGAGCACTCTATCCTTCCCAGACCATTGGTGATATGGTTTGATATGATGGTGAGGCAGATACGCATTGTTGAAAAACTAGCACACATGAAGGCGCAAATGGACAGCCTTGGTTTGTTGTAAGCATTAATGGTCTAAAATTGACTGCTGTGATCAACTAATGTGTGCAAAAATATTGGCAGAACGTGGACTCGAACTCCAAACCCCGTCGGTGTGCTCCTATGAGGCGGCACTCCTACCGACTGCGCCATTGCTCACTTCTCGTGGGATGTCGTATGGGCTGATGATTGTTGCGCGCACGTTTTTAGACCTGTTTTTCCGGTTTTCAGAGAGGCGCTCAACAAAAACTAACCGTTATTCTGGACTCCGCCCACACGGCCCTACATCCTCTCAAAGTAAGCTCATCATGAGTTGGAAACCTTTCGTTGTGAGCTATGAGCGCTCTACGACATCCACGTGCAATAAATAAATAAATAAATAAATAAATAATTTAATTAATCATATCTCATCGAAGTCGAATGCATGGCGTACCAAAAAGAGGGTTTGATTAACGCCGTCTTTCATCCTTGTCAACACATGAGTGGTTCGGTGTAAGCCATGTCCGGCGCGTGCCCACCGATCATGCGGCGCTTCTGGCTCGGCCGCCAGAAGTAAATGCTGGTGTGGTGTTCCAATCATAACACGTTCCTAATTGGCATTGATAGCTATCGCCGTCGCCTTTTTCGCTGCTTGATATTCATCTCCCCCACAGCAGGCACTCCTCGGTCGTCGTCGCCGTCGTCACCGCGGGCGTGTATCGTTCGTCCGTCGGTCGTCGTCGTGTCGTCCGTCTGGCTGCGCTTGTTCCTCAAGCGCGGCGGGCGCCGCACAGCGCCAACCGCCGTATACAACGTTTTTCGCCTCCTCCAACGACGGGCGGTTCCTCCTCCATAGCGCGTTTTCGATGTCAAAGTGGCCGTCATGTACTCATTTCCATTGCCGGCAAAAAATTCACGACGAAAAACCGTCGACGGACTGTTGTAGTCGAGCTGAACCTCGCCTCGAAAGACCGTCGCGACCTAATTAACTGCGGAGAGTCAAAAAGAACTGACGATGAGTTTGAACCACGGCGCCGAACCAGTATTAATTGGTCGAGTTCTGAAAAGGAACACCGGTGTTTTGGGTCGAAAAGCGTTATGAATACAGAGAACTGGTTAGTAGAACTATGGCATGACCGAGATAGTATCTGATGTTCTCACACCTTCTTGATTGCTATCGTGTTGTATCATTATGCCCGCAGTTTTTTCGTTGAACTGGTCAACGCTGTAGTGAAAGCATTACGGTTCCCATGCTTCAAGTTTCAATTTCTGCTCATAAATTAGTAAAAAAGAAACATAAAAAGAATTGATCTCACTCTTGACTTTCGCTAAATCGCTCTAAAAGAATGCAGATTTTTAAACTTATACTATGGCACTTGCTGATGCACAGGCCGAACAACCACTTGCTATTGGGGTGAGAAAATGTTGCAGTGGGTGTGGCGGGCTGCGCCGATTGGCCAGGTGAGGTGTCCCAGCGCGATTACCCGATTACCACTCCGTTGACACTCCTGTGGGTGCATAGCATTGGGTTTATGGATCGGCTCCTGTTGCTAGAGTGTTGCAGGATTCTTGTGCAGCCACATATATCCAGCTCTTATCCAGCTCGTTTCTACATATATATGTGCATATGCATGTAAGTAGGTATATACTATACTTGTGCTTTTTTAAAATTTTTCGAATGAACGAATAATCGAATAACCCAATTTTTTCGGTTATTCGAATTTCCGAATAATCGAATAACCCCATTTTTCGAAATTTCGAATGAGCGAGTAATCGAATAACACCATTTTTTTAGTTATTCGAATTTCCGAATAATCGAATAACCCCATTTTTCGTTTATTCGAATTTCCGAATAATCGAATAACCCCATTTTTTGGTTATTCGAATTTCCGAATAATCGAATAACCCCATTTTTTGGTTATTCGAATTTCCGAATAATCGAATAACTCCATTTTTTGGTTATTCGAATATCCGAATAATCGAATATTCGAAAAAATCGAATAATCGAATAAACTTTATTATAACTTAATACACCCGGTGCGAAATAGGTTCACCCCTGGTTTGCCGATTGGTACCCGAAGAACCCGCTGCCGAGGCTCAGTAATGTTACCATCGTATTCCTCACTATGGAAAACTTCTATAGAAGAATTCTAAGCAGTTTATCTTATCAGTGCAGGATACCACGAACTTTAACTGAAAATTTAAGAAATGGAGACCGATGCAAAATATAAGTTCGCTTCATAGAAAATCTGATTAATCACAAAAGTAGCTACAAACAAGGTAAGATTAGTACTTCGTCACATCACCTTTGTTGCAACCATATCGAAAATTCTATTTTGCATGCTACTGATTAGGTTATCAATAGCAGTTCGCTCAAAATTGGCCCATGCATGAAGTATGGCGTTCTTCAGATCAGAAACCGATGTCTCAGCGGTTCCATTTTTGTACAGTGTGTACAAGAATGTCCCACTAGCTTTCTAGTTTTCGGGTTGAGATCTGAAGAACAGCTAGGCCACTTTAAACTTTGAGTTCTGTTGGAGTTGAGCCAACCTGTAGTTGACTGCGATACGTGTATGGATCCTTTATCTTGTTGGAAAATAAGGTTGTGCCTACGAAATCTTCTGAAATATGGCAGAAGGTAATCTCCGAGCAACTTCTGGTAGTCTTCACTGTTCATCCTGCGCGAGACGAACTCCAAGGCAACAAGTTCGTATCCAGAAAACGCAGCCGAAACCATGAGACTTCCACCGACAAAGTAGCACCTGTAGAATACTCGCTTCTCTCTCTCTATCCTCAGATCTCTGAATAGTGTCTGTACCCGTCGGGCCCATCAAGATTCCACTTCTTTTACACTACTGGAGAGATCTGAGAAAAGAGGTCGAGTATCCTCTAGGCGCAACTTTGACGGTGAAAGTCTCATGGTTAGGCTGCGTTTTCTGGATGCGGACTTGTCTCGTTCGTTTCGGAAGTTCGTCTCGTGTAGGATGAACAGTGAAGACTACCAGGAATTGCTCCGAGATCACCTTATATTTAAGGAGACTTCGTAGGCACAACCTCATTTTCCAACAAGATAATCAATACGTTCGCGATAAGCGCAAGCGGCAGAAAAAAGTATTACAACAACACAACAACATGAAGACACACCTAGAACGAGTCAAACCAATGTCCTATGAGGAGCAAGGGCCACCTTCAGCTTACTCCTAGGTCGACTGATAGGAAGCTTCTCAGGCTCCCTTTTTGTTTGAGAGGCACGCAGATCAAAGAATTTGGAGCCTACAAAGCTCGAAAAGTGGATTAACTTATAATCCCGACAAATATCAAAGAATTTCCTGCGAGAAGCCAATGTGTGAAAAGCCAGGTATTTGTTCCTCATCGATGCTTTAGGTACCATAGAGTGAAGGAACCCGCCAATGCGAATAAGAACCTTGTAGTTAGTTATTCTGTACCATTTCCACAAGGTTTATAAGAGGTTGGCTCAACTGCATTACAATTCAACTTTTGCAGTGGTCTAGTTTTCCTCCAGATCTCACCGCTGATAGAGAACTTGTGGGGCATTCTTGTACACAAAGTGTGCAAAAATGGAACCACTTACACTTAGGTTTCTGATCAGAAGAACGCCATACTTCATGCATGAGCCAATGTTGAGCGAACTGTTATTGATAACCTAATCAGTAGTATGCAAAACAGAATTTTCGATATGGTCGAAACAAAGGTGATGTGACGAAGTACTAATCTTACTTTGTCTGTAGGGACTTTTGTGATTAATCAGGTTTTTTTATGAAGGGAACTTATATTTTGCACCGGTCTCTATTTGTTAAATTTTCAATAAAAGTTCGTGGTATCCTGCACTTATGAGATAACCTGCTAAAATTCTTCTATAGAGGCTTTCGATAGTGAGGAATACGACGGTAACGCTGAGCATAGGCAGCGGATCCTTCGGGTACTAATGGTCAAATCGGGGGTATCTATAAATTTGCACCGGGGTGTATTAATAAGGACGATGCGATTTTTGTGTTAGCCAATTTCGTTTGATTCGTTTACTTACTTCAAAAGCGCATTCTGTAGGCTCAAGTAAATGTGGTTAAGTAAGTTCAACGACAACATTCGCCAGAAACAAAATAAAAGATTTGAATTCTTTAAAAAAAGCAAATAATGAAGATATTCAATATCTTCTCAGAACCGTTGACAATACTCGTTAAATGGCAAGACATCAGAACATTTTTCCTGCAAACAAAATCCTACAAAAAAAATTCTACAGAAATACGTTTGCAAAACATCTACGCACAAGTGCAAACCTTTGCGAAAATAACCGTTCACTCCATTTGTTCATTTCATTATCTCACAGGAATCGTCAGCCAATCAAATTGTAGAGTTATACGGCATTTTCAGTCGAGATTCAACGTTTTTGAAATAAATTTCAACGTTCTTCTGGAATCTTCCCCGTGTAACAACGTTGAATTTGATTTGAAAAACTTTATATTTCAACTGAAAATGGTATATAGTCGTGTCACATATGCAGACTGTGAGCTTCAGTCCCGAAGTAATCGAGGTCGCTGAACACGAATCTTAAGTTAGTTTTTGCAGTAACGGTTGCCATCAAGAGATATTAATCAAATTATCGATTTTCGTAAATATCACTCAACAAGATCGAAACTTCAGGAGGCGAAGAAAGCGGCAAAGAAGGCCGTAGCCGTTGCAAAAGCCGTCCATTATGATGATCTCAGCGATAAACTCGAGACGCGCGATGGTGAACGACATCTTTATCGACTTGCCAAGGCACGCCATCGTCAGGCCGAGGACATCGAGAAATTCTTGGGCATCAACGATGAGAATGGCCATCTACTGACGAACCGCAAGAGGGCTATGAAACGATGGCATGACTACTTCGAGAGAATTTCGACAGAAGAGTTTGCCCATCCGCCCATCCCTTGCGCCCCTCCTACGCACGGTCCTGTCAGAAAATCACTGTGGAGGAGACGGAAGCGGCTTTGAAGAAGATGAAGCCAGGCAAAGCAACGGGCCCCGATGATATAGCGGCTGACCTATGGAAGTTGAGGTGCTGGAGTCCTGCTGAGTGGCTAACGAAGTTTTTCAACCAGGTTGTTACGGAAAAGAAGGTACCTGGTAGTTGGCAGGAAAGCACGACGATCCCGATATGGAAGAAGAAGGGCAGTCCTGCGGACTGCACGAATTGCCGTCCAATTCGCTTGCTCTCGTACAGCATGAAAATCTTCGAGCGAGTTGTAGATGGACGTATTCGCGATATCGTCCAACTTTCCACCAATCAATGTGGCTTCGTAGCGGGCAGTGGCACCATCGATGCCATACCTGCTGCTCGTCTTCTGGTAGAGAGACATAGCGAAAAGCATAAACCGCTGCACATAGCTTTTCTCGACTTAGAGAAAGCATTTGATCGTTTACCGCGTGAGGTTATATGGTACGCCTTACGACAACATGGTGTTCCCGAAGAGCTTATTGAGTGGGTGCGCATACTTTACTCTGGTCCAAAGAGTAGTGTGCGAGCGCCAGCCGGCACATCGGCGGAGTTTCCTATCTCCGTTGGTGTTCACCAGGGCTCTGCGCTTTCCCCGTTCCTATTCATTGTCGTAATGGATGCCATTTCGAGAGACCTTCAGAAGCCTGCCCCCTAGACGCTGCTGTATGCAGATGACGTAATGCTTGCAAGCGAAGAGAAGAGCGAACTCGAGCGACAAGCGCAAGCTTGGTACGACCGCTTGGCGATGTTCGGGCTCAAGCTAAATGTCAAAAAATCTGAGTACTTGACGACAGCCGTAAACGAAGCCGGGTCCATTGAGATCAATGGCACTGCGCTAGTACGAAGGACAAATTTCAAGTACCTTGGATCTGCAATTGCGTCTGATGGTAGTCTGACGTTCGAGGTGAACTCGCGCGTGAGCGCAGCGTGGTCCAAATGGCGCTCGATGACAGGCGTTTTATGCGACAGGAAGATACCGGAACGCCTTAAATCGAAGATCTATAGAACCATCGTCCGACCAGTAGCGATGTATGGAGCTGAGTGCTGGCCTGCAACCAAGGAGGTTGAGACTCGCCTCAGCGTAATGGAAACGAAAATGCTGCGATGGACGGCTGGTGTTACGCGTCTGGACCGTATTCGCAACGATGAAATACGCCAGAGGTTTGGTGTCGCTCCAATTGCTGACAAGTTACGTGAAGCTCGCCTTCGGTGGTATGGCCACGTTCTTCGAGCTAGTGGTGACACTGTTAGGAAGATTGGCCTTAACGTAGATGTGCCCGGAAAACGGCCTAAAGGGCGGCCGAAGCAGCGATGGCTTGATACGTTGCAGGTGGACCTAAAGGTTGCTGGTATCCATCCCGATCAAGCATTTGATCGCGTAAAGTGGCGTCACCACACCAGAATAGCGGACCCCGCCTCGAAGCGGGACAAACGCTGAAGAAGAAGAAGAAGAAAAAGATCGAAACTTCAGGCCTGAGGTAATCGAGGCCACTGAACACGAATCTGAATTTATTTTCTAATTTTCCGTCAAAATTTCTGTTTATTGTGCAAATTTCGTAAAGGATTCAAGTGTACGACATTGATGCTAGTCGTGGTCGTAGAGAATGCAAATGTGAAGTTAGATTTTGAAAATATCGACGAAGACCGGTCATACAATTGATTCGCCTCAACGAATTCCCCATAGAAAATCAATAGCTCGATCAACTTCAACCGATAATTTCAAAAACGAACTTCAAATTTGTGTTCAGCGAGATCGACTACCCAACGGCTGAAGCTTCGGACCGCAGTCGATCGCCATCAACTGCGGTCAGTATCGCCAATACGCCATTTCCCCACGCCAGTTTTGATGGACTGATGGAAACACGCACGCACACACACTACCCTTCTATGTATAGTAGGATATTGAATGCATTTTCGTTACGGTGAGCTCCTCGACAGTGTGCTATCGAAAACAATCGTTACCGAAATGAACGCCGCTCACAAGAATCATCATTATGCCACATTCGAAATAACCACGTATTCGAAATTCGAATATTATTCGAATTTTCGCACCTCGAATAATCGAATTCGAATAATTATTCGAATTTTCAAACCTCGAATAATCGAATTCGAATAATTATTCGAATTTTCAAACCTCGAATAATCGAATTCGAATAATTATTCGAATTTTCAAACCTCGAATAGTCGAATTCGAATAATTATTCGAATTTGCAAAACTCAAATAATCGAATTCGAATAATTATTCGAATTTGCAAAACTCGAATAATCGAATTCGAATAATTATTCGAATTTACGAAACTCGAATAATCAAATAATCGAAAATCGGATTCGAATAAATTATTCGAATAATTATTCGAATTCGATTATTCGAGCACAAGTATAGTATATACTATGTATTCACATGTATATACATAGAAGCAGGTTTGCACCCCCATAGCAAGTGGTTGTGCGGCCTCTCGAGAGCGACTGTCCGAGTAAAATGTGCTTACGTCTTTAAATTTTTTATGTGTCAGAACATGTCGGACTTCCTTCCACTCTCTACTGTGTCCTATAACGGCCTTTTACTGTTGAAGCAAAAAGGCGTGTATCTCCTTCTGAATTCTAAATACCATCTGCTGGACACCTCTAACGGTGACCGGAACACCTATACCGCTGGGATTTCTGAATTCTGAAGGAATTCATGATTTTTCCTTATGATGCGGGACCTTCACTAAGTTTTCTCGGCTACGTAGGCATCATTAGTGTGCGGTATTATCGCAGCAAAGTGTGTAGGAATTGGAACTTAATTACGCGTGCGTAACTTGTCGAAGTTCACTGATCAACATTAAAGGATAAAAGAAGAGGGGACTGTGTTCTTAAGATCGCTTTGGAATGAGCCGCGCATTCTACTTATGCGAGATGAAGGCAATTTGAATGTGTATTTGACCCATACAATAAATTGCGGTGGACAGCCGATGAACAGTGAACAGTCTGTGTGGTATCCTTTTCACACCAATCGCCGACCCTGTATGGAAGGAAGGCTTCGATGGTCTGGACGGGAAATCCGAACCAGGTACCTGGAATCGGCTGCACGCGAGTCGGCGCCTCCTCCGACTGCTCTACAACACCCTAAACAAGATCAAATATTACCCTTTACTCTAAATACTGTTATGTTCTGTGCCTCTAGGTGAACTCAAGTTTGGTTTCACCATCTTCCGATAAAGTTAGGATCTCAAAGAGTTCCGTACGAGAATCACTGTAACCGGTTAGCCTGTGCTCTGACTAACCGAAACAAGTACTTTTCTCCCAGAAAACTTTACGTGAATTGCCAAAGGACTACCTTCCTAACGGTAAAAGACAATAATCATAGGCCTACGAACGGCTCTGACTTGCTTGGTAGGGATGGGCCGCGCATTCTACCTCCATGGGTCATGGTAGAGGCAATTTGAGTGCGCGTTTCGCCTATACGATGACATGCGGCAACATTAGGCAAGAATAGTACATGCATTAGTCTTCCCACACGAGTGTGATACCAATCCATTTTCTTTCTCGGAGGAATGAAAGGCTTGGTTGGCATGGACAGAGTTTGAACCATGAACCTCGTCTCAAAAAATAGGCGTCAGTAGACGTCTTCTCAGACTGCGTTACCACATGTCCACTCAAGAAGAAAAAGTGGATAAATTGGATAAATGGTGAGAGGCGAATACTGGGATATGACAAGGAGCTCAGCGTAGGTTGTTGAAAACCAGAAGAAGCCAGAGCAACACCATAGTGTGTGCTGATTTGGCTTAGCCCAAGTAAGTCAACAGAGGACTTAGGTGTAACAATCTTTTTGTGGAATCCGACAAGCATTCTATCTTTACGAGGCGTCGTGGAGCGTTTTGAATGCGCAGTTGACCTATACACTTGCTGCGCCTACATAGTCGTTAGACATGTTTATTTGCTTACTTCATCATTCTTGAGTTCTTCAGTGCATTTGCCTGCACTGTCTGAGGGGGCGTCTGTTGTCGCCTTTATTATAATGTGAACCACGGTTTTTAGTTTCATTCACCGACCTTAGAAGAGTAGAAGGATTGCTTGGTCTTGACAAGAACTAATCCTTGAATCGATTCAGGGCGCAGGCAAGAGTGAGCGCCTTTTTCAACTGCGCTATCCGCACTGGTAGAGGTGGGCGTGCTACAGAAGTCGTACCACAAACGTCGTTTAACGGGCGTTCGGATGCAGAAAACATGTCACGGACGTCCGCAACAGTGAAAAGTATTCCTATTCTACGACGTTTAAGCATCAGCCTTGATCGCTTGTCTAGAGACAAGTTGTCGGTTACCATTAAACCTCAAGCTGCGAGTCAAAAAGTTTGTCCGTATCCATATCACATACAAATCTGAATGAACTTCGGTCCCAAGTGTTAGGAATTCAAAAATTATATGAAGGTTTCTATATCAGGAACAATTTGATCGTTTCCTTTGTTCTCATAAATGTTTGCATCCACCATTCTCCGGCGAGCACAGTATCTGACCTGCTCCATAAAGTTCATTATCAATTTATAGACTCTACCAAGAATAGAGGGTAAGGGACGGCGTTACCCAATTTCTCTTGGGATGTGCCAAGCATTCTACTTTATATAACGTCGTAGAGGAGAACTAAATGCGTATTTGGCCATAGAATGACTTATGGTGGCCAGCAGATGAACAAGTCAGAGCTTTACCTTTCCCAGACAAGTCCGGTACCACTTCGCCGACCCCGGAGGAATGGAAGGGTTGGTAGGCCTGAGCGGGAAGTCCGAACCAGGGACTTGGCATCGAGTGCACGCGACAGCCCACATTTTCTCCGATTGCGCTACACGCGTCCATATAAACTGTATTACGGCTTTCTTTTCTACTTCAAAATTTTTAAAGTAAACCAAGCATGTTCTCTTCCTGAGTGAAAGTACATAAGAAAAGAAGGTCTTCCATACGTGGCGTGAACCCACGTTATGTATGCTTTCGGAACTCAAACGCCACTAGTCACATCATCAGAAAGCGTTTCTTCACTTCACAAAGAGCTAATGCCCATCCTCGACGATCGCTTGAAGATAATAAGAAATAGGAATTCTACATCGCTGCTGAACACATGGTCATGTAGACCAGACAAAAATGTGGCCTAACAGGTTTCATTTGCGCCGTGCATTCTACTTCCTATCGATACTTCGACCAACAGACAAAAAATCAGCGTCCAAAGTCACTTGAACCCGGTGTGCACGTATTTATATGTTTTCATCGTGACAAACCAGAACTCCGACAGGAAACGTCCATAGGAAAAACGATGGTACTTGAGAAACTTCCACGAAGGACGTTACCTGTGCGAATCGTGGTTCGTGTAATCGTGTTATGGAGTTGAACGACTCGTTTGGTGCGCTTCTTTTGCGGTGATTCAGAAGGAAGTCGTCGCACTCAGGTGATGTATCCGACGTGGAGTGACTTCACTTTTGCTACCGGGCTTGTTGATGGCACCGACTGGCAGGGCATTTCAGTTGAGATGTGCCGTCTGGAACAGACGTTGCTGCCTCTTCCTTATTGTTGTGCTTCTTCTTCTTTTTCTGTGTATTCACTGTTTTTTTTTTGCCATCTCATCCTGCTTATCCTATGACGTCATCTGCCGTGGTGCTGACTTCGGCGGAATCTCTCTTGATGATGTGTTTCCATACAATTTCTCTTTGAGATTCCTTGAGGACGATTTCCATGTGCTTCGAAATCCATATGGGGGCGATTCTCTGGTCTTCTGTGGGTGTGTGTCTGTCTTCATCACTGTCTTAACATCCTTAATTTGCGGTCTATTCAGCACTGCCCAGCTCATGCTCCTCCTTACCCAGGATTTAACGTTCACTTCCGTGGAGCAGTGTAGGCCTGGCTACTGTTTAACAGAGCTTTCCCCTGAGTGTCCTGGAGCATTTGCGGTTGCAGCGGATTCCTGCATGTTCCCTCCGCTTGAATAAGGATGTGTTTCTTCGTTTCCTGACCGCCTCTTCCGCACTTGCTTCCTCGGATGGGCCATTTCCGAAGTAACGGAATTCCTCTAACTTGATCCTTTCTACCAGACAGTCTGGAATGGTACTAGCGCACTGTTCTTCACCTTCATTAGATTCAGCCAAATGTTGTTGTCTGTGTAAGCATCTACCTCTCAGCCACCGCTGCACCTTTGAATTTGTCCAGGTATCCTAGTTGGGGGTGGAGAAACTTCTACCAACAACGACGGCAAATTTCAGAGTGCACTATTTTACCGAGGCAACACATTGCGCTAATCTAAGGAAGTACCTTTTAATAAAATTTCCTAAAGGGGATAGGTCACCCTGTTTCTGTTTCTTTTCTAGCGGTGGCTTTCGATAAGGATAGACCAGCTCCCTATCCTCCAGTTCTTGGCTGTTGATGCCAGAGTGATTTCTCCACATGGAGGCAGGTGCTGAGCCTCTGGCACCTTCACTATGCTGTCGAGCGGCAGTAGGAAGCGGAACGGACTTACAAGGACGTCTGTGGGAAACCCCAACGATCCTCAACAGGACCTAAATGAGCTTTGAGGACATCTAACAGAGAGCACAGCAGTGAAATTCGTTTTAGCTGCAGGCCACTGGGTGGTTCAAAATGGCAAAAAATTTGTCGGCTATAATAACTCATGGAGGGGAGGACGGCGTGCGCATTCTCTCCCACATAACTGGTGCTAGTCATTTTGCCGCGCTCATTTTAAACCCAACTCGTGTAAGCTTTTCAATTTTAATCCAGTCGTGGTTCCTTTTTTCTTTTCTTCGGCACACGGTTTAACTCGGTGGTATCCATTATTCTCAAACCCACAGCAAGTCGAAACGGGCTTTCTAGGCGACAAATTTTGCCATTTTTTACTGCTCAGTGACCCGAATAAAAAAGCCTCATCCCTGTGCTTTTTGTTGGATATCCGACAAGACCATATAAGTTTTATTGAGAATCGCAGAAGTACACAAAAGGGCGCGTGTAGCGCAGTCGGATGGGGTGCCGGCTGTCAAGTGCACCCGATACCAGGTTCTTGGTTCGGATATCCCGCCCATGCTAACCAAGTCTTCAATCCCTCTGGGGTCGGTGGATTGGTAGCAGATTTGTCCGGGAAGGACAACGCGCTGACTTATTCATCAGCTGGCCACCCCAAGTCACTGAATCACCAAATACGCATTCAAATCGCCTCTACGACATCCCGCAGAAGTAGAATGCATGGAGCATGCCAGAGAGGGATTTGAGTAACGTCGCCCTTTTCGCTTGTAATACTTAGTTCACAGAGATGCTTGTTAGAGCCAACGATGGATAAATGCCCACTACCATGCCAGAATTCTTCACCAGTCCATGCGAGGTAGGTATCGCCCCAAGCGGTCAAGCCATCTCCTGACCCCACACTGAGAACGGCATGTAGTGATTTGCATCTCTAATCCCTTACTTGGGTTTCTGCGACACCTTCACTGCTTTCTGATCATGCGAGGGCTCTTATTTAAATTCTGGGGATGTGGTTGTGCGGTATAGAATGACGCACGCATCTGACGATTCACGGTTGCCCTCCCGACTAGGATAGGTGCCACATTCCTTACGACCGTAGTAAGATGTTCTGGGAGGCTTCAAAAGGCTTTTCGGAAGACAGAGCGGGTAGAGTGTTTTAGGTGCTATCCAGGTCGAGGAATGCCTTCGCCTCTCCTAGCATTTCCCCATCACTCGTGAAGCGACGAAGATGGTGATTGTGACCGGGCTCTCGGCCATGAAGCTGAACTGCTCCTGCAGCAGACGTTATGGCCACCGGCAAAAAAGCAGCCTGTGCGTGTCATCACATCCAGACTTTTCGTTGTCGACGACGTCGTCATCGTGTCGCCTTCTTCGATCGGCGATGCTCCCACAATCTGTCCGTCCGACACGCCCGCAGGCGCCTTCACCAGCGGTCGGTCGGTCGGTCGGTCATCTTAGTCAGCAGCGTCTATTCAAATCTGGTTATGCTGGCTTTCCGAATATCCTATCGAAGACGTCACTGGCTAACGCCTGCCATTTGTGTGGCGATACCGATCCAGTTTCCAGCGATCGGCGCGCACACCCAGCCAGCCAGCGCGCATCGTCGCAGCATGTAGTCGTCGCCCGAATCCCTCACTTTTTCGGCCCATCGTATCGAAATCGTCCCCTCTTATGCAATCATGCTGTCGAAGCGTTTCCGCTCGCCAAGACCAGTTCCGCATAGCTTCAGTGAAAAGCTCGCGCTCGATCCGTCTCTCATTTTTGCTCGCAGCTGATCGGCATCCGAAGCAGAAGTAATGAATACAACGCTTCTTACGTCATCTTCGCGTGTTGGTGCTCGTGTTCGTCGCTCGCTCATCATCTCGCATCCGTCTTCTCCAAAAGAACAACCGCCAACCATGCCGTTCAGTTCAGTCATCCACGAGAACATCGCATGCCGCCGTCGTGCCTAGGGAGCTGTTGAATGTATGAATCTCATGATTCGTTGCCTCGTACTGATCTGCCTAGCTTCGTCTACTCTGGTATGTTTCCATTCGTTATCCATTTTCATTGTCTACTGGAGTACTCGCTCTTATACAGCGCGGCTACAGTTTCATCGAAAATTCATGATCATCTGCATGCACGAACAGCGGCGATCATAGCGGTGTTCCACGAGATTAAACGGGTCTCGATTTGCTAGCCACTGCGGGAGATGGATTTCGACAACAGGACGGCTACAGTGTTTTCGAGTTCTACGCATGTGACGAACTCCAGCTGAAGCGTGATACCTTTGGGCGGAAAAATGCCTAGAGTGCAGAACCTTGTCATCAAAATCTTTTTTTTCTCAAAAATTCGGGAAAATTTGTATTTATGCCCGTTTTTTTGCTGCAAGATAGCTAACTCCCTTTTTTATTTTCAATTTAGACATAGGAAAAGTAGTATACTTCCAAGCAGTTCAATGTGCAGTTAAAACAAAAAGTGCAACATTGACGAATAAACTATTTGAATTATTAAATTCAGACATCGAATGTCTAAGGAAAATATTAAAAGGCTTATTTTGCTACTGTTTTTACTCGAGCATTTTTTGTAGCATCCTCCTTCTGGTTCATCGGTCGTTGAAGCTACACTATTTTCCTATTTAAGATTGTTTAATTAACTACTAATTATTAATTATTTAACTAACTCTTAAAGTAACTCTATTCTGCTAGCGGTGTGTTTTATCGAAACAGTAAATTTTTCAATTTAAAATAACAATAGTTTTAGAATTTCATACATTTTTTTGCAGGACAAAATTCATCGGTCTAGTTCTTCTTCTTCTTCTTCTTCAGCGTCTGTCCCGCTTCGTAGCGGGGTCCGCTATTCTGGTGTCATGACGCCACCTTTCCCGATCCAGCGCTAGATCAGGGTGGACACCAGCCGCTTTCAAGTCCGTATGTAACGTATCAGCCCAGCGCTGCTTCGGGCGCCCTCTAGGCCGCTTTCCTGTTACCTCGAAGTTAAGGCCTATCTTGCGGACGCTGTCTTCTTCTCCACGCAGAACGTGGCCGTACCATCGTAAGCGAGCTTCGCGCATCTTGTCCGCTATCGGCGCGACACCGAACTTCTGCCGAATAGCTTCGTTTCGGATGCGGTCCATGCGCGTGACTCCAGCCGTCCAGCGCAGCATCTTCGTCTCCATGACGCTGAGGCGCGTTTCAACTTCCTTGGTCGCAGGCCAACACTCAGCGCCGTACATCGCTACTGGCCGGATGACTGCCCTGTAGATCTTTGACTTAAAGCGCTCCGGTATCTTCCTATCGCAGAGCACCCCAGTCAACGAGCGCCACTTGGACCAAGCTGCACTCACGCGTGAATTCACTTCGACCATCAGTTTGCCGTCAGACGCGACTGCTGATCCCAGGTACTTAAAGACCGCAGTGCGTGGAAGCTCGATGCCGTTAACCTTGATGGAGGTGGACTCGGTAACGTCCGTCGTTAAATACTCGGTCTTCTTCACGTTCAATCTGAGTCCAAACCGCTCCAAGCGATCACACCAAGCTTGCAACTCTCGCTCGAGTTCTCCTTTATCTTCGCTAGCGAGCATCACGTCATCGGCATAAAGCAACGTCCAAGGGACGGGCTTCTGAAGATCTCGTGTGATGGCATCCATGACGACAACAAAGAGGAGTGGGGAAAGCGCAGAACCCTGGTGCACCCCGACAGAGATGGGGAACTCCATCGAGGTTCCAGCTGCAGCTTGAACTCGACTCTTTGGACAAGAGTAGAGAATTCGCACCCACTCTATGAGCTCTTCGGGAACTCCATGATGTCGCAAGGCGTACCATATCACTTCACGCGGTACGCGGTCAAAGGCCTTCTCCAAGTCGAGGAAGGCGATATGCACTGCCTTCTGTTTCTCGCGATGCTTCTCTATCAGGAGGCGAGTGGCGTGTATGGCATCAACGGTGCCACAACCAGCCACGAAGCCGCACTGACTGCTGGACAGCTGGACGATGTCCCGAATTCGTCCATCGACAATTCGCTCAAAGATCTTCATGCTGTGCGGAAGCAAACGAATCGGACGGTAATTGGAGCAGTCTGCAGGACTGCCCTTCTTCTTCCAAATCGGGATCGTCGTACTTTGGCGCCAACACTCAGGCACTTTCTTCTCCGCCAAAACCTGATTAAAGAACTTCGCCAACCACTCAGCAGGGTACCAGTACTTGGACTTCCACAAATCAGCTGCCACGTCATCGGGCCCAGTCGCTTTGCCTGGCCTCATCTTCTTCAAAGCCGCTTCAGTCTCCTCCACGGTGATCTTCTGAACGGGGCCGTGGGTTGGAGCCGTTGAAGGGATGGCTGGATGAGGAAATTCTACTGTAGAGATTTCCTCAAAGTAATCGCGCCATCGCTTCAATGCCTTCTTGCGGTCCGTAAGAAGATGGCCGTTCTCATCATTGATGCCGAAGAACTTCTCGATGTCCTCGGTCTGGCGATGGCGATTCTTTGCAAGTCGGTACAGATACCGCTCACCATCACGAGACTCGAGCTTCTCGTTGACATCTCCATAATGAGTGGCTTTCGCAACAGCCACGGCCTTCTTTGCAGCTTTCTTCGCTTCTTGGTACTTCTGCCAGTTATCGGCTGTCTTTTCGCCGAGAAACACGTGATAGAGCGACTTCTTCTCTCGAACCTTCGCTTTCACGTCGTTTGTCCACAGCCATGTCTGCTTGTCGACCTTCCGTCGCCCAGGCTTCGTAATGCCGAGTTCTGACTGTGCAGCTTGACGAATCGCGTCGGTCGCCTTCTTCCAAGTTTCGTCGACAGTCGTGACTGTCGGTAACCGCACGCGAGAAATCACAGCTGCTTCCTTCTCTCTGATTCGCCACCACTTAATTCTAGCTGCACCGCATCGCTCAACCTGCTTCAGCCTCGGAGGGGCGATCTTCAAAGTGCAGATCAGCGGTCGATGCTGTGGGGCGACCGTCTCATACGGCACGATCTTCGCGTCTGTGACAAGACTCCGGTCGCGATCTCTCACAAGGACAAAGTCTATCTGAGACTTGGAGCTCCCACTATAGTATGAGATGAGGTGGGAGTCGCGTTTTCGGAAAACGGTGTTCACAATGGTGAGATTATGCGATTCCGCATACTCAAGAATGCGCTCACCATCGGCGTTACGTGATCCGTATCCGAACCCACCATGACAGCTGTACCCGTCTTTCGTAGCACCTACGTGCCCATTAAGGTCACCAGCGACTATGATGACATCTTTCGACGGTACCACTGCTGTCTTCTCATCAAGCAGGCTCCAAAACTCTTCCTTGGCATGATCCGAGCAGCCAGTCTGCGGAGCATACGCTGAGAAGAAGTGATAGAGTCGCTCCTTAGCGGCGACAACGATCTTCATCAATCGATCGTCAAAGCGCTCGACGCTTACAATCGAGTCACGAAATCGTTCGGAGACGATTATTCCGACACCACTGGTGGTCCTGGGACTTCCACATAGAACGGCCTTAAAGCCACGTCCTATATCCCTTGACTTGCGGCAGGACCACCTCGTCTCCTGCACCGCACAGAAATCAACTCTTCTACGCTCCAGTGCTTCAACCAACTCGCACGAGCGGCCCGTCAACGTACCCACATTCAGCGTAGCCACGCGGGTCCTGCTTACGTTACGGGACTTTCGGACTAGCTCAGTTGCCCCCCCGATGCCGTCCTCGCATCAGGGACCCTCGCATACTTCTCACACTCGCCGGGCTCTGCGAGTGCGCGTCGGCTCCCGCGGACGCCGTAGCACTATCTCGAAACACTTGAGCTGTCATACACCATGTGATGTGACATGGGTCTTCGTAGGCCGGCCTGTCACAAGGGCCTGTCGCCTGCAATCGAGTGTCCGTGTTCGGCTTAACTCGCAGAGCGAGTAGTTTCCAGTGGCACCACGTGGAGGAACGGACATCGCCACCATTCATCGGTCTAGTTCTGGAGCAGTTTTTTTTTTTCCGTTTATTTTTTATTAGTGACTAGTGTAATTTTACATTCGTAATAGCAGGTTGATAAAGAACATGCACGGTGCATGAGAAGTTCATGACTAACTGGGCTGTGCGAGGTTCCAGTAGGGAACCGAAGCCTAATCGGGTACTAATGTTAAAGAACGTTAGCAACACGTGAGTAGGTAGCTGTTGCTCTCAGTTCTTTGATTGGCTGGCGCTTCCTTTTCCGCGCCCCCTGCAGCTGGCTGGGCATAAACTCCCTCTGTACCGTCAGCATTTTTGCATGTCTTTAAAATGTTGTCATGAAGCTGCTTGACTGACTTTTGCTCATGGATGAGTTGCTCTCTAGGCGCCAGACGACTACGACAGTCGGTCTTGGTGTCCCACAGAAGAAGCTCTTTAGCTGATCCTGGCTAAAAATCTCTTGCTGTTTTGTATGCCTTTGGCGGTATGCTTTGAGTTGCTCAAAGGCAGGACGTTCATGCTTTCTGGTCAATTTTACAGCCGTTTGGCAGCTTCAGGTCGTAGAAATTAGAAGCTGAACATGCCTGATCTGATAAGAAGCTTTAAAAGAGCATTTAAGAAAAGTGTTGCCGTAAAAAACTGCACCAGAATCTAAATATATGTTATTAATAATATAATATAATATATTAAGAGATATATGTTGCTTTCAAAGAGATTTTAATTAAATGGCATTCTTCTTCTCCTTCTTTCGTTCTCAGCTGCTGACAGAGAAGTCACAAAACCAGCAATTTTTCACGGCAGCTTCTTGGAAATCACAGCGATGAAAAAACTGCCGATTCGATTGGTACTTAAGCGTTTGTCACGTTGGAGAAAGAAACTGGAAAACCGCTTTTATTCCATTTCGATTAAATCGATGGCAGTTTCTTGTTTGAAGCGAAATGGAGCAGAAGGGAAAGTGGTTTCTTTCACTGCGCTGTGACTCATCGCATCACGTTCTTCTGACCCAGCAGCTTCTTTCGTCATCGTTTTTCGGCTTTCCAGAGGATAGGATCGTCTCCCGAAAAACTCGCTTTCGCATGAGAAATGTACTAAGCAATTAGACGTGACTTCCTGCAAGAAGAGTTTTTTCAAAGATCGTAGAGATTTGTGCTGTTCTGTTAAAGAAGTCTAGACGCACTTTTCCCGAATGGTATACATACAACTCGCGCCATGCTTTCATATGTGAATTGAGATTTTTGAGTCGATTGAATGTGTTGGGGTAAGTCTACTTCAGCTGTAGCATGAAAACAATGTCGTTTCTTCTATTCAGCCGCTATAGCCTAAAACATGAAAAGTGGGTGGAATTCCATTGATCTGATTGATTGATTTACGGATCGATATACGCGCTTGTGGATAATGTATCAAATGTTCACATGTGGTTCTTTTTGTGCTCCTTCTTCAATTGAAGCCGGCGCGTTCGAGTGCCGCCTGGTGCAGGAAGTTCAATCGCAAAACGGTAGCTGAACCCCCTTAATTATATTAAGGCACCTGCCACTGTTTTATGCATTTTTTTTTACTAGAGCGGTTGAGCGGATGCTGTTTTGTGGCAATCAAAACACTTGCGACGAGCGGAAATCGAACCAGCACCCTCCCCTCTTTCAGCGGAATGCTTGCAAGTTACGCCAACAAATGTGTAAAACATTAACGTTATCATTTATGAGGCCTTCAATTTAACTGGTTCCATACTGATATCAGCAGTTGATTGATCTTGATATAACGGGTGACTGGTGTTAGGTCACAAGGATACCGTTGATGTTGCGTTACTGAAATCAAAGCAGCTGCTGATGTGATCGGCTAGCATCCTGCCCGGAAAGCAGAGGATGCAGATTCGAAAAGATGTGTATTTGTGTTCGGTGTATTTCACACTATTTTGAGAACGGCAATGACTTGCAGTGGTGATCCTGATTAGAGTCACTGATTTAGTAGTGGTAGTGCCATCAACAACAAAAAAAGAATGATGAAATATGAATGGTCCTTGGATATTTGCATCTTTGTTATAGTCTTGAAGAACGACGGTGTGGCGTACTCTCAGACGGGAAACAAAATAGGCAGTAGCACTCCATTCTATCAATCCAACTTCTTGCTAATATTGCTATTATTGTTTATAATAATAGTATTTATTTTGAATCCAATTATTGGCTGGCATTTTAACCAGTTCTTCTAGTTCACATGTCGTAATTAAGGTTGATGGTAATTTTTCAAAAATAACAACGGTCAAAAATCGAACGGATTAGTTGCAGAGAAGGGACTGAAATCTACATTTGTACCAAACCGACAAGATTATTAGATCATCCAACATAGAACAAAAGGCAACTTGTGACGAAGTGTTTTCTGTCTTCTGTCGCTTTGACCTGGCAGTTCACTGGTCTTGAATATTTTCCATTTTGTGCTACCATCGAGCAGTTGCTAAGTGCATTTCCGCTGCTATTCTCATACCCCAGCTTGTAGGTCTCTTTCTATCATATTTCCGCACTAAAATCGTGTTGGCTTTAACTTTTAATGTAGGCGATATTAGCCTCGTTTTCAATTACTTAAAGGATAAAGGATAAAGGACGGCGTTACTCAACCCCTTCTGGGATGCGCCAGCGCATTCTACTTCTACGGGATGTCGTGGAGGCGACATGAATGCGTATTTGGCCATACAATGACTTGCGGTGGCCTGCCGATGAACAAGTCAGTGCTTTATCCTTCCCAGACAAGTCTGGTACCAATTCACCGACCCCGGAGGGATGGAAGGCTTGGTTGGCCTGAGCGGGGAATCCGAGCCAGGAACCTGGTATCGGGTGCAGACGACAGTCGCGCCTCCTCCGACTGCGCTACACGGGCCCTGTTTCAATTACTTACAATGAAATATTTAATACGAAAGCTGGGAAAAGCAACGGACGAGACATAGGTGCGCTCCTCGAAGGTTAATATTCAAGTAGTACTATAATCTAAGCAAGTTGGATGTACAATACCGCTCCTGTCTTTTGGTTTTTGGGCGGAATAGACGGAAAAAACCGCCGTTTCCGCCGCTTTTCCATAACTCCCTTCAAAGTGTTTCGATCAGAAAATAAAAGCAACCATCCGAATCCACGCTGGATGATCTATCCAACGATGTAGGTAGCATACAGCGTTTCTTAAAAAAGTTGATTCAGTGACCTACATAGTCTCGACGGCGGCGGCCTCCCTTCGTCGCTCGAGATAATTGCTCCCACAGGGAATCTCTCCCTGGCTGGTCGGAGTAAGCACTTTCTGAGCAAATTTCTCGTCTTGCGCTTGTGGTACGCTCTGCATAGTACACTTTTCCGTAGCTAATAAAAAATTGCGATCATTTTGATCTACTTTTTTCTAAAATTTTCCTCATCTAGTCCTCCAGATTTTTGGAAATTGCCCGATTTCATGGGCTGCCTCTTGGTCTCGGTTTCGTCCACGAAAACTGAAAATTCAATATTCAACTGAACTATAGATAATTCGCAATGTAGCCTAGGGAAAGCGATCACAGTAAAGTAGTTCGAAAACTATCGGCTGCTAAAGCCGCCTACCGGGTCAATTGTTGATAGAAAATGGGATTTTTGCCAAACCAAGTGGACGATAGAAGCCTGGATTTTAGGAGGACGGACCACAAAATGAGAGGTTCACGGCAGTGCTCTGTCACCTTCCACCTGTGACCTTCTTGGCTTGGTAGTGGATTTTAACACATGTAAACAAGCGGCCAAACTTCATAGGAGGTGCGAAATGGCTCCAGCACAATTTCGGCTGAAAAAGTTGTTCCAGAATGGAAAACTTTCTCAACCAGTGATTTCCCCAGTGAATTCTGAGTCGAATAATGTTACTTTCTAAACTTTTCCACTACTTTAACCATTTTCTAAAATTCTGTGATAGCTCGCCTGACCGTGGGGTGCGGTCTGAGCCACGATTAGGTCGACCGCCGCTCTACCAGAGTAGTGACCTCACGCGACCCCCTTGATGTCCAATGCCACCCAGTAGGCTACCGCCTCTGAAGGTCCATTGTACTCCGGCTACTTATTGATTTTCCGCAAATAAGAACTCAATTAGGTTTTTTAAAAATCAAAGTTATCACTCATAATTAAAAAATCTCCCAGCACCACTGAATGGTCATATTGTACTATTTTATTTAATTTTGTACTATTTTATTTAATTTTTAAAAGAAAAAAGCTCTTCTTAAAAGCTTTGCATTGAAAATTTGAAAAAAAATTAGCTGCTTCCTTCAGTATCTCTCAGCATAGGGAAAGACATGCTTCATCTAAAAAATTAACCTTATAGAAACCTGAAAGGTAATTTTTCAATGTAAAGCTTTTAAGAAAAATACGGGCTCCTCTGAGAGATGTAGGCTAAAACTAGGATCAAGGATCTTCGATTTCATATTTTCAATGCAAAGCTTTAAAAAATAAATAAAGTAGTACAAAATTAAATAAAATAGTACAATATGACCACTCAGTGGTGCAGTGGAGATTTGATTGATTTTTTAGTGGAGATTTTCTAATTATGAGTGATAACTTTAATTTTTAAAAAACCTAATCGAGTTCTTATTTGCAGAAAATCAATAAGTAGCCGGAGTACAATGGTCCTTCAGAGGCGGTAGCCTACTGGGTGGCATTGGACATCAAGGGGGTCGCGTGAGGTCACTACACTGGTAGAGCGGCGGTCGACCTAATCGTGGCTCAGACCGCACCACACGGTCAGCCGAGCTATCACAGAATTTCAGAAAACAGTGAAAGTAGTGGAAAGTTTAGAAAGTAACATTATTCGACTCAGAATTCATTGGGAAAATCACTGGTTGAGAAAGTTTTCCATTCTGGAACAACTTTTCAGCCGAAATTGTGCTGGAGCCATTTCGCACCTCCTACGAGGTTTGGCCGCTTGTTTACATGTGTTAAAATCCACTACCAAGCCAAGAAGGTCACAGGTGGAAGGTGACAGAGCACTGCCGTGAACCTCTCATTTTGTGGTCCGTCCTCCTAAAATCCAGGCTTCTATCGTCCACTTGGTTTGGCAAAAATCCCATTTTCTATCAACAATTGACCCGGTAGGCGGCTTTAGCAGCCGATAGTTTTCGAACTACTTTACTGTGATCGCTTTCCCTAGGCTATATTGCGAATTATCTATAGTTCAGTTGAATATTGAATTTTCAGTTTTCGTGGACGAAACCGAGATCCAAGAGGCAGCCCATGAAATCGGGCAATTTCCAAAAATCTGGAGGACTAGATGAGGAAAATTTTAGAAAAAAGTAGATCAAAATGATCGCAATTTTTTATTAGCAACGGAAAAGTGTACTATGCAGGGCGTACCACAAGCGCAAGACGAGAAATTTGCTCAGAAAGTGCTTACTCCGACCAGCCAGGGAGAGATTCCCTGTGGGAGCAATTATCTCGAGCGACGAAGGGAGGCCGCCGCCGTCGAGACTATGTAGGTCACCGAATCAACTTTTTTAAGAAACGCTGTATGCTACTTACATCGTTGGATAGATCATCCAGCGTGGATTCGGATGGTTGCGTTTATTTTCTGATCGAAGCACTTTGAAGGGAGTTATGGAAAAGCGGCGGAAACGGCGGTTTTTTCCGTCTATTCCGCCCAAAAACCAAAAGACAGGAGCGGTATTGTACAGATAGCATGTCGGCTTAAACAGCTTGTTCTAGGGTATTCACCACAAGCTCACGAAACGAGAACTTCAGCATGTGTTCGGAGTTGAGGAGGTACATCAGGTAAGGAATTAACGCGCTGCCAACAGGACCATGGATCAGAAGAGGCAGAATTGATGTTGTTGCAGGTTCCAGAATATGAGCTGATCAAAACCGAGAAATATCACAAAGAGGATGGCGGCCTGCGGATACGATTCACTGCCTGGGGCGATGAGTACGTGCTCGACTTGAAGCCAAACACTGGGCTCATTAGTCCTCATATAGTGAGCTCCAGCTTCTTCGATTCTAGCTACTTCTTCGAAAACACACCTTTGGAAAACTTGTGGCAAGATATTAGCCTGGTTGAAAATTGTGTTTGTAGGTTTCGATTGTCCGAAATGGCTCCGAAGTCAGGGAGCGAAAAGGCTTGGAGCTGGATCACAACTGCCATTTTCAAGTGAGTCATCTCCTTACAATCAAGTCGGTTCAGAACAATTCATTCTCCTTTTCAACTTGGTTCTCTCTTTTTCCGTTCTCCATTTGATTGCTATCATGTCCTCCTCTCCCTCTCTCCTATTCTTTTCCTGCCTCGCAGACAACTATGCCATCAAACCGCCTAGGAATAAGTGCTCAGTGACGTAACGAAACGGTACGAGTGTGTGTTGGTCAGTTTAGTCTTCAGATTTGTACACATCCACATAAAACATTAAAAAATCAGTTTTGTTAAAATTAAGAGCATAAAAGAGCAAGAGACGGCGCTCCTTCGCCGAGTAGAGTTCGATTCCTCGGCTACGTATTCAATCACATATTAAAGTATTTAAGAAAGACGGACTGCTACTCAGTTTTCGGAGAAGCCAATGTATTGGATGTGCTAAACCATTAGTTTTCGTGACTTTCATAAGGTGTTTGTGGAGAAGACCTTACATGAATTGAGTCCACAAAATGGCGTTGGATTTGAGTGCGTGGCTTACTCTATGGCGCCGTCTAGCCGACGCTGCTAAAACGGTGAATTTTGCCTTCCGTTCACGGAAAAGCTAATTCTTAGGATATTTAAACTTGAGAAGAAGTCTGATTAGGATAAACAATAAAGATCGACATTGGCAAGTATCGTTGCGATAGACGTCACGCATTCTGCCTAACGAGACATCGTGGACAAAAAATTGAGCAAAAATGAGTATTTGGCCTATGCAATGACTTATGATAACCAGCCGACGAGCAACTCAGTGTTTCCTCCTTACCGCACTAATTTTGTACCAGTTCACCGACTTCGGAACTCTGGAAGACTGTCCTGGGCGGGACCTGAACCAGTCGCTTTGATTGGTGGTGCAAGCGACAGCCGACGCCTTCTCCGACTGCGCTAGCACGCTTTTAGTGTGATAAAGGGGATATTATGCACTTAATTAATTCCGCTAGAGTTTTCAGATGATCAGAATCCCAACGTCTCTAGAATTCCTGGTAAAAGTGATGGTGGTGTAAGTATAAAGGGGATCCACGCTGTGTTTCTGGCAGATTTGCAGGTGTCCAACGTCAGACTTGGATTTTCTACAGTAGTTATAGTGGGCGTTTATACATGCTGGCGGAGTGGCGTTCTACACCCCGCCCTTTAAACAGAGGCATGGCAAATGTCTGCGTCTCCACTATCTCGTAAGGCAGCCACTGGACTTCGAGCAAGCCCAGGAAGTTGGAGATGGGCGGGCCGGGGGAACGAGGAGGTAGAACGCTCGACTCCCATCCATGCTTAACGTTTTTATTTCATATGCTTTAAATAAAATCCTCGAACTTTGTGGAGGAAAACCAGGGCAGCCTCCTTTTTACACCTGCACCGTGATGGGCATGGCGCAATCCGAAGCGACCTCAACCTTGATTTACTGAGCTGTTAAGGATCATAGCAACGAAAAAGAAGCCTTTTCAATTTTAGGGAACAGTTTCGTCCCACGGACGCGTGCCGGTTGCGATTTCGGACTGTCGATCACTCATGGGTACGCTGGTCATGGACGACCATTTTCTGGTTCTTCAGACGGTACCACATCGAATTCGTCACCATAACGTAATCTACTACATATTCACTTCTTCCAATGATAAACTGTACTGTAGAAACTCCGAAATTCTAGACCAAAGAACATCTCGTCTTCAAGCGATCCCCCAGCCTTCTCACGCCATTCGAGCGAAATATCGAAGAGGAGATCATTCGATTGAACGATATTCAGGAGCCATTCTGTGACACCAGTGAGAGCATCGACGATCCCATCACAGGTAATTATTGAACCATTGAAATTTTGTGGATAGATTTCAAGGTAAAAATAGTTTATAAGAAATTGGCGAATTAGGTCCAAGAATCTACACTTCAACCTCAGTTTCCTTCATGCCTTTTCTATATATTTTGCGCTTTGAAACTTGACGATATTGCCGAGAATAGACGCCATTTCGTGTATGGCGCGTACTATTGATTACTCCGTCGTCCGCGGAAAGTTCTGCTACGATGGGCGGAGTCATGGCGTTTTCACAGACGAATATAAATTAACATATATGTAATGTAATAAGCGCAGATTAACAACGAATGAAAAGTAAACAATATGGGCAACAATATTTCGGACGCGCCAAGCATTCAAATCCTACGGGATGTCGTTATAGAGTTGGAGTGGCCATTCCATGGATAATAAACATAAGATGTTGCGTTTTTCATGAAAAGGGTCGTGCGTTTTGCATCCAGTGATTGCCAGGAAAAAAGCAGGTACTTTCCTGGCAAATGGCCAGCGCTGCGGCGCCGCGCAATTGTACCCGCGCATATCGGCCAACTATGGAACAAGATCAGAGAACCGGCTACGGGGCAAGTAACAGTCCGGGGTGTATAACTGAAGGGCATCGAATGGTCTAGGAAAGGAACTCAAGGATGTGGCTCATCTAACTTCTTCGTTCACATATTGGTGTTCCTTTCGTTGTTCTGCCTCGATCTTTCAACGGTACAGCAATGAGTCGTTTGAGCGGGAGATATCGAAAGGCCCATTAAAGGATAAATGATAATTGACGGCGTTCATCAATCTCTCTTGGGATCTGTCGGGGACTTCGGACGCCGAGCAGCGCGGTGCTAGACCCCGTTTATACTTCGACGCCATGCGACGCGACGCCACGTATTGTGGCCACATTGATCGGGCGACGCGATCGATCAATTTGGCCGCTATGTATGCCGTCACGTCGCTCAGCGTCGGAAGTATAAAAGGGGCCTTAGGCCCTGTTTATACTTCGCCGGCGAGCGATGCGACGTCATGTATAGTTAACACATTGATCGAGCGACGCGATAAATCAATTTGGCTACTATATGTGCCGTCGCGCCGCGCTACCGCAGCAGTGTGAATGAGCTTTTAGGGAATCTACCTGTATCGATTAGGTGATGTAGACAATCGATATTGACAGTGTTCATAATGCTGGGCCGCTGCGCGGCGAATCTATTAATCTCGCCTTCGTCGACCTCGGAAGGGTGGAAAGCCTTGTTGGCCTAGGCGGGAAACTCGAAACAGTAACCTAGATTCGGGTGTAGGCAACAGCCGGCTTCTCCTCCGACTTCTCTACCGCTCTCCATTCAGAGCCCAATCTACGCATTAACGTTAGGATATTTGGTCTAATATGAGCAGATCCCGGGTCACCTTAAAAAGTGAAAAACAGCTACAAGTTTAGAAAATTATCGGGGTTCTCCTTTACAGTGTATTAATTCATTAAGCACTTAGAATAGTTTATTAAGTACTTAAGCATGTCTTAAAAATGACCGCACTGTTTTGAAATTTATAAAAATTTATAAAATTCCTATTCTCCCCACTACGCAGTTCGCTTCGAATCCATGTTAAATGGAGTGAAGCAAAGAATTTCCGCTGTGTTGCATGGAGTGGGTGCGCGATGCACCTATCCATTATGTTCGTTAATTAGTGAAAAAGCGCGACTGAACTGGAGTTGTGCAAAGGAGAATTCCAAGTTTTTTGCAGCTGGTTTTGATGTATCGTTGATTCATATGCTGCGCATATGAATCAACGATACATCTTGGTAAACCGGCTTGGTTAACCGGACTTTCATCATCAATCAAACAGAAATCTTATGCAGTTCATGGCGCAATTTGTTCATATAGCAAACCGAAAAGTGTCGGCCTTTCTGTGCCTTAAAAATTTTTAAAAGAACATTTGCATGTAGGGGTGCAAGAAGTCGATGGTTGCAGAACTGCGTACTCATTTTTTGAAATTCTTGTGTGAATCAATAATAAATTTTCAAAACGAGTCAAAGGATTTTTTGCCGATGTTACTTTTGACCATTAGCACATTGACGACAATATGAGCCACCGGTGGCTCATGCCTTTTCGCGCCATTTTTTTTTCTATTCCTGCCATCGGTTTTTATAGATGTTTTCTCTGTTACCTAATTACTTGTGATAGGAGAATGTCCAACAGGAATAAGCAAGAAAATTGTCTTTGCTTTCATTAGATATATCGAATTAAAAAATTTTACTAGGAGGGAGACCAATTCTACAATCACATCAATTCAAGTCAGTATTTTTCACCCAAAGTTTGCCCAAGGAGGTTATTTGGGGTGCTGATCACGAACCTGACATCCTTGTTCAAGATTTGGGCCGACTGCGGTAGACTGCGGTAGGCACGGGTGAGTAAGGATGTCGGAATGATGGTCACCGATTTCTATGGAGGTTATTTAGGGTGCTGATCACGAATCTGACGTTTTTGGTATCACAGTGGAGACGGTAGGATACGGTAGATACGGGTAATCGCCGATAGCCTCAGTCACCCGTGCCTACCATAACCTACATTAGTCCACCGTTATAACAAAACGGATGTCGGATTCGTGATCAGCACCCCAAATAACCCCCTGGGCGACGTTTGGGGGAAAACGGTGATCATGACCTCAGCAGCCTTAGTCGCCCGTACCTACAGTAACCTATCGTAATCGGCCGAAATTTCATACACGGACATCAGGTTCGTGATCAGCACCCTAAATGACCCCTCTGGTCGAAGTTTGATAGGAAAAGCATATAAGACAAAAAGTGGTCTGGGAGTGACATGAGCCACCAGTGGCTCATAGCGCACGCGCGTAGAAACGCGCTCGTGTCCCAGGCGGCTTTCTGCCGCAAAACGCGATTGTCGTCAATGTGTTAAAACGCATTCGTTTTGGCTACATTATCTTGCCCTTCGGTGCTTATGTAGCACGATAAAGGAATTTTATCGTATAGAATGATCTAAAACTATATACTAGCGGTCAGCTGCTGGTGAACTTGATGTGATGACAACATAGGATTGTAGAGTAAAACCGCGTGACACGCCCTCCACCGGCAATTTCGCAAAATTCGAATGTTTCACACGCGTTTTGCTAAGCCTTACCTTCAGGCAATTAGAGATGACGGCTGACGGAACCTTTAACGATGCTAATTTATTTTGTTCATCGAGGTTACTATGTAAAGGGAAGCATGCATGATATACAAGGACGCAAGTTTTGCACATTGATTGGGCTGAGGGTGGAGGTCCTGCAACGAATGCCTGCATTTTGTACAAAAACTCTCAAAGGACCGAACTGAACTGAATTTTTGTTGAACAATAGGAGGAAAGTCAGTCATCTGTGGATGAAATTTCTCTCAGCTGTCGGTGATATCGAAATTATTGTCGTCGCAGTCTGGCTTCATTGTTATGCAGAAGCACCCGCCTTTTAGACATGCTTTATAGTGGCAGTTCCACTTTCGCCCTTCCATGTCATGTTGTTAACTGCAGTGTGATCGACGCATAAATTGTCCATTGATTGATTGATTGGTTGATTGATTGATTGATTGACGTGATACTTCGCGCACGTGAAAGAAAAAAATTTCAATGGATACAATAACATAGCATGACCATCTAGGTGTCCACTCGCTCACTAGGTGATTCAATCGTTTAATTGATTTATTTTCAGATCTGGTAGAAAGGTTTCTGTGATGAATTCCGGTATTTCCCGGAAACTCGGTGCAACGTTAATAAATTGATCACATCAACACCTAGCAATACAAGAAATGACTTTACTGCGTGAAGAATGTTAAACTGGAGCAGGAATTGATCGGGTTTTTCTCGTTCATCATAGCTGAAATTGGAACGTTCGCGTGAATCTGAGGAATTTATGTGACTATACTGATCCATGATAAACGAGCAGTCCATGCAACAACTATGCACTAATGAGCAATAAAAGCAAGTACAGCAATCTCCAGCAAGGGGATGGAAGAAAATTGCAGAGATGATATAACCTCTCGGTAGATCACGTTGCAGTTTCCTGTCATGCGGAAGTGCGGATAGAGAGATACTCCTGCAACGAACTGGCTAAGCATCGAAAAGAAATGAATATGTGTCCAATTCAATACAGCACGCTATTGCAACACAGCGCCCGAAAGAGATCGTGTCAGCCCGTATCGAATTGCTTTAGGGGATGAATCGCGTAGGAAGTGCTAATTAGCATGAGAATTTTACGACAACACAGTACTACTCAAAGACGTGCTTTCTAATTCTGAAGAAAATACAACTAACAGATATAGCTGCATCCTTAATAATACGGTGCGTGACCTGCTTCATGTCATGCAGGAGCTGCTTCCGCGCGCAATTATCGATCCGCGTGAGGGCTAGCGAACCCGTCTGCGCGTCCTGGTACAAATCTCTTAAATGTGGTCTGCTGACTGGGCACACAAATGTGATTCTAGTTTACATGAAAAGTGCTACATCTTCACAATATAAGACAGATGCGAAGTTCACGGGTGATCACATAAATACCCAAGGATGGACATTGTTTCAGCTGTCTCGAAAAACAGCTGAAACAATGTCCATCCTTGGGTATTTATGTGAGCGCCAATCTTTTTACATGTGTTTGGAATAAATTTGCACGTCCCCTTTTCCTTTCTGTGTCCGTACAAAATTAATGGCCATTGGAGCGTGATAATACAAATTCTGGCTGCACAAATATGGTAAAATATTGTGTAAATATTCGCCTTTAGGAGTACATCACGAAAATTAGACAATAACGATCAATAGATCCATAATACTCAATGTAGGCTCAGTCAGCAGTTTAAGGTGTGTTGGACAGAATATAATATATAATGATCACTGGTCTGGTCTCCCAACAAGCAAACGAAATCAATAAATGGATCAATATCAATCGGTACCATCTTTTGTCTCTTCTCTCTTTTTCTGCGGAAACGCATGTGTGTGATCAGGAAAACGCTCGCTAAATGGGATTCATAGCATATAACATCCATAGCGGTTGATTAGGCTTTGATTTTGTACAAATCCAGTGAAGTGAAGGTCTATGGAGTCTGTACATATAGTCCTTTGCGAATGAGCATCTGTTTGTTTCAAGCTTCAAAGTCCTCGGTTGTATAGTGCGGTATAGTCGGTCAAGTTTTTAAACCTTTTTTACCTGTGAACTTTGGGTGAAATAGCTCAAGGAAATCATTAGCCTAGAAAACTACTTTTTAGTACATATTTGTCGTCTAGAGGGCGCGTGTAGCGCAGTCGGAGGAGGCGCGACTGTCGCGTGCACCCGATACCAGGTTCCTGGTTCGGAACGCATTCATGTCGCCTCCACGACATCCCGTAGAAGTAGAATGCGCTGGCGCATCCCAGAAGGGATTGAGTAACGCCGTCCTTTATCCTTTATCCTTTTATTTGTCGTCCAGTCATTATTTTAGAGACCACTCCAGTTATAGAAGCCTGATAAAAGGATAAAAGATAAACGACGGCGTTACTCAATCCTTTTTAGGGTGCGCCACGCGTTCCACTTCTACGGAATGTCGTGGAAGCGATTTGAATGCGTATTTGGTCATTCTGGAACTTGCGGTGGCCAGCCAATGAGCAAGCCAGCGCTTTATTCTTCCCAGACAACTCTGGTACCAATTCACCGACCCCGTAGAGATGGAAGGCTTGGCTGCCCTGGGCGGGAAATTCGAACCAAGAACCTGGGGCTGGATTCATCAACGACTAACCCACGGTTATGGGGGGGGGGGTAGAGATACCCACGATGAAGTCTGCGTCTCTGAGTCTTGCTTTATCTCTATCTCACTCTTATCTTATCTCTACCCCTTATACCCCGCATATCCACGGGTTTAATTGTTTGATGAATCCGATCCCTGGTATCGGGTACGTGCGACAGTCGGCAGCGCCGCCAGTCTTCCAACTGCGCAACACGCGACCAAGAGCCTGATAATTTCAGAAAACATCCATGTACATAGAATATCATTTGCAACACAAAACCAGCAAAAGCGGCTGCCATCATTTGAACCCGTTTCGAACCGGCCTTCCTTTTTCCGTTATTTATTTTCTAGTTAACTAGTTAATGCATTACATACAGTGCTTATAACAGAGATGAGTACTTTATTGAACAAGGCTGATGTTTTGAAGGCCTGGATGGCGGTAGTCAGTCCATATTTTTTCGACTTTTCATGAAGGCAATTTTAACGCGTATTTGACTTGCGGTGGCCAAACTGTGAACAAGTCAGTGCTTCCTTAACAGGCCTGGCTCCAGTTCACCGATCCCAACGGAAAGAAAGTCTGTTTGGCCTAGGCGGGACCAAGAACACCGAATCGGGCTAGTCGTCGGCGCATCATCCGTCTACTCTACCATGAATATTATTCAATTCTGAGAATTCTGCTCACTAAATTGCTGGTTGTATGCGTGTGACGCAGTTGGTTGGAGGTGCGAGCTAAAGTATCGACTCAGGTATCGACTGTGGGTTAATTTTCGCGCCTAGGTCAAGCAAATATTCTGATATTCTTACGCCGGTGAGTTGCTAACAGGTTTGTCTGGGAATGATCAAACGCTGACTTGCCCATAGTCTAGCCACCTCAACTCATTGTATAGGTCAAATATGCATCAAATTACCTCCACCATAGCCTGTAGAAGTACAATGCACGGCGTATTTAGGTGAAGCGCTGACTTGTTCGTAGGCTGATCACCTCAAGTCATTGCATGACCAAATGCGCATTCAAACCGTCTCCACGACATCCCGTAGAAGTAGAATGCGTGGCGCATCCCGAAAAAGCCGTCCTTTACCTTTATTATTATTTAACAAAGGCATTGATTAGTGGCGTACTTTATCATTTCCCTTTGAGTGTTCTGAGATCGCATGTGACCCGCGGGTAAGGGGCGCGATAACGCGTGACACCACCGATCAATTGTAGTTTGTTCGAAGCAAACCTATCAACCGAGTGGTGTAAATTACTACCAGACCCGTCCGGATAGGACAGTGTTTTACCCCTCGATCTCATTGTTCACCACAATTTCGAACTGCTCTAACGATCCATCCTCAAATTGGAACAGATACTTAAGTCAATCGAAACAAATTTGAGTATCGTCTACCTGTAACATGGCAACAAATGAGGAACTGCTGAAAACTGTTTTTTTTTTGCGGAATTATGAAATTTTGCTCATGAAAATGGCTTTTCCTTTAAACAAATTTCAAAGTACTAGAACTATAGCGGTACTCCTACTCTATCATTGCATAACGATTTTTTTTTTTGAAGCAGAAATCCTGTCCTTGAACTACACGATACCATCATCGGCCAAACTGGACTCACCGTTTGTGTTCCCGAATCTGGATCCCATTACGTTGGAAATTGGACTCTTCCTCGATTCTAAACTGTACGAGCACTTCCAGAGGTGAGTCACGCCCTCGGGAGGAGTGCGTTTGGCGCTCTACTTCGGTGATTGTAAATAGTGCACTTTCTAGAGAGTACATACAGGATGCTGAGCAGCATCTTCTTGACTTTTCATTAGCCCTGATCAACAACGTGCATGTGCTGTATCAACAGCCAACGCTCTCACCGAATCTGGAGATCGTCATTGTTCGCTACGAGATGTGGAAGTCACAACCGGTAAGTACCGAAAGCATGCTGAGGGTACGTCAGCCTCCATAGATGTATAACATTCCGAATCCCTTTTCTTCATGAATTCTTTTGTACTGATAAACGGTGGTTTACCATTTTACCAGTACACTCAAATCCATAATAATGAGATCTTTGACTTTGGAAACTCGTTTTCATTTTAACCTCCTTTTCCATACGAAGAATCAGCCGGCTTAGAGCCCGGCCCGATTATTCGCTGGTTCTTGGCTCCAGAAGGCTAAAATAGTCGATTAGAGTTGAACAGTTTTTATATTAGTCCAGTTAGCTATTTAGTTTATTAGTTTAGTTTATGTGTCCAGTTGTTGTGAATCCTACCCACAGACAAACATATTCCTGTTAATCCCACCTACAGTTGTGAACCTGGGCGAAAATCGATTTGAACTGATTTGAACCACGAAAATCGATTATGTTGACAAACAGATATCGATTGATTTATCATGCCTGGTTCTATGGAACTTGTCCACTGGCCATCATTTCTGCACGATCTACTTACTCCTCAGGAGATTTCGATCTGAACATTGATCGATATTGATTCGCTGGCATCGTTCATACATTGTTAAATTGCTCATCGGCCATATTTCGTGTGATTCCTAGGAAAGAAGTGAAATCGGCGTTAAAATCTTTAATGCGGATAAATATTGTCTCCTTTTTTATGAGAAGACCGTTGTTCAGTGCTGACCTGAACATACACTGAGAGTCCCACGTAGCGGTAATTAATTTTGCGCGGACAGAGAAACGGACGGACCGACTCTGAAAGTTATGTGTTAAGGCATCGTCCCACGCTCCATTAGCATATGCGCTCTTTTTTCATCTCTTGTATTTTTTGTAGATTATAAAATCAGCTGTCAACACCCTGGCGGCTACATACTTCTACTGCTGCATAACTTCGGCTTCATCACAGGGACCAATAATCATCGATCATGAAACGAATCGATAGTCGATTTTTTAATCGGTTTTAGAGCCAGCGCCTTGTCAATCATGCACGCATAATTTTCATGGCGAAAAGTGTACTAGAAATACAATCAATATTGAGGGGGCTCGATCGATTTTGCATCATTAATGAAGCTCTTTCAGCCGGAGAAGGAGCCCGCAGGCAATCGTTCAAGAGATGATTTTCATTTCGTAGATGCATGAAAAAGAAGAGGGCTTTGCAGCATGTGAAACTGAAATCAGTTCAAAATGAAATAGGGAGAGAGTTTGTGGCGTAGTCGGAGAAAGCGGTGTCTCTCCCGCGCACCAATAATCGATGCACGGGTTGGAGTCTCAATGAAAGCAAATAACCGATTCATCACTCCGGGGTCGGGAAATGTAATACACCCTCAAATTCATGATTCACGTCGAAATAGAACACATGGCGCATCCCACAGACGACACGACACCTACCTTCTTTCTCATTATTTTATTTTACGAAGAGTGCAAATGCATCTCTATGGTTCCATAGGGAAAAAATCTATGAAATTCTGTAAAAGTGGCCTACTTCTACCTCTCTTTCCCCTGATTTCATTCCATTAAGCTTTGTCAAAAAAATTCTAGATCGGATAGTTCACCCTCTAGAGCACATTTTTAATTTTAGCTTTATCTCAGCAGAAGTGCCAAAAAGATGGAAGCATGCTTTTGTTACTCCTATTTCTAAGAAATGTCCCTTGAATGACCCTAGTAACTATCGTCCAATAAGCATCACGTCAATATTTGCGCGGACCTTTGAAAAAATTCTTAAAAAACATATTCTAGAGCACCTTGAAGCTAATAAGATAATCTCTGAAAATCAGTTTGGTTTTCTACAAGGGAGATCCGTTGAAACAGCAATGCTGAGTTCTCTTAGTGACTGGACTGAAGGAATGGATAATAAGAACCGTATAGATGTGGTATATTTTGACTTTTCCAAAGCTTTCGACAAAGTTCCGATACCACAACTACTTCACAAAATGAAAATGGTCGGTCTCCATTCTACGGTAACTAGATGGGCATGCAGTTTCCTTACAGGAAGGACGTATCAGGTCAAAGTTGAGGGAGTGCTCTCCTCTATCTTCAACGCCTACACTGGTGTACCACAAGGCGGAGTGCTTTCTCCCTTACTCTTCCTAATCTATACTTATGATCTTCCAGAAGCAGTGTCCAGGTTTGGAGTAACGAGTAAGATGTATGCAGACGATCTAAAAATATACAAAGTAATCAAAGAGGACCAAGACACTAACTGTGTTCAGTCTGCGATTGACTATGTGGCCAATTGGGCTGATGAGTGGAAACTACCACTTGCACCCGAGAAGTCCCACTGCTTTGTAATTGGCGCCAAAAGCAATGGCAGGATTCCGAAGTACAAACTACAGAATACTGCCCTTAAACTGGTAGACGAGGTTCGTGACCTTGGTTTTTTGATTGGCAAGAATCTAGCTTTTGATACACATTACAAATCCTTGATCAAAACGGCAAACTTTCGTACCTATAATCTTTTTAAAGTTTTGAAAAGTAACAATCCTGATCTTCTTTTGCGTGCCTACAAGACATATGTTCGACCCATAGTTGAGTTCGGAACAACTGTGTTTAATCCTGTTAAGAAGAAAGACATTGATATTCTGGAAAGTGTCCAAAACAATTTTACCCGTAAAGTAGTGATGAGATCCTTCGGCATAGACTATTCCTCAATACCAAATGGCAGAGAAAGAAACAGGATGCTGGGATTAAAATCACTTGAAAGTAGAAGGAAAACTGTCGACCTCAAAATGCTCTTCAAAATTCTCACCCATAAAGTACACGTAAACCCCACCGCATTTTTCCGAGGTCACTTGACTAGAACGATGAGAGGTAAGCTTCGGTTACATACATGTACCAGTTGCAAGGACCACGGTCAGATCAACGTTCCTGACCTACCGAAGGCTACGGGAGTTCAACTTACTACTAGCCCAAAACGATAACCTCCTAGGATTGTCTATGCATTCGTTTAGTAAATTGCTTTCCTCTTCAGCGTTTACGTGATTGTTCTATGTTAGTTTTTTTTCGATACTAGTGCCTTCTGAGAGTTGTAGTGTTTTTTGTGTTGTCATGTGCGTTGTATTCTTCCTTTCTAATATGTTCTCTTTTATATTGTTCGCGTGGGAACCTTTCGCGCTGAGAATAAATAAATAAATAAATAAAATAAAATATTTCGAGTAACAAGTCATATTCTTGCTTTATAGAGCAATCTGGCCACCTTCGTACACAAGAATGGTCAAGCGCAGAGTTTGTTGGATGCCTTCTGTCGACATCAGGCACATATCAATCCTGGCACGGACCTGACCGATATGGGGCACTGGGATCATGGCGTCTTGTTGACAGGGTTTGTCTTTCAAATAGTAATGCAACAAGTTTTTATAATATCTTATTCAGAATTATCCTCAGAAGGATGCTCTATTGAGGCTCGTCAATTTCAGGAAAATTTAACATATTCAATCTTCTCTCATTCCTCACAGCATGCCATGGAGCAACCAATTTGTATTGTTGTTTATACAAAACTTTGACAGTCCCGTTTTCAGCTACGACATCTACCACACCACAGCCTCGGTAGCTGGAGTGGCTCCAGTGGCTAGAATGTGTGATCAGCTGTTCGCATGCTCCCTGGTCGAAGGTCTTCATCTTGGCAGATCCTTCGTTCTGGCACATGAAATGGGACACAAGTGAGTGTAAGATAACTTTAAAGCAGAGCATACAAAGCTCACAAAGCCCCAATTTTCAGTATGGGTATGGTGCACGATGGTGTTCAGAACCAGTGCAGCAAATCGTGCTGTCTGATGTCGGCTGTGAACGGTGCCGGTAAGACGACGTGGTCTGAGTGCTCAGTGAGAGAGTTCAACGCGTTCCTTCTGCAGCTGGAGTAAGTGCTCGAATTGGTCGTCTGGAGTCCTACAACTAAGGCTACATTGGCATTTCTAGTGAGTCCGGCACGGGTAACTGCTTACGTGATGGTTCACCAGGTTTACTGGAGCGCAATCACTTGCAGGATGGGCGGTGAGTGCTCTAGCGTTAAGATCCAGAACCGGTCCTATTTTTACATTTTTTAAAATCTCATTATAGTGTATATTGCTAGAAAACAGTTCTATAGAGTTACCAGCGGTAACGCAGAGCAGTCAGCCTATCTGGGATACTTGGCAAAACACCAATCTGCTTTTGGGCTCGACTCCAAACTTATTGTTAGACGGGCAAGAGCTGCTCATAATAGCTGGAATCCGACACTATCGACCGGTATCGATTGATTGATCGATAATGCATTTTTGTCGTTAGGTCCCAGAATCGCTCAATTGTAGAAAAAAAAATAGATTAACTCAATCAACAAGAGCTCCCCATTCCATTTTCTTCATATTTTTTGTGAAGCCTGCCGATGACTACCTTATTCATTTGATTATCACCTTAAACGGCTGAATCTGGACGAAAATCGGAAAAATCTATAAATAATGGCCAGCCGACTGATGTTCCCTACTTGTTGATATGCCTGCCCACCGTTGATTGGCATAGTTTCATTGTTGCAGAGCGCAACTTTCGGCCATCAAACTCGTTGGGTTCCCTTGTCACGCGATCAACTGAGTACAATAATTGACGAATTAGATCGATAGTTACGGTCCGATCGATATTGTCCATTTGTTGTGAAGCTCATTCAACGCCTATCATATTCGTGTCATTCTCACGTTAAGAGGACAACTACGAGCAAAATCGATAAAACTGATCGATAGTGGCTGTTGATGATATACGGACAAAAGGAGTAGAGGCAGTGGGATAGAAAGACGAAGAGATGGGATGGATTTAATCTGGTTGAAGAGGGGCACTGCTATAAAGGAGAAAACGAAACGAAACTGTGTGCCTGTGTGACTTCTCCCGACATAGGAGTCCCGACAAAGTGTTGAAGTGAAGGCTCCACCGACGAGATAGTTCAGTGTCTCGGTTTTGTGAATAGTTCACTTTCGATTTTGCTGCCGCTTTCAAAGTGACAGAGGAAAGTACCCCTCCCTACTAGGACAGATTCCGATTTAGGCCCCCTATATATGTACGTGGAAGTAGCGAGATCATACTAATCTAGTTTTCGTGGAAGGATAGCACAGCATGGTCCACCTGTGAGCGAACTCTGCTTAAAAAGGTGGAATGTCACGGGGTGGTTGGAAAAAATTCTTATTTTTCTCATAGCGTAATGTGATTGCATACTGAATCTGCTGAAGGATCACGTGCCGCTGAAAGTTGCTGGAATTTGCTTTTAAGTAGCTACTACTATTTTCACAACTTTCATTTTTGCATTTGTCGCATCCATCCAACAAATTCGAATCTTCAAACCGTCACATCCTATTTACTTTAGGACTCCTGGGCAAAGATTCACCGCTGATCAACAGTGCGCATATTTTTGGGGTCGTGACTACAAGGTGGAAATCCCCAATGGACGATCAATGGAGGTGAGTCTTTACATAGCATCAAGTTATGAATGCAGCTTTGTTTTGAAACCGTTCGGGCTAAGAATTTTGTAGCAAATTTCCGAATAAAGCGTGTTTTTCCAGGCAACACTTTTTACAGCTTCACTTTCCAATGAAAATGGTACTGTAGGAGCAGACACTGTAGCTGCGCTCTCGCAAAATTTTCGAATATTTGAATGTTTTCGAACGCTCGCAATTTTCGAGTATTCGAAAAACGCGATTTTTTGAATGCTCGAATTCGGGTACATTTGAAAAATCGATTTTTCGAGTATGCGAATTCGAATACATTCGAAAAACGCGATTTTCGAATATTCGAATTCGAATATTCAAAATTCACGTTTCCACAACGCCCGTTCCTTTAAAGACAACAGCTGTGAAAAATCTCTTACAGAACACTTTCTCTGAATTTCAAAAAAAAAAATGTTTGATTCATGCTGCAATCGAGAGGGAGAGCTATTTACAGACTTCTTCGGCTTGCAGTTAATCTTCAAATAGAGGTTGAATAAGAACTTGATGTGAAAGAAGGTACTGAAATCAGTTGTAAAATGTGCCTTTATTTTGTCACACCCGTCTATGAATGCAGCGTACGGCAAAAAATGATCTACAGGTGAAGCGTAGCGTGTCACGCGAGCCGCTAAGCAATCGATACTAAGCAGATCACTGAGGCTCCACCCCAGATGTACCCAACAGGGCATCCGTGACGTCAAAATACAAATCACTTTTATTCTACAGAGCATCTTTCACAGCGGCTGAATATCACGCATAATGCCTGCAGTGCAAGAAGCCGTTCTAATTCCAGGACATTTGTCGTATCTTATGGTGCGGAAATGGTGGCTCTACAATATCCACAGCTCATCCAGCTCTTGAAGGCAGTTACTGCGGCAACGGGAAGGTAATGACTGTACATCTGCAGTTAGCCAGATGTCACAAATTCAGTTTATAAGCTGAATCGCATAGTTCAGTGGTGTCACGAAGGTCGGTGTCTGCCATGGATGTCTGGGCCAGCGCCAGAAGTGGTTCACGGTGGATGGTCGAACTGGAGTTCAGATGACAGATGTCCTGTCCAGCACTGCCAGATTTCGAACAGTATTCCAGTGCGGCCACAACATCGCGACTGCGTAAATCCCGCGTGAGTATATTATTTAATGTTATAATCAGGTTTTGTTGCGTCCAGGCAGGACTCCGTCCCGCACTCCCTGCTAACTCGGCAGGATACGCTGCGCCATTACGCCAATGGCGCTGTTTGGTCGAGCGCGAAATTCACACCTCGTGGCACCAAAGCGCAGTGCGGGTTCGAATCCGGTTTGGTGCAAAAGTTTCAATCACGATTCAAATCAGTTTCTTTAAGCCTCAATTGGCTGGTATCGAGGTGGTAAGCTGTCACAATGAGTTTCATTCACGTCAACACATTGCAGTAACAGCTTATAACCTCAGCAACAGCCACATGAGGCTCAAAGAAAGTGGTTTGAATAATTTATTTTAATGTGCTGCTGTGACCTATTTAGAATGTAGATTTGTACGACTCGTGAAACAAACTGCAGTACCTTTTTTATGTACAGGGAAGCGGGTCCATGTGCGTCCAAAAAACTCCAGGACGGCCCATCTACCGCACCTCTGCCAAAATTGGCCACATCCAGGACTTGACTCACTTGCTCAAGGATCGTATCTGGCAGTCTTATGGCGGTTCGTTAGGAGAGGTGCATGCTTGATAACTAGATGGTCAATTTGTGGACAGTACATAGTTGGGGCTGCATAGTATTGTTCATTTCGTTAAAGGATGGTAATACTACGTGAGGTGGACAACTTTGGCTCAGCAAGAAAGTATTGGGGATTTCAATCCTAAACATTCGGCGTTCGTACGACGCACCAAGTTAATGCTTAAGCCGAGCAAGCGAGTATGATCGTTCACAAAAGCGGTGGGATACAAAGATATATGTGGTACAAGAAGGAAAGTAGAAATATGCCTAAAAATAAATCCATCATATTTCTTCTAGGCGCGTGGCGCAGTCGGAGGAGATGCCGGTTGTCGCGTGCACCGAATCCAGGTTAATGGTTCGGTCTTCCCGCCTAAGCCAACAAGGCCTTCCATCCCTCCGGGGTCGGTGAATCGGCACCAGACTTATCTGGGAACGATAAAGGACTGACTTGTTCATCGGCTGGCCAACACAACTCATTGTATGTATGGCAAAATACGCATTCAAATCGCCTCCACGACATCTCGTGGTAGTAGAATGCGTGGCGCATCCCGAGAGGGATTGAATAACGCAGTTCCTTCATCCTTTATCCTTGATATTTATTTTCTGGCAGTCAGAAGAATACAGCCTGTGGGTGTAATTAACTCCCGCGTGGGGGGGGGGGGGGGGTGGGAGCATCCGCTGCAGCGAGCGGAATATACCACTGAGGTGATTTTTTAAACATTCTCTGGGTATTTTCTACCTTACCAGGAAGAGCTCGATGCTGATATTGAATATCCTATTCGTTTTTCAAATCAACCAATTTGAGGAACGCTGTCAAGGAACGTGCAAAAAAGAGTTCCTTTGTGCATGTCCGCCTAATAAGACCAAAAACGACAAAAATTATACGGCCATAATGAACGACGGCCAATCGCTGCCTTTTTCCTCTGGTTTCCTTTAAGCTTGCTCAACCAAAATTAGAGAGCTTGGTGGATATGGGCATTATTGCCGCATGGTGACGGTAATGTTTCTTGCTGCCTTTTCAATCTATTTATGTCCGATTTTAAGCAGAAAAAAGTTCCAAGCACGGGATAATATTAGAAGATCTCATAGGTTTGCAGCAGCCTAGGTTACAACGAAGGTTCATGCCATCCTGCACCGACAAGAAACACTGTCTAGAATTCCTCAATAGAGCTTTTTTGCCGTGATAGATGAGGTGACGACACTGCGTATTGAGCCTTACTCTGCCTTCGGAAAAGTTACCGTTATTCTTTACCCTTACCGTTACTCAAAATTAGTGACGTGCCTGCAGAAATGTTGCATGAATTCTCGGCTTGATACTGGCTGGGAGTCTGGTGATAAAACGAATTAATAGACTAGTGTTTAGGCCGAACAACGGTGGTGTCCATTGCGAAGGAGCTGCTATTCGTGGAATTCTTTGCTCAACACGTCACAGTACCTGTCAAGGTTCGTATTATAATATTGTTTCATAACCTAAAGCCACAATATAAAGCAGCCTCCTTTTCTTTTCAGTTTGTAGCCATATTACTGGAAAATTCGAGAACAATAAACATAGCCTTTGTTTCTGTCATAGATTTGTTTTCCTACATCAAGGCGTTTGATTGACCGATCCTAGTCCGTAGGGATAACCGTAAAGTGCCAATTACGTGTGTTTCATCCAATGCCACACAACGTACGTTCCCTGGATTTGAATGAAAGCCCTCGCATCGCGAGACGTCAGCTGATGCTCTCGTAGAAACTCAAGGGATTGAATGGAGAAGTTAATGACAATATGGCCCCCTCCCCGATTAGGATAGATTCCGCTTGACTACTACAAAGAACAAGAGTTTTGTTGCGATCAAAACTCCTGCGCCATGCGAGACTTGAACCCGCACCTGTTGAATTGGCGGTATACATAATTGTGCTTATTCGACTGTTGGAATAGTTATTCGAACAATTCCTGGTTTTCGAATACTCGAAACTCCCTGATTTTTGATTTCCGTTCAAAATCGAACATTCAAAAACCAGGAAGTTTCGAATTCAAATAATATAATATAATAAATTTCTCGAATATTATTCCGAATAGTCGACTCAACATAACTGTAACTGGCGGGAATGCTAATTGGCATTACACTACCGGCATTGTTTGATCGAACGGTTCGAGTCCGGCCTTGCGCTGGAGTTTTGATCGCAGCAAAACATCGTTATGGCCGCGTGGGATCCGTTGTTGGTTTAGTCCAGATCGTAGCTGGCAACTTTCTGTACATCCAGATGGTGTTTCAAAATAGCCCAGTGAGCGCTCTTTGCATAGGAAAAACAGAATCCGTCGTTCCAATATACAAGAAGATAGCCCATTATTGCTGTAATGGGACCTATGCTGTTCATCTAACGCCGCACGAAAGAACGCAGAGTTCTTGGAGGTTTTGAGTTTAATAAATTGTTAAGAAATTCATTACACCTTTTGGCGGAAATAGACACGGAGGAGTCACCTTGTAGTACAAAACAAATAAAAATAGAGGTTCGAAGAAGTAAAGAAATGTGTAAAGTGCCATCCTTAATTACAAAATAAATATTACTTAGCATAAAAAATATTAAAAAGGTTCGTTTCGCCACTATCTTCAGACGAACCTTTGTGTAATGCTCCTCCCGTGAAGGAGCATTACACAAAGGAATATGATATAGGACAGCGTTCTATAACGTTAACTGTTATACCAAATTGAAATTTTTATGCAGCTGCAGTGTGTTCTACTACTACGATGAACTGAGCTAGGCCATTTCCGATGTAATTAGACATACATGTGCCTTCTTACCAAAGCAAATATCCGTTGCGTAGAATGTGATCCCCTCCGAGCTATATGAGCCCATATTTTCTTCCAAAAGCGTGGAAAGAAAGTATATTACGCGCCAGTTCTTTTAATGTCGGGGATTCAGTCTTTATCCAAGTGTGGGCGTGGCCTTTTGCGATGTAGGCGGCGCTACGGTAAGCGTTCTGTTGTCAACCAAGGCCATGACTCTTTAGCAATTGTTGTTCAGCTGATTAGACGTCCTTCCAGATTTTTGGCACCATAACTTTTTTCGAAACTTTTCTAAATTAAAAAATTGCACAGGACGCTAAAAGTGTTTTCAGGCTTTTCTCGAGAGGACTATAGCAATCGAATATGCTCAGCCATCAAGCACGATCCAGTGAAACCAGATCGACAGCTCACTGGGGAAGGCTTTGAACGTAGGTTACCTATGACAGTATTTTTTGCCACATGATCTCCTTGGATTTGTTCAGATTCAACCCAACCGTGCAAGGTCTGGTGCCACCTGATCGACTCGGAGCTGATCCGTAATAAGGGCCAGTTTCCAGATGGCACTCCGTGTGGGCCAGACCAGTACTGTATCAGTGGAACGTGTCTTGTGAGTAATTCGGTGCTATAGATGTTTAGAAAAGCATGTAGTGCTGAAATTTAGAGGTTGGGATGTAGTGGCAAGGCAGTGGTGGCAAGCGATGACGACTGTCCAGACCGAAAGCCGACCAGTGGATGGGGTGACTGGTTAGTTTAGTTGGCCTTTCTTAGGCCTCGTTTAAGGATTTCGCGAAGAAGAACACATTTTGACTGGACCTTATACATAGGTCTTCTTGGTCGGAATGTAGCGCGTCTTGCGGAACTCACGGTCGTCAGACACGGCATCGAGAATGCGTTGGACGGCAGGGATTCAGGGGTTGTCATGGTAAGATGAATAGCTACATACAGAATCATTTCATTCTCCTATAATCTTAAAGAAATAGGGTGGAAAGGCACATAGTCTATTAGACATCAGCTACACAACTCTCTTGCGCGTTATAATGCCCCAAGGATGAATTTCAGCTCAAGAAGATAATGCACATGTTTCTCGTTTGAAAACCCTTCTGTGTATGTGTATCGATAATGAACGAGTGAGTCAGTTCTGCAGCAGACTTTCTCTTTCGTGAACTTTCCACAGTGAGCGAAAAAATCCGTTCAACGGGCAAAACAAAAGTGTGCTGTTCATTCGATTTTCGAACTCCAATTTTTGTTGCTACCACTCTCGGCTGAATAATTTTTTTTTGCTGGCTTCAAGAGTGTCTGTTCCTATTTTACGAATGAATTTGCTGTAGAAAAACATATACAGCTACTATTAAAAAGCTTGCTTTTATCATTTAGTTTCTTTTTTTTATTATTTTTCTCCTTCTTTTGCTTTTGCTTCTACTCCCGAGGTTTTAATTCCGTCTATTTGCAGGGTCCACTGCTCTTGTGGTCTTTATAGGCTTCTTCTCAGGAAAGTCCCTTTCTGAGCGCTATGCCGGTTAAGGAAGCTGACAACATGTAGTATTTTTATTGGCATGGTCCACCCCAGTTCTAGTAGAATCCCTGTGGAATATGGAACTACAATAAGAAAAATAAGGAAGAAAAATTGTCGCTGCGTCTGTGCATTCCCCTAACACGCATTGTGCCCTCTTCTGTCATGGCTCCGACGAAGGGTCTATTTCCCATCCACTAACAACGGAAGGGTCTGAAGCGTATGTCTGAACGGGGGGAGCGAGTCATATAGAGAGAGTCCTCAACCCTTAGTTGGTATAAAAATGTGTTTATCTTTTGCCACGTCGTTAAACCCAAGGAGTAGGGGGTCCTTGAAGTCACAATGGAATACGACGCATCACGAGTTTGGGGGTCTTGTACGCTCGCGATGCCTCTGCCGGCAGGCGACTCGGAGCGCAGTGAAAGCGGGGTTGCTCCATGCGAGGAAGGATGGGGGTTTGGTTCTTGTCCGCTGCTGCATTTTTGCATTTCTCACTGGTTGAGATTTGGGGATTCTAACGTCTATACCATTTCCAGACGTTTTTATGCCTAATTTTACAGCTGAATGCTGTGGTATTCAACATGACGATGTAGAAATGTCCAACATCAGTGATACACAGGTGCAAAGTGCATGATGCACCACTGGGCACAACACGGGCAACATATAAAGCTACAGGCTCCTCACAGTCTGCTTCCATACATGGACCAATGACCTCGGGAAAAGCCATCCTGCTCGGATTTTCAAAGGAGACCACGTTGTGACGTCTGAGGTGGTTCAAGTGAGAAACGCGGTCTGTGTATCCCACAAATTAAGCTATACAGCTAGGCATCGATACACTCTTTCCTTCATCTTTGCCTCTCACCTGGAAATCAGAGGTCTGCTGAAGATTTTCTAAAACCTAACACCAACAATGTCCGCCGACGGTCGAGTGGTGATCCACCTGCTCACGCTGAAGTGTGGCCCACCTTTAGACAAGGAATCGTCGAGGGAAGAAATCCAGCTGGCCGAACGGATGGCCAGCATACTCAAGGACTTCGAAGCACGTCAACTTGAAATTGACGAAGACGAACAGCTGGAAGTGGTGGAAGAAGAAGAGGAAGACTGGGATCAGCAAGATGAACTGATGGACGTGGAGAGGCAAGCAAGCAGTGGGCATATGATAACGTTTTCGGGTGGAACACTTGTTTCGGAGGAAAGCGTACGCCTTCAATTGGATTTCGGTTGCGTGCTCATAACCATGGAGGAAGACACCGCGATTCACTACACAGGCACTTTGTACTGGTGCTGAACATTTATCACCATGTTGAATACCACAGCGTTCAGCTGGAAAAATGCGCAGAAAACGTCTGAAAATGGTATAGACGTCAAAATACCCCAAATCTCAACCAATCAGTTGAAATGCAAAAATGCAGCAGCGCAGAGGAACCAAACTTCTGACCTCCCTCGCACGAAGCAACCCCACTTCCACTGTGCTCCGAGCCGCTTGCCGGCAGAGGCATCGCGGGCGTACAAGACCTCCAAACTCGTGATGCGCCGTATTCCATTGTGACTTCAAGGACCCCCTCCTCCTTGGGTTTCACGACTTGGCAAAAAATAAACACATTTCTATACCAACTAAGGGGTGAGGACTCTCCGTATATGACTCGCTCCCCCCGTTCAGACATACGCTTCAGACCCTTCCCTTGTAAGCTCTCTCTTTTACGTCAGCAGGATTTGATTTATGGATCCCACTCTCAATTCTACCAGCGATAGCGATCGTTTTATTTTATTTTTAATATAAGTCAGTAAAAGCTATGGCAGGAAGATAAAACTTGATAGCACTATAGGGTAAATGTTGATTCACACCAGTTATTTTGAGCCTCAGGTGGCTGGTATCGAAGTTGTTAGCTGCTACAACGATGTTTTGACGCATCAAAACTCTAGTGCTAGGCGGGACTCGGACTCGCAGCTCGTGCTGACATGACGGGAATACTCAAAATGAATTTTGATGGCAACAAAACATCATTGCAACAGATAGGTGCTGGCTCTCATCAATCCTTGTTTGCATCACGCATTCTACTTCTATGATACGTTGTCGAGGAAATTTAAATCCGTTTTTGGCTTTCCTCAACGACTTGCGGAGGACAACCGATGGAAAGTTAATGTTTTGCCCTCCACAGACAAGTCTTGTACCAAATCAGCGGCCGCGTAGGGATCGATTTTTTAATATTTTAGTTGGCCCGGGTGGGACTCAAACCAAACACTTAGAATTATGCTAGAGTATACTGGTACTACAGTGTTTAGTCATAGTATTACTAAGTGAGAAATGGTCAGATCGGAATCAGTGCAAAACTATTTTACAAGAAAATTCTGGATCAGACTACATCCTTCGATGAACGAGGTCTATTCCATATCTCATCCTAACACTACGGGTAGCGGCTGGAAGATCCAAGTTCATTCCTAGAGCTAACAGCAACACAGGATCTACTTTCTTTACAAACCGAGCGAGCACTTCCCGAAATTAAAGAAAATTGCTTTGCCGAATCCTTAAGGCAATATAAAATGCTCACAAAGTGCTGTGATTTAGACCTTTTTTCCCATTGTGCTGCTCTTCTACATGGGTTTCCACTCATACATAAATAAATCCCCACCGCATCACTAAAACACTGGAATTCGAATTGCGAACACATTGCATTTTGACTCCTTCTTCAACGCTAGGCATAGAAAACTGTAG
>OX375870.1:10555981-10615717 GCA_947359475.1 Heligmosomoides polygyrus bakeri
GGTAGCAATTTACCAACTTCTTCGTTGATGAATCATGGCTCAGGGTTCCTGGTCAGGCCTCATAGGTTAGCGGCTAGTGTTTAGGAACTGAAAAGGCAATTAGGGCCACATCAAATTTGGGTTTCCCCACTACACAAATGACTTCCTGCACTTCATCGCTATTCATGCGACATGCATGATTTGGCTATGGTAGATCACACTGATCACTTTCACTTTTTCTACAGCGCTCATAAGCTCATCCCATCACCTTTAAATTTCAAAAGTACAAATACCAAAGATATTGTCATAATTTGCATCTGTTCACGTGAGTCCTTACTGGAATGTCCTGCCCAGGACTTTTCACAGCGCTAAATTGACTGCATGCGATTTCAGCGATGTTCTTCCGGAACGTGGGGTGACTGGCTTCCTTGCTCTGTCTCCTGTGGCATTGGATTTCAAATACGCGAACGGCTATGTGATGGTACACTTTGCGCAACCGCCAACAAACAGGCCAGAACTTGCAACGAACAGGTGTGCATTTGACTTATCCGAAGTTGATGGGGTGCGGGAACAGCCTTAGCACCGATCGTAATCGTGCCCGGTGGCATGGCCAGGCACAGAGGAGACGTGTTCGATTGGTGCTGTGATTGGCTAGCGCGATTGCGATAGGAGCAACGACGCGTTCCCGCACCTCCTGCTGTGCGCTTTCTCGACATGTACCGACCTACAGTTGGAACTTAATCAATGTTTTTATTCTTTAAGCCTTGTCCTGAAAGCTCGAACGACTTCGTGTGGGAGGAATGGAGTGAATGGACACCATGTAGCCAAACTTGTGGTGAAGGCGTTCAGTCGAAGGAGAGGACGTGCAGAAAAGGTTCGATTAGCATCAGTTTTCGTAGCTAAATAATTAGACCTCTGCAATTTCTGGAGAACTCAGTTTCGTTCGTACTGCATGTCGCGACATCGACCTCTACTGTCATCCTTTGTCGATCTGACGTGAGATTATAAGCCAATCACAATCGGCTCGCAGTTGTTCGACGCCGATTGGGCAGATTTTATCATACTGCGTGGTTTTTAGTCAAGGGTGCTCGTGGAAAATGAGTGACGTTTCGGCCACTTTAAGGCAAAAATTGCTACATCACTTGTATGGAACCGTAATTATTCACATCCGTTTGCTGAAGGTCAATGTCCAAGCTCTGATAACTACCGTCAACGTCGATGCGTCAGTGGCCCGTGTCCCGTCTGGGTCGAGTGGTCTGAATGGTCTGAATGTACGTCCTGCTCGAGTGACCTCACCAGAACAAGGAAACGACACTGTATGTCGCACTCCAACGAAGAATCCGCCAGCTGTGAAGGTATCGGCGAATCCCTTTGATAGGACAAATGATATTAGTACATATCATACCTATTTTCTGTGCTAGTCGCTAATGTGGCCTACATAGGGAGCCACTAGGCGAATCAGGTCGCATTGAATGGATGTGCCACCCAGAGCGGTGTGAATCGTTGGTTGTGGTTGGCAGAGGCGTTCCCGCCCTCCCATGTAGGTCACATTAACACTTGTCACACTTGTACCCGTGTTTATTATGTTCATTTATTGCGTACCGGATAGGTATTGATTGATTGCTCAGTCAACGCGCTGGAACGTAGCGCGTTTTACGAGCAATTGAGATTTGATCAATACCTATCTCGAATATGGAGGCAAACCCAGCAGAGTTTAAAGCGAAAAAACAAGTCATTCCCTTTGCTTAAGGGCCATCTGATGATGAGGAGACTTGTGACCGGTACTGTAAGACAAATGGAATAGCTGATGACTCGAGCCACGGTCACGATATTGAGCTCATCACCGGAAAAGGAAGACGTCGAGTATGGTCTCCTTAGGAAACCATTATTTGCAGTTTACTCGTGGTCAACCACTGCTTCTAAGTGCTGAGTTCAGGTGGTTGCTCATGGCGGACGAATAGTTCCCGTCTCGGGGGAAGAGGCTTGGGGTGAATGGATGGAGTGGACAGTATGCTCTCAAAGCTGTGGAACCGGCATAAGAAGAAGGCTAGTTATTCATTTAGCTGAAGAAATTACTGGCGATTAGCTCGCTGCGTTCAGAGGAAGTTTCTTCTCTGACAAGAACAGGCTTCCGTTCGTTTTCCATGTCATTTCTGAGAGTTCGTCTTCAGGGCCCGCGTCTGCATTGGACAAAGCTGCCCGCCTCAACCACTTGAAGCCGTGAAGGAGAACTGTAACGAACAACCGTGTCCGAGTGGTTTGTGTTGTAATTCGTGAATTCTTAGGAGTTCGTGCACGACACGGTTTCAGAACTGTACTGGTCGCCCTGGTCCGCCTGGAGTACATGTTCTGCAACGTGCGGGGACGGTGGCGTGCAGTCTCGACGACGTCACTGTCTACGGTCCTTCCTCTTTCAGGTTTGTTCCTATTGATTCGATGTAGATCGGCGGTAGGTTGAATTTATTGTTATGAACATATCTATAGTTCGTTAAAAGAGGTGCAGTCGATGAGAGACGGAGCTTCTATCCACGCGAATCGATTTTTTGGGTTCAATTCCTCGTCCAATAATTAGTTGCATCTATCATTTCGGAGAGATAGTAATGTAATGGTGCTAGACTCGTTTGCAGATCTTTGACGCTTATCCAGCAGCTCCACGAAGGAGGTCTTTTAAGGCTAGGCTGCGATTAAAACTTTAGCACCAATCGAGAATCAAACCAGTATTCCACGTATCTGGTTGGAATTCTACGCCATTACGCCAGCGGAGCTGCTATGAATGCATTTGCTCATTTCCTCATTCAAGTGTTTTATCAGCACTGAAAAGCCAACCTTTGACATTACCACGAATGCGCTGAAGGCATTACTAAGAAGAAAGCAAAAATTATTCTGTTCATCTTATATGAACCTAAGGGCCTGTTCATACTTCGCGACAAGAGCGACAAGATCGACAAAAGCGATAAGAGCGACAAGATCGACAAAAGCGACAAGAGCGACAAGAGCGACTGGAGCGACGGATGTAGTGTGGTGTACGTGAAAAATTACGCATTTCACACTACATTCGTCGCGGACGGAGTGTGGAGTACGCAATTATTTACGTACACCACACTACATCCGTCGCCCCAGTCGCTCCAATCGATCTTGTCGCTTTTGTTGCTCCTGTCGCTTTTGTCGCTCTTCTCGCTCTTGTCGCGAAGTATGAACAGGCCCTTAGGCCTGGTTTCTACTTGGACCGCCATGCGGCGTGGCGCGATGGTCGCCACAGATACCGATTTTTCGCGCGGCCCGATCGATATCTATTCCGACTATGGTGCCGCGCCGCGCAGCGGCCCAACTTTAAATCAGGGCTAAAGCGCTTATTACGAAGAGTATAAGTTTGCAATCTTTAAGAGGCTTTTGATTTTTGAGTAAGATAAATTAAGTTTTTCATTGGTGCAGACACTCGGTATAATTGTGACACCAATAGAAGACTCGATTTTTTTTTTTGCTGCTGTGGCTGGAAGTCGAATGCATGGCGCATTGTCGAAAACGGTTGAAAAACGGCTTTTTATGTTTTAGCATAATCCCTGAGCTAGATTAGTGTAATAAGGAACACTTTGTTAAGCTAGCTGCGGCAGACCAGCAATCCCCGTAATTGATAGTGACCAATATTGTCCAATTCTTGCGAAGTCTGTCAAACGACGTATTCGTCACATTCCCACTTTAAAGGTCAATTTTGGGCAAAATTCGATATAATCAATCGATTGTAGTCTGCAAGATCGATGTATTCCATTTGTTGTGAAGCATGCCATCCGGCCAGTGGACTCAAGTAATCTTCACCTCAAGCGAACAGCCCAGGTCAAAAATCGATAAAAGCGTTCGACACAATTTACTTCATGTGAAGTCTGTTCACCAAACAACATATTCGTGTTATTTTCTACCTTGAGGTATTATTCTTGAGCAGTGACTATTAGAGTACTATGTAAACCTCTTCCTCTGGGCATTGTGGCAAACGGATGGATAGATGGAACGGCGAACAGATAGGCGTAGGGTCAGACAGATGGATTAGTTTTCTATATAAAGGATAAGAATAAAGAGCGGTAATGATCGATCCCTTTGCGGGTTGCGCCATGCATTACAACTCAACGGAATATCGCTGAGCAAAGTTGAATGCGTATTCGGCTATTGAAGTGCTTAAAGTCGCTGGTCTGGGGGGACACGTACCAAGAGCCTTGAGTCCGGGGAGTACGTGACAGTCGTTTTCTCCTCCTCCGACTGCGCTACTTTGATATATGAGTATACCAGACGCTCAGCGGCCTTCCGGCTTCCAAACGTCTTCTTGGGGCTTCCCACCAAACTCCAAAAACAGAACGACTTGGTTTACTGGATTTTACAACCTTTCGACCTCGATCAGCAAGGAAAAAACGGACTCTCTTATTACATAGGATAGCGCAAGGTAAGGTCTATGTCATACCATCGCTCACCCCGAGCGACGCCTAGTGATATGCTCCCATATCGATCGGGCGGCGCGATGGAATCTATATGGGTGCAAATCATTAGGCGTCGCTCGGGGTGAGCGATGGTATGACAAAGGCCTAAGGACCACACTACAGTTGACGTGAAACTTGCCTATGCTCCATCGATTTCTGCGATTAGCATTTCCTAGTGTCCAATCTGCTGAAAAATCGATAAATCGATATTGTTCGGTCGGTCGATACGGTTAAGTTGCATCAGTTTCTCTCTGAACGCCATCATATTTGAGTAACTCCCACGAGCATTAGTAATTCTTTTGAAGAAATGCTCGCCTGACCCCGCTAAAATGGATGCAACCTGAGCGAAAACCGGCAACTCCGGTCAAAAACTCGATACCATCAATCGATATTGGCCACCCAATTGAACCCCACAACCTGCAGTGAAGTCGACCCATCCACCATCAAATTTGCTGGTGGATGGGTCGATGGGTCGGCAATTTGACTCCCACTCCAATGGAACAAATCTGAGCGAAAACCAATAACTCCGGCGGAAAATCTATAATATCGATCGGTATTAGTCGTTCGGTCAAGTCCCTCTACTTTTTTTGAATCTGACAATTTCCGTCCATTTTCATCGATTCCTCGTGAGAGAAACCTTAAAAGGTTTTACATGTACGTTCGGGTTACCTTCACATGTTCGACATGTTTCACAGGTTACACAGGTTTGTGACACACGGACACACACGCGGACAGACGGACTAACGCTTTTATATTAGAAGGATTTTGCATTTAGTGGTAGATCGAACACGTGGTTTAGTGGCCCGAGTAGCTGATTTAATTCCCGCATTGGTGTCTGCCGGAGCTCGATTCCACGCTCGAGTCAACACCCCTTTAATTCCACATATAAGAGTAATTCAGCTGGCCTGACCAGTAGGGAATAGCTGAAGCTCACTCTGAGCTTTTTAAATGGTTTTCGACGAAAAATAGTAAGAAATGAGTGTTTCAGTGCGATGGTGAACCGCTCGAAACTCAATCGTGTTCCAGTGGCGTGTCATGCGCTCCACCACAGGAAAGTCGACCCGTCGTCAGTAAGTTAACGATTTTGTGGAGCAATATGATTTCTTCTTTAATAACTATTCTCGAAATGCTTTTAATATTTAGTCTTTCATAATCCAGTGAGGAGAAAGTTTTTTTCGTATATCAATGAACAAAATAGCAATCGAACGCCGAAATTCTAGAAGAAAAGCTCATCATATGGTATCAGGCGCAGTTGCCGCGTCTAGCTACCAGTACAAGCTAAAACGGACCAAGGTCGAATTCGTACGTTCGTGTACTACGAGTGTCGTCCGCATCGCAAGGAGTTTCTCGAGGACCTGGTCACTGGGGATGAGAGCTGGGTCCTCTACGACAACGTCGCCCGCCCTGCCGTCTGTATCCCGCGCGGAGAAGAGCCGCCGACGACGCCGAAAGCCGACCTGCACCCGCTGAAGATCATGCTCTGCTGCTGGTGGGACGCCAAGGGTATGCTGTACTTCGAGCTACTCCCGCAAGGCAGGACGGTGTCCGCCTCCATCTACACCGATCAGCTCGAGAAACTAGCCTCCGCCATCCGAGAAAAGCGTCCCCGACGGGCCTCTGTCCACCTGCTGCACGACAGCGCGCGCCTCCACGTGGCGAAGGAGACCCAGCAGAAGTTGGCGACGCTCGGCTGGGAGACGGTTGCCCATCCGCCGTATTCCCCGGACCTCGCCCCCTCCGACTACCACTTGTTCCCTCCGCTGAAGCGCCATTTGGCCGGAAGAAAATTCACCAACTACGACAACCTCAAATCCGACGGACGCGGACTTCTTCGAGTCGCAGCCCCCGGAGTTCTGGGCGAAGGGCATCGGCGACCTGCCCAATCGATGGGCCACTGTTGTGGATAACTGTGGTGATTATATTGTTGATTAGACTTGTTTTTCAATGAGGTTGAAAAAAATTAAAAATGGTGAAATTTTCGGACAAGAATTATTGGACAGCCTGGTATAACACTTCTAAGGAAAATTATAGAATTTTGAAAATTTTCGGACAGGAATTATTGGACAGCCTGGTGCATAGCTTTTTGAATGTGCACCCATCTTTCCGTGTTCCAGTTCCAACGTGGTCCGAGTGGTCGTCATGGTCTTCGTGCTCGTGCTTCTCGCTGATGGAAAGTCGACGACGCTACTGTCTGGTATCCGACCCGGCCGTACAGGGCTTCTGCGTGGGAGCGATTCTTGACCAGAGACCTTGTTCGCCAAGGGTAGCCGTTGACGTTGAGTGGAGTCTTCCGACGGCGACATATTCTCCTCACTTTCAGTCATGCGGTGCTTCTCCTGGAGGATGGTCCGACTGGTCGGAGTGGTCTCAGTGTTCGAAAGACTGTCAGGGAACTGGTCATCAGATTCGAAATCGAATGTGCTCGGAGCCGTTGCCGTCAAATAGGTGGGCTACTCGAAATTGGATGCCCTACAGGTTTAGACAAAATATAGTTAATCTATGATCTAGAGCACGACGGGGAGGAGGAGGGACGAAACGAGTTCATGGGCGAGAGGAGCTTCAGATGTGAAACTTTTGCGTGTGTTATAGAAGAAATGGGAGAATGGCATAGAGTGTACCATTTGCGTTTTAAGGTGGACATGTTTCAACTGAAACTGCTTATTTTAAGAATTTTAGGGATCTCCTAAATGATGAACTGATAATGACTTGGCTGTACACTCTAAGGGAATGGCAATGCAAAAACAATCTAACTAAAGTAGAGGCTGTCCTTTTTCTACGCTAAACGCGTTGCAATAAAATGTTGATTCTTGCAGCTACAGGAATATTTTGAGAATTGTAGTTCAAAGTGCATGCGCTTTGCTAAACCAACACTTACACCATGCAGTCGTCCTTAACTCACGATAATTTCCTAACTGATCGTATAAAATTGCCATATGGAGTTAAATTTGATTCCACGACTCAATACATAGAAAGGGTCTCCAGAAAGCAAGCGATTTTCTAGTGCACAACACCTCATAAGCAGCTTTGCACTGGAAAATCGCCACTGTGAGCTCCTCCTTGTGGCTATTAGATGGTGCATGGCGCACTCCATTAGTTCGACAACTAGAGATAGATCTGGTCTTTTGCATTTTAAAACAGCCTTCAAATCATACGTGTGGGTAGAAGGTTATACCTATTCAAACACTGCGATAATTTTTGGACTCCCTGAATAGGCAGTTCATTAACTTTGGTTTTTAAAAATTTCTAATTTGATTTGAAGAAAATCCAAATTGTTCTGAAATGTGTCCAGTTAAAACATACCTGGTAGACGGTTTAGTCTTCGACGACATTGTGAAGCTTTTAGTGGTATTTGAACACTTTCTGGGTGCAAGTCGATAAGTTGGCCTCTACGTGGAGGCGAGAACGTATCATACCAACCAGATCTCATCGACAGACCACCGAGAGGGGCGTGTACGGACCGTGAGATGGTCCATGTTTTGATTGGCTGGCGCGTTCTCCTTCCCCATGTAGGCCACATGACCGACTTGTATCGTTTTCTTATTCGTAGTTCTAACGATACTGTTATCGTCTAAGTGGTACTGTCACTCAATCATCAACTGTACTTGAGTGCCGTGCAGATCTCTGCTTTAAAAAGCACCCCTTTGTGGTTACAGGACTGCGCCCAACCGCGCACGTATTCCACGTCTATGCACTAAATAGGGGATCTAGCTGTATGTGTAGTTTCCCTTACTATCTACATGCAGTTAAACAAGAGATGTTTCTCTAAATACCTTGCAGCTTTTTTGACTAGTTCCATTCGTTCTCCATTCAGAGGCTCCTATTGTGTGGGGTACTCGTTCGATCAGCGTCCGTGTACGTCATCAGCTCCTTGTGGCGATCGAGTCGATGGCGGGTGGAGCGACTGGAGTGAATGGAGCGAGTGTGGTGATTCGTGTGTAAATGCACATCGAAGTCGAACAAGGTCTGTCGAGTTTCTTCCTTTCCCTTTTTTGCTGGATTTTTCCCGGATTTATGCATTGTTTTCACATGAGATCACTGCTTTTTTAGCTAGGGTGAGTCTAGGCGGTTGACTAAATCTCTAATATACTCTTTGAGATTCTAAACACTAATTAGCAGGGCGTTCGGTAGCACAGCCGGAGGAGGTGCGGACTGTCGCGTGCACCCGAACACTGGTTCCTGGTTCGGATTTCCCGCCTGAACCAACCAAGCTTTCCATCCCTCCGGGTGAATTAGTATCAGACTTGTCTGGAAGAGATGAAACACTGACTTGTTCATCGGCTGGCCACCGCAGACCATGATATAGGCGAAATACGCATTCAAAATGTTTCCTCAATATCCAGTATGAGTAGAATGCGTGGCGCATTCCTTGAAGGCATTGACCAACGCCGACTTTCATCATTTATCCTTTACACTAGCCAATTAGCGTTATTGATCTAATTATTGAGTTCATACATAAGCAAAACAGGACGCTACGGATGCCATTTAAGCTTACTCCTCTCCTTTTTCTGGGCAAGTGTGCTATCACCTTGAAGAACAAGTGGCTTGTCAGAAAAGCAGCAGTAAGATGCTTCACCATTGGACTTGCTCCACTGGATTCTTACTGTTCTTAAGTCTGACAATGAGAGCCTCCAGAGTGACCGTGTGCTTTTGCGATGTAATTTTTACAGGATGTAGGGTCCCGTGTGGGGAGTCCAAAACCATAGTTACTTTTTTCGGAATGCTCTTCTGTGGTCGAAAAAAAAACCGTCTGGACTCGTGAGCGCGCAGCTCGTAACGGCCTGCTACCATTGCGCCAACCGACCACATCGAACCGGGTGGCAGCAGGCCGTTACGAGCTGCGCGCTCACGAGTCCAGACGGTTTTTTTTTTCGACCACAGAAGAGCATTCCGAAAAAAGTAACTATGGTTTTGGACTCCCCACACGGGACCCTACATCCTGTAAAAATTACATCGCAAAAGCACACGGCCACTCTGGAGACTCTCGTTGTGGGTTTTACAGGAAATTTTATTCGTTACAAGGTAGTAGACATAAGGCAAAGGTGAGGGTCAGTGAACGGGTTGCGCCACGCATTCTTCTTCCATGGGATATCGGTGAGGCTATTTGAGCGGTGATTTAGCCTGCGCGGTGAACAGCCGATTAACAGCTCAGTGTTTTACCCTTATAGACAAGTCTGATACAGATAGTAGGCTTGATTGGACTGACTAGAACCTTCACTACAAGCCTTGATTCGGTAGGGGAACGAGAGTCGGCACCTCCTTCGACTGTGTTTCCAGCATCTATGTGATGCAATATGTTATAAACACCCGCCTAAATAAAGGCGAGATGTGCCTAAATAAGGGCAATATGCCTAAATTTTTACTTTGTGCAGCCAAGATCTGTTGCTTATTAGGAACCATAGGAGGGATTGATTCAGGGCATGAAAGTGGGTCACTGGGCAGGTGATGACGGCTGCCTATCTCTGGCAAGTCTGGTACAGATCATCCTACTCACCAATGTTGGAAAGTGGAAGGCTTGATAGACTTAAACTCCGAACCTAATGTTGAACCCAAAATCGACAAAAAAGCTCAAATGACGCCTCTTGTCATTTCAGTCATAGACGCTCTTGTATCCAGCACCAGTGAGGTTTATTGAACCGTAATGCCCATCATTTTCAGGTACTGCACAAGTCCACGCCCCTCGCAAGGAGGAAAGCCATGTTTCGGAAGCGATTTCGAGCTGCAGCCATGTGTCAATGAGGCCAAATGCCGCAACTGTAATTACTTTTTTCGGCATTTGTTTAGATCTTATGCTGCAAGTGACCCGGGAACAGTGCTCCGTTGTTCTCAATTACTTCAGAACACAATTTAGTAGAGTTTAGCAAAACGCCCGTCACAAAGGGAAAACAAGAAACGCGGGATTCTAAATGGCGGATTCAGCTGGTTTTATAATAATTGACAAGCGAACAACGCAGTGTAGGCTTCGGCCGTTGTTCCCGGATTCTGTCACTTGCAAGAGGATCTAATACAATGGGAGAACAACGGGTTGTTCCTTGGCTCAGATGTCTTGCAAAGGGATTTGGTTGAGAACCACTTGAGGCTGATGTGGCCTCGTTCTTCAAAGGCTCTGAAATTTCAGTTACTCCTGTTCAACTAGCAGAAAGGCTTTTCGAAGTAATGCTTGTGTGGTAGAGTGTTTGAAGAATGAGCTCTGCATCGCCTAGATTCATTTTGATTTTCTGTCACTCTCTGCTCAGGTCATATTTCTCATCGTCAAATGCTTCTACATGCGTTAACCAAAACGATGCAAATCATCATCTTTGTTGCTATCGTTCCTAATATTTCAAGCTCATTGCCAGACTCTTCATAGTTTCAAGAGTTTTGTCAATCCCAAACTTCCATTTTTCTTTTTTGACGCCCAGTTGGGATTTATACTTCAGCCGCCTGGCCGTGCGACATTACTGAAGCCACCAACATGAATCAGTTGGTTTTAATTACCCAAGTTTGTGATGCTGATGATGTAACTCACAGACGTAGAGTGCGCGCGGCGCGGGACGCCGCGGCCAGGTGTACTGGCCGAATTGATCAATCGCGTCCCTCGATCAATTTGGCCACTACACATGCATCGCGTCGCGCGTCAGCCCTAGTTTATACTTGCGCCGTCAGGCGGCGCGGCACCACGATCGCCATAGATATCGATTTTCGCGCCGCCCGGTCGATATCTATCCCAACATCGTACCGCACCGCGCAGCGGCGCAAGTATAAACTAGGGCTCACGCGCGCACTAAAGGCCCCCGCAGACTTGCGGCGTCGCCGCTGCCCTATGCTTAACCATAGGGCAGAGACGCAGAGCTCGCCGCCAGCGGCGCCGCTGGGCGGCGTCGCTGGCGGAAATGACTTGAATCATTCCACCCGGCGGCGTCGATGCGGGCGCGCGATCGTCATCGGGGCGCGTTATTGGTAAGCACCAGTCGGTCCCGACTAGAAACAGTACAGTACCTCGCCGTCACCGCTCCCAGCCGCTGAGCGGCGCCGCTCAGCGATTTCGCCCGTCGCTCGCCGCAGAAGTCTGCGGGGGCCTTAAAGGCCTATGCACACTTCTGCGACATCGCGGCGCGGCAAGTGGGGCGACGTCTACCTCCGCGAAATCCAGCGGTCGCGGCGCGGGCGCGTTAGAGCACCGTTTTAGGCAACGCGACCGACGTCCCCGTGGATGCCGAGCCGCTAGGAATGGTTTGAACCATTCCAGCCTGCGGCACTCAGCGCGGCGTCGCCTGCGATAGCCGCCGCGACAGTCGCAAGAGTTTGCATGCCCCCTCTCTGCGGCACGTGTCGCAGTGTTGCGCCGCGACCGTGGCGGCCCTATGCTTCATCATGGCCGCGCCGCGCTGTCGCAGAAGTGTGCATGGGCCTTAAACGACCCCTTAGGCCTATGTTATACTTCAGTGACGCTGTTTTCGGCGACGTCGGCGACAGTGTTACACGGGCTGCCACGCAGTGCGTGGCGGCCCGCGCAACACAGCGTCGCCGAAGTATAACATAGGCCTAAGAGGAATACGCAGAAGACCTCTAGATGAACTTCTCATCCGCCTTCACTACCTTTAAGACTATTTGTTTTTATTATTATTTTCCATTGCCTTCAAATACGATCATGTTCACGTATAATGTTTTCACGGATTGGTCTGCTTGAAGCCTTTTATTTAGACCTGATTCATGAACTCTTTTAAATTATTTCGATTTTTCAAGTTATTTCTTCGTTCCTTTCAGACACAAATATTGCACTTCTTAACGGTTAGGTTACTAGAAGGATTTCCTTCCAATAGTCGTGTAGCCTATCGGCATTCGACGACGAGAAATAGGAGCATGAGCGTTGTTGTTTGTTGTTGTTGTTGTTTGTTTTTTTTTTTGCTGCTCACTTTTCGTTTTGGACGCTGTGCACTTACAGCAGTAGACGGCGGTTGGGAGTCGTGGTCGGCATGGAGCGACTGTCCGGAAGGATGCGGTTTCGCCCTACAGTTTCGCAATCGTGCATGTAGTAATCCACCGCCGTCATCCGGTGGGCAAGCCTGCCATGGCTTAGCCCATCACACATCAGTTTGCGACACTGAACTCTGCAACGGTTCGCACATTTTACGTTCATCGCTTTGATTTCGTTTCGCTGATTTCGACCAGTTATTCTCATAAACTACAGAAATGCACGAAAAAAAAAATAGCGGCATAGACGGCTACCCACCGACAGTTGCGACGTCTAAGTATATAGGACTAGAGCAAGTCCATCCTTGCGTCTCTATATCCTTCCGTCCGCCGTTCGTGCAAAATTGAAGGTCGCTGGAACGGAATCCACAACTAGCATACAATACAATATCGATTGCATAATCAATGACGAATGGCTACCAACGATAACATCAACCGAAATTGACTCTCCAGCACTACCAACGACAACATCGATCGAGATTGACTACCCACGACTCAGATAATCAATTTTGATCGATGTTATCGTTTAATGTCCAGAAACGTCCCCTTGAAGGGGAAATATACGAGCATATTCGTTGACGGTGGACGAGATGACCTAGGCAGTATCGATCGGTCAATCAGTCATGAGCGATATTATCGACTTCTATGGCAACGGACCAGACAGTTGTTACAGCGCTTTATAGGCCGGCTCAGATAGCGGAGTACTACAAAGAGTAATATTCTACACATTAGCTACACCCAAGGGCCTGTTCATACTTTGCGAGAAGAGCGACTCGTCGCCCATGCAAAATATGCATATCGATTAAAGCCGAGCGCGCGCCGCCGAAAAGTTTTCATGCTCGAGCGCCGGCGCTGTCACTCTAGTCGCTCCAGTCGCTGCTGTCGCCGTTCATACTTCTGCGCGCTGCGCTCTCGTCGCTCTTGTCGCTGCTGTCGCGAAGTATGAACAGACCCTAAAGGCATCATGAATACGGTGGAAGAATCGTCCATTTCAGGTATACATAGTTTACGCGCGCAGCCTCGCCAATCAATAGTCACCGCTACACGTGGTGGCAACTGGAAATTCGATACAATCTATAGTCGTTAAATATTATCGACTTGATGACACTTTCATAGTCATTCGAATCCGGTCAACGATCGAGCATCTGTTGGTGGATAGGCGAAGTGCGCTGTTTTCTCTGAAATGTCTGATTTTTTTCATTGAGTTCTCTTTGTTGACGTTTGGTGGTGGAAGTGCATGAGTTTTTCGTTGTTTCTTTTGGTTCTACTGCACAGCATGGTTAATTATTTATTTGGTCAATTGAGTAAATAGAGCTCTTCTCACAGTGTATCAAAATTACTGCTTAGGTCTCCTTTTTTTGATTTTTTAAACGGGTTTTGCACGATTTACCATTATAGAGTCGATGGATGGTGGATGGTCGGCGTGGAACGAGTGGTCGGCGTGTATAGGCAATTGCGGTTTAGGCTCAAGAACAAGGTATTTTACTTTGGTCATTGTACCACCTAATATATCCTTATATATGTAGATTAAAGGTGCTTTCCGGGCAACTATGTGCTCACAAGGGAAAGGTATGAAGCATTATGTATATCTGAATGGGAAGAGCAAGTCGTATAGGAAAAATCCTCAACCCTCAAGTATGTATTAGGGTGGGCCAAAAGTAATGAGACAATTTCAACAAATTTCCTTATCTCTTTATAGCTCAATTACAACTCAACGGTGCTGAGCAATGTATTCGCCATTAGCCATTAAGGTCGATGACCTTGCTGCCATCGATCAGTCGACTTCCTGATCCCATCGTTCCAGAACTGCTTAAGCGGCTTTCACACTGCCGTCGCTGCTGTTGCGGGGGCAGACATAACTCCAACGCCGCGCGAACCCCCCTGGCGCCGCGCACGGTGCGCGACGAAATTGGACCAGTTGTCGCGGTCCGATGCTCCCAACGGCTACAAACGCTTCCTACAGGACATGCGGCACGCCTTTGCCTTAGCTCAACGTTCTTGGAGATGGTATATGAATGTGGCTTCAATAGGACGATCAGCGACAGTTTATACAGGAATCGTGGTCATGTGGATGGATTCTAGCGTCAGGATTTGCCATCTACAACTTCTTCGGTCAATTTTGACCCGTGATTATGGTTATCCTACGGGAAAAGTCACTATCACCCATTCTCAGATCAATTGTCCTACTGCAGACTGTTGCCTACCACATTCTGTGGAATCTTAAGTCCCTTGCTAGAAATGTGGTCTGGGAGCTTAAACATTGAGAACATTTCGTGCTCCGCGGCTAACCATGCGTCACCGAGTGCACGTCCTCGTTTCAGCGCCGCGAGGTCGCACGCGGCTAGCGCGCGACGTCGCGTTGGAGTTTGGTCCTGGAGCCCTGCTGTTGCAGCAACGCGCAACGAAAAAGGGGCGGAGTTCGATACTTGCTGCAGCCACAACGCGTGAGATAAGATAATGGGATAAGACCTGTGATCTGCCTCCGTTGACGAGCATCAGCAACAAGGAATGATGGCGATCATTCCTTGTTGCTAAGGCCGCGCAACCGTTGCGCGACCGATGCCGGTGTTGCTGTAGCGGGGTTGCGGCAACAGCAGCGTGAAAGCCCCCTCGTTGCTGTTGTTGCTCCTCTGCGTCTCTACGGTATGCTTCATCATTACGGCTTCGGTTGCGCAACAGCAGCAACAGCAGTGTGAAAGCCGCTTTAGGCTAGTGCTGATCCACTGCCCGTTATGGTTGCCGAGGTCTGCTTGGGTCCTTGTGTCCTTTCCGACCATAAAGTCCTACAAGTGCTCCGACACGCCTAACGGCGTGTCTCGCACTTGCGCGCTTCGCGCGACTTTGCACCATCACTGACCTCAAGAAAGTAGCTTTTGTCAAACTTAAAATTCGCTAACATGTAGGACCTGCAGCGTACTTCATCGTCATCAAGCCGTTCACCACTTCGGTACCTTTCATCATAGACGTTTTCTCCACACCATCCAGTAACATCATTGGTTTGAGCTGCGCAGTACTTCGGCCCCTCCACTGTTGACACGTCTTCCGAATCCGGGCACCAGCTTCCCCTTCACTCGTTTCTTCTTTCTAGATCTAATTGCTGGTCCGCCTTTACTGGTCTTCCCCCCCCCCCCTCCCCCACCTTCCTGATCCCAACCCCTGGCCCACTTCCTTATTTTCACTATTAACCCCTGCTGGTCTCTTCTTGCTGGCTTCCCCGGTTTGGTCCCTCCTTCAGGTTGTTCCTTTCCTTCCTCGACGCTCACCTATCCACTCTACATAAAGGCCCCATACTTCCCTTCTCCACCACCCCTTAGTGGTCCTCCCATGCTCAAGGCAGACGTCAGTGACACGTATTCAGAATCAAACGCTCAGAAACACGCGCAGGCGCCGCTGAGTCAAGCAGGAGAGGGCTGCGCTTCCTCTTCTGCAACATCCCATGTTAAACGCCAAACGTTGCCCGTGAGAGGTAGGCAAAGGCGTACCTCGCGCGGGTAAAATTTTCCGTTCAACGTGGGATAATGCTGAATTCTGAATGCGGCCACTCGTCACACGACGTCGGTGAACCGCTTCTCGCTCTAGACGATTGTTGCGCGACGTATGGGACCTGTATTCTGAATCCATATGCTCAGAAACGCGCGCAGATTCCGCTGTGCCAGTAGACAGGAGGCTGCGCTTCCTCGGCTGGAGGCTGTGTCAGTAGACAGGAGGCTGCGCTTCCTCGGCTATGTCGAATTCTGGATGCGGCCGCTCGTCGCACGACGACGGTGTCACCTCTTTTGACTCCAGATGCTTATTGCGCGACGAAGGGGACCCGTATTATGGATTCAGACGCTCAGAAGCGCGCGCAGTTGTCGCTGTGTAGAGCAAGAGGAGGCTGCGCTTTCTCTGCTGCAGCAGCATCTCATGCTCAATTCTGAATGCGATCCCTCGTTGCAGGACAGCGATGTCTCCTCTTCTGACTCCAGAAGGTTGTGGTGCGATGAAGGGAACCCGTCTTCTGGATTCAGGCACTCAGAAACGCGCGCAGACGCCGTTTTGTCAAGCAGGAGGAGGCTACGCGTTATACCTTTGTCCTTTTCGAATTTCGAATAGCCGAATTTCGAATAAATTCGAATTTCGAATATTCGAATATTCGACTATTCGAAAAAAGTCCAATATTCGAATTATTCGATTATTCGAATATTCGAGAAAGTCCAATATTCGAATTATTCGATTATTCGAATATTCGAGAAAGTCCAATATTCGAATTATTCGATTATTCGAATATTCGAGAAAGTCCAATATTCGAATTATTCGTTTATTCGAATATTCGAAAGTGGCCAATATTCGAATATTCGTTTATTCGAATATTCGAAGGCTTCGAATATCGAATATTCGAATAGTCGAATATTCGAATATTCTTTATCAATCTCTTAACAAGTTAGTGGCACTCTTTTTCGAAAACCAGGGGAGTCTGACCTTATGATAAAAAACGATGTTTGAGTTTCGTGCGTCGCTCAAAGTGCGCCAAATTGTGTGTACGTAATCTGACAAGAGAAGTCAATGAACTTCCCGTGGAGATTTCCAAAATGACCTATTGTTTGTTATAAGGGTGTGTCTAAGAAGCACCGTAGTGGTCTTCAAATGTCCTGCGGGCATCTGGGTAGGTCAAAAATTACTAAAAATTGTAGCACTTCAGTGCTGGCTGATAAGGCGAAGGTGACGCCTTGAATGGCCTCGAAATACTCAGAAATTAACATGCAGATGCTATAGAGCTTTAATTATAGTTAGATGTTAGAAATCTGACAATTTATTAGGTCAAATGAATCATTCACCGCAGTCGGGGCGTGGATAGCGGGGAGAGGTCCAGGTTCGAATCTAGGAGAGTTGTTTACGGATTGCTGTGCGTTTTGGTAAATGTAGAACATATTCTCATTTTAACCATATTTACGAACATGATAGAAACGTGTTGCTTCAGTCCATCTCTGGGATGTGCTGATCAGTCTTCGGGTTCCTATAGAGAACGTTTCTCTTGTAAATTTTACTAATTTTTGCATCTCTTATAAAATGCATCATTTTTGACCCACTCCGTAGTATTGTACTCCGTAGTATTCGTAGCATTTGCATATAACACCAAATACAGTTCTAACAACTAAATTAATTAGTCACCTTCTTCACTGACGAGCCTCGGGGTGACTAATTATAAACATGTTTTGTATGAAGGCAGAGGCGAAACAAGACATGTTTAGTGTTGTTGTTACCATTGTTTTAGTTATTACTTGTTTTAGTTGTTGCTTGTTTTCCACTTGTGTTTGTTATAGTACAGAGTGATTTAGAGTTCATGTATACCCCAGGTTATTTCTAATTCTACTTCGTTGTTTAGACATTGAATTTAAAACTGTTTGAGTATTAAAATTTACATATATGATTAACTTATTCTATTGGTCTTCTTGCAGCCTATTCTTCCTCGGCCACTCTCCCGCACTGACGGGGGGGGGGGGGGGCTTTGCAAACGTAGGTACTTGTATTAATCCCCATGACTTTGTAAGTAGATATCCCAGGTATTTAAACACCGAAGTGCGAGCAAGCTCAGTACCGTTAATCTTAATAAGCGAGTCCGGCTCCATTAAGATTAACGGTACTGAGCTTGCTCGCACTTCGGTGTTTAAATACCTGGGATCAGCAATAGCATCTGACGGGGGTCTGATGGTTGAAGTGAACTCACGCGTGAGTGCAGCTTGGTCCAAGTGGCGTTCGCTGACTGGTGTGCTCTGCGACAGGAAGATACCAGAGCACCTGAAGTCAAAGATCTATAGAACAGTCGTACGGCCGGTAGCAATATACGGCGCTGAGTGTTGGCCTGCGACTAAAGAAGTTGAAACGCGCCTCAGCGTAATGGAAACCAAGATGCTGCGCTGGATGGCTGGAGTCACGCGCCTGGACCGCATTCGAAACGAAGCTATTCGGCAGAAGTTCGGTGTCGCGCCGATAGCGGACAAGATGCGCGAAGCTCGCTTACGATGGTACGGCCACGTTCTGCGTGGAAAGGAAGACAGCGTCCGCAAGATAGGCCTTGAGTTGGAAGTGTCCGGAAAGCGGCCTAGAGGACGCCCGAAGCAGCGTTGGTCGGATACGTTACACACGGACATGAAAGTAACTGGCGTCCACCCTGATCAAGCGCATGACCGGGAAAGGTGGCGTCATGACACCAGAAGAGCGGACCCCGCGACGAAGCGGGACAAACGCTGAAGAAGAAGAAGAAGACTTTGTAAGTAGATAAAATTAGACTTTGTAAGTAGATAAAATTTCGTACAAATGTTGTCCTGAGGGTTGACTGAGGTTCTGATCACGAAGCTGGCAAACGCGTTCGGTGTTACCGTCGACCACAATAGGCGACGGTGAGTATGTGCAAGAAAAGGTGCAGAATAACCGGCCGCGTTGTACTACTGTGACTCCAAAAGTGGAGTGGAGGTCGATTTTTTTCGCCCAAACATCACCTGTACTGTTATTTTGGATGCTGAGCACGAATATGGTATCCAATTTCGACAATTTGGCCGCTTACGATATTTCATAGTGTGTGTTCGTGAGTAAGGATGGGGTTGTCATGACCACTGATTTCGTCCTTAAATTTTCAACGACCACTTTTTAACAAAAAATTTTCGCATTAAAAAGGTAAATTCGGTAAATTGGTTAAATAAAATGTCCCTTAGCTGCATTCAGTTTTAAACCACTGGGGTGCCTTTCGGACAATCCCCCACAGCGCTCAATAGGTCACTTATAAGATTCCCACGGGAAGTTCATTGACCTCCCTTGTGAGTTGACGCGAAGTAAGCGCTGCAAGCGCGGCCCTCCGCTGCGCACCTGCTTCCTTGTAAACGGCCGTCGAGCGTGCTGTGGCCGTTCACGTGAATCGCAATTGATTAGGGTTATGCCTATACATTCAGCTCTGATCCTGTCAGGACCGGGTGCTGTGCGTTTCTTCACCGACGAGATGGCGTGTCGGATCTCGGAAGGGAGAACAGAGGGGATGACGTATCCATCCTGCGGAAGATGGCGTAGGGGACGGTGGACGTGGCTATCGAAGAGATCGGAGTAGAAGTCGTGGATGACTTTCTCCATGGTCCTTCTGGAAGAGGTGACGGTTCCGTCAGGACGTCGGAGAGCGGTCATCTTGGTCTTGAAGTTGGCGAAGTTCCGGCGGGCATTGCGGATGCTCAGCCCTGCCTCTGCTGCTTCAGCCAACACTTCCGCCCTTCTCTCCTTCAGATCTTCCTTTATCGCCGCTCTGCATAGCTTTGCAAGCTCGGACCTCAGTTGATAGTTGCCTGACGCTCGTGCTGCTCCACGCTGACGTATCAGCTCGAGAGTTTCCGGAGACAGGCGTCTCTTGGTGGTCTTCAAGCTCTCGGCTCCCTTAGCACTATCGTGGAGATGGTGCACGAAGCGATCGTATTCCTCGTCGACGTTGTCCATGACGGCATCTTCCCAAAGGCCGACAAGAGAGGTGTAGAGATCCCAGTTGATGGTCGTTCTGGGACTCCTCTTCTTGAACTTCGCGGCCTTCTCTCCTTGACGCGAAAAGCGGAACCTCGCGCGAAGGAGGCGGTGGTCCGATCCCGTGTAGAACTTGGGGACAACGGAGACATCGGTCAGGCAATACTTGCGATTGAAGATGATGTGGTCGATCTCGTTGCGGAACTGGCCACCGGGGGATTCCCAGGTCCATCGTTGGGAGGGAGGCTTCTGGAACTGCGAGTTTCCATGGATGGTCTTGGTCGACATGATAAACTCAGACAACCTTTCACCTTGCTCGTTCCACTCCAAACCGTGGGTTCCGATGTGAAGTTCTTCCGGCGACCTTCGTGGCCCGATCTTGGCGTTGAAGTCGCCGACGATCACCTTGTAGAAGGTGTGATCTTCCTTATAGAACTTCTCCAGCTCCACGTAGAAGGCCTCGACGTCTTCGTCGTCGTAGTCGGATGTTGGGGCATACGCGACGAACACAGTCAAGGCTGGCACGGAGCCACATCGCTTCAGTCGCAGACGTCCGATACGGCTTGTCAGAGACTCGTACGAATCGATGTTCATGGCCAAGTGCGTGTTGACGAGGACACCAACGCCGCCTACTCCCCTGCTGTCGCATGTTCCGAGGAACAGTTCTTCTCCGGAGTCGTAGGCGGCGTGTAGAGGGTGGTGTATTCTCGTCTCGGTCAGTCCGATGACGTCGTACTTGATCTTCCTGGCTTGCATCATCAGGTCCTCGACGGATGCTTCCGACGCAAGCGTGCGGGCGTTGTAAGTACAGATCGTCATCCTAGTCCTTCTCAGTTTGCGCAGCCTGGTTAGGCCCTGAACCTCCCGCCAGCGCTCATCAACACCTTGGCGCGGCTCTTCACACGCTACCTGTCCGAATGCAAGGTTCCATCTCAGTGGAAGACCAGCAAGACCGTCTTGCTATACAAGAAGGGAGACGTGCACGACATTGGCAACTATCGCCCGATCTGCCTGTTGTCCGTAGTCTACAAGCTGTTCACTCGAGTCATCCTGAATAGGATTAGTAGAACGCTGGACGAAGGACAGCCATGCGAACAAGCAGGATTTCGGAGAGGATTCAGCACGATCGACCACATACACACCATTACGAAGCTCATCGAAGTGTCGCGAGAGTACAAGCTGCCGCTGTGCCTTACGTTCATTGACCTGAAGAAGGCATTCGACTCCGTCGAGACTGAAGCGGTCATGGAAGCCCTGCTCACCCAGGGCGTTCCTACTCAGTACATCAGAGTCCTTCGAGAGCTGTACAGTGGATTCACGACCAAGATCTCACCATTCTACAACGACGTCGTCATTGACGTGAAGAGAGGGGTTCGACAAGGGGATACCATATCCCCGAAGCTCTTCAGCGCCACCCTCGAAAACGTCATGCGCGAACTAGAATGGGACGACATGGGAGTGAAGGTCGACGGCCGGCAACTGCACCATCTTCGCTTCGCTGACGACATCGTGCTCATAACACCGAGCATCAGTCAGGCGGAACGAATGCTGACCGACTTCGATCGTGTATGTGGAAGCGTTGGACTGCAGCTGAATCTTACGAAGACGATGTTCATGAAGAACGGATGAGTTTCTGATGCCCCATTCTCGCTCAACGGAACGAACATCTCCGAATGCTCCAGCTATGTGTATCTGGGTCGCGATGTCAACATGGCCAACGACCTAGCACCAGAGCTGAGCAGGAGGAAACGAGCGGCTTGGGGAGCTTTCAAGAGCGTCGAAGAAGTCGTGAAGAAAACGAAGAACGTCCGACTCCGTGCCCACCTATTCGACTCCACTGTTCTTCCTGCCCTAACATACGCCTCAGAGACCTGGGCTATACGAAAGCAGGATGAACACGCGATCAGCGTCGCGCAGCGTGGAATCGAGAGGACGATGCTCGGAGTGACACGACTCACGCAAGTGAGAGAAGGCCTCCGGAGTTCCGGGCTTCGCCGACGTTCGAAGATCAGAGACGCTGTCGCGTGGGCCAAGTTGTCGAAAATTAGGTGCGCCGGCCACGTAATGCGATTCGCAGACACCCGCTGGACGAGAGCCGTTACCGACTGGATTCCGCGGGATGTCAAAAGAACACCAGGACGCCCACCAACGCGTTGGTCGGACTTCTTCGTGAAAGCCCTGAACGACCGATATGACGCTCTTCGTGTCCCTCGAGCGAGGAGGATCCATTGGACCACTCTGGCACGCGACAGGGACGAATGGAGACGCTGCTGGCGCCCGCTCGAGCAAGTCGATGATCAACGGGACGACAGGTGACGACAGGTGATAGGTGATGCCTATGCACAGATATTTTTACCTTCAGTATACTACGGGAGAATCTTCGTTTTGTATTTCTACCCCAGTTACAACAAGGGAACGATTAGAGCCGAAGGGGCTGCGGTAGGGAGGTAGAACTTTCAGGGGCCTAGAAAGCTCCTGCTTTCTGCCAGCAAAGACGTTGAAGAAGAGAGGAAGAGCAATGGCTATGGAGTACAAGAGCCAGTCGTACTCTGTTTCCTATGAAAGTGAGCCATCCCCTTTTCGCTCTAACACTGTCCAAGTCGTAGTGTCTTGTCAGATTAGATTCCAACGCGGGTCCGTTTCTCTTCAACGGAGCTAGAACACAAACTGAATGCCATTCATGAGACTCCAGTGCGCCTTTTCTGCACCAGATCGCCTTTGTGTCATTTCTCCGTCCATGATAATCATTCTTTCACCACCTGGAAGCTTCGCTATAACACAAGGAAAGATAGCAACCTATAGAGAAAGACCTATAACAATCTAGCTCTGCCTACCCAAGGTGTTTCTCTCTTCTCGGTGCACGAATTCTTAGGGAAGCAAAGCGTGCTTCATTGCCATTATACCGCTGCTATTGTCCTTTGGTCTCGTAAAGGAAATGGATGGAGCAGCCATCCATTTCCTTCACAGTGGGTAATAAAAAATAATTAAATGTCAACCACTGGGTGACGACAGTAAATAATAGTGTTCATTTGATTATTCGAATATTCGACTATTCGAAATTCGATTATTCGAAATTCGACTTTTTTAAAATCGAATATTATTCGATCATTCGAAATTCGAAATTTTGAAAATCGAATATTATTCGATCATTCGAAATTCGAAATTTTGAAAATCGAATATTATTCGATCATTCGAAATTCGAAATTTTGAAAATCGAATATTATTCGATCATTCGAAATTCGAAATTTTTTCCCAAGGACAAAGGTATACTACGCGTCCTCTGCTGTAGCAACATCCCATGTTGAACGGCAAACATTGCCCGCGCGAGGTACGCAGAGGCGTACCTGGCGCGGGTAAAGTTTTCCGTTCAACATGGGATAATGCTGAGTTCTGCATGCGGGCGGTCGTCGTACGACGACGATGAGACCTCTGCTTCCTTTCTTTTCGATCTTCTGACTCCAGAAGGTTGTGGTGTGACGAAGGGAACCCGTCTTCTGGATTCAGGCACTTAGAAACGCGCGCAGATACCGTTGTGTCAAGCAGGAGGAGGCTACGCGTCCTCTGCTGTAACAACATCCCATGTTGAACGGCAGACGTTGCCCGCGCGAGCTACGCGGAGGCGTCGCAAGGGGTTCCATGAGATTGAGCGTGGTTCCACGAGGCGTATCCCAGCCAGGTTTCCAACCTGAGTGAGATACGCCTCACCATCTACAGGGCAGGGAGCTAACTCAATTATATAGTGGTAGATAGTCTCAAGAAGCAGTGGTAGTCGCATGGGGAGATGTCCAGCGAATACGGTGGGTGAGGCATGTGAACGTATCCCAGCTGGCCAAGCTTATCCGTGGTCACTTTTGCCCGATGGGGTGCGGCATTATCGAAGAGGAGAACCTTCTTGAAGTGCTGCGAATGAATAAGAGCGAGTTGCCGGCCCATCTCTTCTATTTCGTTCACCATGGCCTTGGAGTTCATCGTAGCTTGGGAAACAGCTTCCGGTAAACCGATCCATGGGCGCAGACCCAAAAGCTCCAAAGGTGCTTCTCGCCGTGAACATCCCGCCGATCGAAGGTCGGCAACAGGTCACCAGGCCTCACCCAGACTCGCTGCTTGGCAGGGTTGAGTTAGAGGACGTACATGTCATCTTGCGTGACTATTGTGTTCTGACTGATCGGGGTTGGGAATTGGGCGAGATTTGCGCGACACAGGTCGACTCGTCAGAATGGGGTTTTGGCATGAGACAGACTGGGGTTTTCGCATGCGTCTGGAAAGGGCGAAGGTGGTCATTTTTAACGTGGCCTTCACTAAGTAGCCAATAAACAGAGAAATACGAGAAGAACGAAACCGGGCTCCAGTCATGACATATGTGGGCACGGCATATAGACTCTCATTACTTTTTTCCGCCCCCCCCCCTAATAGTATAAAAATGTGTCCAATACCGTTGACATTCGCATTTCTATTGTTTTTAGCATAAAAAACTCCAATTGGCTGGCATCTGAAGGCTAGATATACATATTTATTACCCGAATATTGGCTGCATTCCGGGCAAACAACCCAGCTCTGCGCCGCCGCGACTATGGTCTGCTCTCCTCCGCTGGCGCGACGTAGGAACCCAAGCACACTGGTTAATTAGTCGTCATTTGTGCAGCCGGGAACAGGGTTGTGCGTAATTACGATTTACGGCGTTTTTTGGCAATTTTCTCACGACTTATGACTCACTTTTATGACATTTCGGGTCGTAAATCGTAACTTTTCGTAAATGTTATCGAAAGACGGGCAGCTTACATCCAAATGATGTGACGCAACCCGGGTAAGAAGTATGTGCTCACTATCCTACCTCTAATAGCTCATTCCCACTTTGTTTGAGCGCGTAATTTTTTAATGGGCTGAAGTGGGTGAGAGCTTTTTCGAGTTCAACTTAACTTTTCTAAAACTTTTGGCGGGAAATCTTTCCAATATCTGGCCGAGCATTGTTGTGAGGAAAGTAATCATTCTTCCGTCATGGTCGCTTCCGATGCGTTGCCTCGCTCAGATTTTGTAGTTTGACAGTGTAGGTGTTCGCAGTCATTGGAGTCTGGCTCCAAGGAGCTCGTGGTAGAGTAGCCCTTGGAGTCCCACCAACAGTACAGCAGTGCCTTCTTCTGGTGGAGGTCGGACTTTGATTGTTTCGGAGGTGGTTCCAAGGAGCTCGTGGTAGAGTAGCCCTTGGAGTCCCACCAACAGTACAGCAGTGCCTTCTTCTGGTGGAGGTCGGACTTTGATTGTTTCGGAGGTGGTTCGGGTTGGGGGAGCCACTGGACCTTCCGGACGTGATTGTTGTAGCAGACTCGAACTCACCTTCCGTGACTAAGTTCCCCCAGAACGTTCTTAATACGAAAGCGAAAAAGGAGAAACCGAGGCATGCTAGCGATCTTCCTCGCATCCCCCTTGCTGACCCACCTCCAATCCCCTAGGCTTCACCAAGAGTCTAACGGCTGCTCTACGAAACCTTTGACATGCAAAACAAAAAGTTTCCGGTCCGCAGAACAGCGGTGTACCTCCTGACGCCACGCCCCCAGCAGGGGGCGGGTGTACCTCCTTTCGCGCTGCCGAGATCGTGCTGTGGCACTAAGCCAGACCGTAACAGACATTGTTCAGTCTTGAAAAATGATTGAAAATATTGTTGATAGTGTCCTCCAACAAACCAATAGAAAGCCTGAGAGCTTTTGAGACGTTATAGGAAAGAGTTGTGCGGTGCATTGCGCTCAGATGTTGTTGACGCAATGTTTGTTGCATGCGCAGTTGCTGATTTCCCCCACTTAATGAGCCGTGAAACGATTTTTAATTTTTTGGTCTTTTACTGACGTACTATCGCTTCTGCTAATCCTAGATTTATACGCATTTAAGACCTTTGTTATACCACCGCTCGCTCCGAGCGACGCCTAAATGATACACTCCCATATCGATCAAATCGCGCCGCCCGATCGATGTGGGAGCATATATGTAGTTAGGCGTCGCTCGGTGTGAGCGATGGTATAACAAAGGTCTAAAGAACTCCTAAGCGATTGGAAATTTAATGGCTATTCAAACGATGAAAGCCTTTTGTTGAAACACCATGCATTAGTTAAGTTCAAATTTTCGAGTCAACAAAATTTTCGACTTTCTTAAAAGGTGTACAGTTTGATTTGATACCATCGCGCCTTCGCCTGACCAGAATGAAACGTGAAGCTACAAAAGGAAAATGTTTTGCAATCAAACCGCCCAACTTGGGCTGAAAATAATACAACAGTAAACAAATATTGTATTATTTTGCATCAACGTTAGCAGGAAAACCTGTAAAAATTCAGTTATCCTACACAGCATGTCAGATAACTTTACGATTTACGGTTTACTATTTAGGACGGTTTTTTCGTAATTACGTTTTTTTTAACAAAATTTCGATTTTCATTTATGCACACCCCTGGCCGAGAATAACAGTTGCCCTATGCCTGCCTCTATGACTCTGTTACATACGTAGATGATATACTTGTGTCCTTCCAAAATTTTTTCGAATGAACGAATAGTCGGATACATTCGGTTTCATGAAAAACCGAGTATTCGAATTACGAATGTATTCGGATTTGGGGCCTCATCGAGTATTCGAATAATGAATATTCGAACATTCGAATTTTTTCGAATATTCGTGCGAATTTATTCGATTCGGTCCGAAGTGTAGTAGATAACCGAGTGCGTGCACAATGTCACGATGCTACAGCCATCTGCCATATTAGCTCATAATGTAGTCGTAAAGAGAATTCCAGATGTCGAATTTTTTGAGACACCATTTTCAGGGTTCGCGCTTGCGTGTCACCTCCACCAACCAACGGTGGAGTGCCGTGTTTTGGTAAATCGTCCGAAAGCGAGGAATGTCAAGCCGAAGATGCGTTCTGCAGTCGATTCCTTCACCACGCTGACATACTTGATGTTAGGATATTGCAGGCGTTACACTAATTTATTGCACTCGATATTGTTGTACACATGGAAATAAACTACCACACCGATACGCTCATGATCCTCGTCTTGTTTGTGCCTTCGACATTGCTGTGTGTTTCGCGTGTAAATCTTCATTTCCTCGAGCGGCTGTACTGTTTCTTATACATATTGATTGCACGAATTGTATAAGGCGGCTATGAATGTAATTGTCTTTTCCGGAAAGTGCCTGATGATCTCAAATGTCCATGATATGTTTTAACGCACGGTTGATTTTCCGTTGTTCTGCCGACCCGCTTCCTCAATGTGTCATCGTATTCAGAATTACATTATATAACATCTGAGCTTTCATGTGGTTAGAAACCCTGTCTAGTTGCAGCACTTGCTGAGTCAGTCGGTCGTCCTCGTACCAATGCTGTTCCGCCCTTTCGAAAGTCTTTGTGTGAACGAGCTCACTCTTTGTGTGTATTTATAATTTCTACCGTAGTAAAATTAATTTTAACAAATAGTGCCCATTTTTTGCCCGGTCTTGGATGTACCAGACGATCAGACTGCAAGGAGAATTGTCAGTTGACGAGGCTTAAATTCAAGAAACCGCAACTCGGCTAGAGGCACCTTTCCACTCAAACGGAAAGCAATTCTATGCGCACCGCTCTTGCGATGTGAAGGGTATTAAAAGATCGTCTACTTTAAAACTCTGATAAAGTGGCATACATGTGCCGTTGGAGGCCGATGATGATCCGAACGCTGTTTCCATAAAAGATTTCCTTTTTGAAAACCTTGAATTAGACATGTAAGCATGCCACGGCTTCCGAAGGACCAAAATCAGGAGTACTGTAGGAGATCTCATTCTCTTAAAAATTTAATGAATTATAGCGGTTGAGGCCACCCTAGGTGAGTTTTGGGCCCGGTTTAGTGAATATACTGTATGACGATGATCTTTGACGTAGCGTTCCTTCAAACGTTATATGCACAATCCTGGAAACTTGCTCAGACCGGACATCAGGCAAGAAGTATTGATCACTGACCTTCGTAGGCTTCAAAATTATGTCGTAGGGGAATAACGAATAGTGACGTGACCAGAATCAGAAGGCGAAATAAAAGATCAGTCCGGCTGTAGACCTCTAGGCCGCTCCCGGTGATTTCCAGTTCGAAAACAAACTTCAAAAAGATGTAGGTTCACGGATATGTAGCAACTACTTATCACGGTTGTACCTATTTTAAATCTCTTTCCTGCTTAAATATATAATTTTAGGAGCTAGAGAGTGCGGCGCTTTAATCCGAGCAAATTTAGATTCAAATTTCCCGCCATACCGTAACATTTACGCATGATTTGCTGAACCTTTTGGAAGATAGTGGAGTAGAATGTTGGGCGTTTGCTGACGATATTATGATTTATCAGTCAATACAGAGTGATGCGGATACCGCACAACTTCAAAGGGCTATAGATATTGTCCAGAAGTGGTCTTCAGAATGGCAGTTACCACTTTCGGAGGAAAAGTGTAAAGTACTTCAACTAGCGGCTAGAGGTCAACTACACCAATACACTATCAATAACTAATCACACTCTGTTGTGCAGACGAAGTTAAAGACATAGGGTTCCTAATCATGAGTTATCTAAATTTTGACAACCTCTGCACGTGGTTTCCAATGAAGCCATGAGAGCAATGTACAACGTGATCAGAGCTATGTCTTCTAATGGTAGTAGCTTACTTCTTCAAGTTCTTCATTTATCAGAGCAATTCTTCAATACGGTACCCGAGTTTGTAATCCCTACACGCGTAAAGGTATCACAACGTTAGAAAGCGTGCAGAACAGCTTTACAAGGAAGCTTATGACACGTGCGCTGGGATATCATTGCCATCAAATATCCTCAAGCAATGTGACAATAAGATTTTTGGATTGACGTCATTTGCTCTTACATTTAGAAGAAAGCGAAATGATCTATTTACTACTTTGCAAAATTGCACATCAGAAAATTGAAGTGTTTTTGAAGAAATTGCGGATCTACAGTACCGCGCATGTCCATTGGTCAATTGCAGAAAAAGCCGCTTTGGAGCGCTCCAAAGCGGCTTTTTGAAATAACTTTGTAGCGTTGATAAGGAGCATCGAACACTCGAGGTGGCGTCGCTAGGTAAAGGATAAAGGATAAAGGGCGCCGTTGCTCAATCCCTTCTGGGATGCGCCAGCGCATTCTACTTCTACGGGATGTCGTGGAGGCGAGTTGAAAGCGTATTTGGCCATACAATGACTTGTGGTGGCCAGCCGATGAACAAGTCAGCGCTCTATCCTTCCCAGACAAGTCTGGTACCAATTCACCGACCCCGGAGGGATGGAAGGCTTGGTTGGCCTGGGCGGTAAATCCGAACCAGGAACCTGGTATCGGGTGTACGCGACAGTCGCGATTCCTCCGACTGCGCTACACGCGCCCCGTCGCTAGGTATGACACTGAAAACTGCCAAACACAACTGTCGTCGTTTCTTCTTCACTCATAGGACACTCTCGTTATGTGAGAAGCTTCGCAAAAGGCATTTCTTGCCATCAAACTATAACGCTTTCGAACAATTTCCCTGTGAGTATATACGTTCCTTAAATAGGGTGCTTCAGATCTTGCGAACTCTTCATTAGACATTGTTGACAGTGATGTATTTCTTTGTGTATTTCTTGTGTTGTATTTCAGTGGTAATTTTAGCACACGAACATAGTCGTGTAACAAATAATAATAATAATTCCATCAGAGCTCACGATTTGCGTCCTTGAATATTAGATAGCTAGAAAGCAGCCATAACCTGAGAACGGCCTCGATTATAGCATTCAAGGGTGGAGTGCAACCGAAGAGCCGCGATTATCGAAAGTATTCGCGCTGGGCGTTCGCCAGATAAAACAATTCGATTCTTCAGGTGCCCGAGACCAACCGCTCACGATGTCGTGGCCAGGTACTATGCTTCTGGAAAGTCTGAGGAAGGTTCCGCAAACACGGCTAGGAAAACCCATTCGCGGGCACGCGTGTCAAGAACGGAAGCAGTCGTGGAAGGGTTTCAGTCGCTGATTCTGCAGGACGCAAGACAATCGTTGAGGAAATTGGAGTCAGTGTTGAGTATCAGTGAACGAGCAATGCGTTGGAATGCAGAGGAGGACCTACGGTACATGTAGTACACAGTAAATGTCTCACAGATGCTGTCTGAGGCTGCAGGAACCGAGCGGGTGCCCACTGCCATCTGCTACCGAGTTCCCTAAAAATAAAGCGGCGGAGCAAATCAGATCCTTTTCTGATGGAAAATCTTAACTGTCAACCGTAGAAACGATCGCTGCCCCGCCTACGATTACGAGGACGTCTCGATTGTTGCTAGAACAAGATTTCTAACAAGTGTTCATGTCTTAGGTGTCGTGTCCAGTGAGTGTGATGTGGATGCTGCCCTATCAACAGCGGATCGCTGAGAAGTCAAGAACGAGGACTGATAGGAGCAGTTCAGTAGACGAACGGAGAAATACGTAGAAAAAATGCTCCGGAAGACCGATAGCAAAGCAGAAAGCAATTCCTTTGCCGGCTTCTGCTAAGATGCCGGCTCTCATGGCACGACGAATTCCAGGAAGCAGAAAAAATAATTACGACGAACGGCTCCTGCGGGAGCATCTCTTATCGCTTAGGAGGAAGAAGCTTCGGGTGTGCTTCAGACTGCACTCAGCTTCAGGACTAGTTGGTTGCTTCCATAATAATAACGTGCTGGCAACTATGGGTCAGACAATGCTTCTAGCTGCAACGCCAACAGCAGAATTGGTCAACATCAGTTTTCTATTTATTTACCAGTTGTTCAACGGTCGTGATTATGCTCTTAAACCTCGGAAATAAACGCTTTGGACACGCTTGGTTTTCGAACCATTTGACCCCCATGCGAGGATAAAAAACTGGTATCGGCTGTTTTATAGGATAGGATAGGGTAAGGCTCTCAAGACAGTTGACGTCGGTCTTGTCCAGGCTCCATCGATTCGTGTGACTCCCGCTTCGAAATGTCTGCGGAAAAATCGATAAGATCGATCGACGTTGTTCGGCCTGTCAATACTTTCGGCCTCATGTAAATCCTGTCTGAACGGCGTCATATTAGAGTGATTCCTACGACAGTGAGCCCGTACCCTTCCTTCCTTCCATTCCTCCTTTTTCCATATGCCGGCAGACAGACGGAACAACAGACATAGAGACGCGTCCCCTGATTATGGTATAGGATCGAGAGGTCTCTCCTCTCCGGCCAAGCATTCAAGTTGCCGAAATTAACACTGTCGATCCGGATCTGATCCTCGCTTGGAGTCATAGGCAAATGTTGTACTTCGGTGACGAGAACCTGTCGTCGACAGCGTCAGCGACAAAGTCAGGGACAGCGGCGTCGCCAGAGGGATATCGGGTGCCTTGTAACAGGTATAGGACTTAAAAACACACTATGGCTTGCGGAAGATGCAGGGTATCCTAAAAAATGCAGTTGGTATTTGAAGGGATCTAGCATTGTTGCTAGTGAAGCATTTGAAGACGTTTAAGACTAAGATGAGTATAGCGAAATCGCTGAGGCGTGCAAACAGTCAAGATTGCGCCATGCCTCCACCTGAAATGAAATGCATTTCAGACTTGATTGATTATGCATGAGCTGAATACTTGTTACAGTCTTGCTACTACTTGGCGAGATTGACCTGTGCTGTGTTTTTCTTTTAATGTTTCAAGCTTGACAAACATGTAAAAGACACGTGGCACGCGAGTTCAATGATTACACGATTTAAATGTGAGCGGAAGCCACATTTTCCAAGACGGATTCTGTAGACTGATGAAGCAACATCCAAGCTGAATGGAGAGGTTCATCGGCATAGCTATAGGGACTTGGCGACGGAAAACTCCAAGCGAGGTTCAGATCAGGATCAGCAATGTTAATCCCGGCAATTTGAATGCTTGGCCGGTTGACAGACCTCTCGATCCTATGTATATCGCAATCAGGGGACGCGTCTCTATGTCTGTTGGGCCGTCTGTCTGCCGGCATATTGAAAAAGGAGGAATGGAAGGAGGGAAGAGTACGGGGACACTGTCACAAGAATCACTCCAATATGACGCCGTTCAGACTGGATTTACACGAGGCCGAGAGTATTGGCAGGCAGAACAGCATCGGTCGATTTTACCGATTTTTCCGATTTTTCCGCAGACACCTCGAAGCGGGAGTCGCACGAATCGCTGGAGCCTGGACATGACTCACGTCTACTGTCATGAGAGTCTTACCCTATACAGCGAGCGGTGCCAGTTTTTTATTCCCGCATGGGGGTCAAAAGGTCTGAAAACCAAAGCGTGTGCAAGGCGTTTATTTCGAGGTTTGGGAGCATAGCCAGACCATTGAAGATCTGGTAAATAAGTAGAAATCTGATATCGACTGTTAGCGTTGCAGCTACGAGCATTGGCTAACCCAAAGTTGCCAGCACGTTATTATTAGCTTGTCCCATGAGTCCCCGCCGTTTTTTTTTTTCAACGACTCATTGCGGATTTCGCCTGCGGTCTCTTGCATAGCGCTATATAGCTTTCGCAAGAGAATGATTTGCTCCATCAGAGCATGTATTGCATTTTTTGTCCTTAATTTTCTCAATTTTTAGGTCGTTAAAGTGAAAAGTGAAAAGTGGCTATCTGCACAGTTGTTCTCTCCGCTTAGGTTTCGAATTTTTTGCGCAGTTTTTCTTAGCATTTCGAAGACAATGATCTGCACTACAAGAATACATGTTGGTCATATTTGCTCACTTGTCCTTTATTGACTTTTAGGTCACCAAATTGGGACGTTCGACTTTTCCGCCCGAATTTTTACCGACAGCTCGGTCCTGTGGTTGGACTTTTTGCTTTGAAATTTTGTCTATTTTTAGGTCGTTAAACTGAAAAGTGAAAAAGTGAAAAAGTGGCCATCAAGACATTCTCTTCCGAAGGACATATAACACCAACCCAAAATGTCCAACCACAGAGCAGGAGCTGTCGGCAAAAATAACCCGCATCCTTCGGACGTCCCAATTTGATGGCCTAAAAATTAATAAAGGACAAGTAAGCAAATAGGACCAACACGTATTCTTGTAGGTCAAAACATTGTCTTTGATGGCTTAAAAATCAATAAAGGACAAGTAAGCAAATAGGACCAACACGTATTCTTGTAGGTCAAAACATTGTCTTCCAAATGCTATGAAAAACTGCGCAAAAAAATTCCAAACCTAAGCGGAGAGAAGCAACTGCCACAGCTGATCACTTTTCACTTTAACAACCTAAAAATTGTCACAAATCAGGACGAAAAAAGAAATGCAATACATGTTTTGATAGAGCAAATCATTCTCTTTCGAAAGCTGCATAGCGCCATACTAGAGACTGCCGGCGGAACCCGCAATGAATCGTTGAAAAAAACGGGGGGGGGGGGACTTATGGGACAACCTAATATTATGGAAGCAGCCTACTAGTCCTGAGGCTAATAGGGTCCAAGTGCAGTATGAAGCACCTCCGAAGCTTCTTCCTCGTTAGCGATAAGAGATGCTCCCGCGGGAGTCGATCATCGTAATTATTTTTTATGCTTGCTAGAATTTGTCGCGTCATGAGAGCCACATCTTAGCAGAAGCCGGCAAAGGAATTGTTTTCTGCCTTGCAGTCGGTCTTCGAGAGCATTTTGTCTACGTATTTCTCCGTTCGTTTACCGAACTGCTCCTATCGGTCCTCGTCCTTGACTTCTCAGCGATCGGCTGTTGATAGGGCATTCGGCATATGATTTTGTTATTCGCGTGTCGAGAGATCGATGCAGTTGCTAATGCTAGTGAGCAGCAGTAGAAGCAGAAGCAGCAGCAGCCATGCCTTCTGCCTCGACCAAACAACCACAACCACTCACAGGTAAACAACCAGGGCACGACATTCGGTCGCTCGTCTCGTCTCCGGACTCACTCCTCACACCAATCGCTCATTCCCTGACGTCGCCGCCGCCACCGCTTCAATTCACCTATTCACTAACCTCCATTATACTCATTTTACTCATAGTGAAGGCCATAAGTGACAAAATCGAGCACAAATCTATTCCGTTCTAGGATGTGCCATGCATTCGAGTTGTACGGCATATCCTGGTTCTCTCACAGGCTCCTTTGCATTTGACCGAGAAAAGCTGACGTTAGCCAAGTTCGGTGGCTGCAGAGATTTGCTTAGGTCCACCTAGAACATGAAAGAGCGCATCCTAGGTGGACTTAAAAAGAGAATTTTTCCTGATCTCATTTTTGCATTTCATGTCCACCTAGTGTTTCGAACTGCATCACGGTCCGAATAGTCTTTTGGTGGTTCAACAGTACACATGTTTATTTTATATATTTATTAACAAATAATCTACATAACATGTACGACGAGGGAAAAGTTGTTCATGTTATATTTCATTTCATTCCTATTCCGCCTAATTCCATTACTTCCATTTCACCTTACTTCCTACCTTACCTTCGTCCTACGGGCTGGCAGGTCCGCGTAGGGGACTGTCGGACCGAGGAGTCCGGCCGACAGTACGACCAGCGTGAGCGCGAGTCCCGAGAGCGAGAGACAGGAGCACGTGGGCGAGTGAGGAAGCCGGAGTCGTAGTCTCGATGAGAATTTTCGCCCGCTGCCGATCTGGCCCTTTTATAGTGGGCCTGGGCGGGGCCTGCTGCCCGGACTCCGTGGATGACATCATGATCCGTCACGGGTCATGACACCTAGGGTCTATTACATCCCAGGTGGACCATTGAAATTCTGTGCAACCACCGAACTAGTTTTAGCGCCGAAAATCTTCCGCCTTTTACTAAACATATCCTGGATGCAAATTGAATGCTTATTTTGTCAATGGGCGTTAGCGTATAGCGCAATCGGAGAAGGTGCCGGCTGTCGCGCACACGCGATACCCGGCTCCTGGTTCGGATTTCCCGCTCAGACCAACCAAGCCTTCAATTCCTAGTGGTCGGTGAATTGGCACCAGACTTTTCTGGAAGGGATACAGCGTTGACTTGTTCATCGGCTCGCCACCACAGAATTGACTTCAGGACATAAAGATGTACATAGTAAAGTCTCATAAAGTAGAGTGCGTGGCGCATCCCACAGAGCTTGATTAATGTGGTGCCTTATCCTTATCATTTATCCTAATTAGCAGTGTAGAATCTTTTTCGCATGAGTTAGGAGAATAAGGCGGACTTTCTGCGTTGAGTTGAAATGGCTCTTCAAAATTTGCAACATTATTGAGGGGTTCTATTCGAAATATATTCCTCGAGAACATCACATAATGAGTGTAATCCGACGTCTGTACAGCGCCGGTATAGCCGGGATGACAAAAAAGGTCCGTTTTAAAGTAACCAAAATTAGAGCTCGACATTCTGATACAATAACGTCTGTCCATTTAGGGTGCATCGAGTGACATCTACATTGGAGCACAGACGAAGCTACGATCTGGTCTCAGTGGACACGGTTTGAATGGAATAAAGGTGAGATAAGATCCGGCTACAGGACGTCTAAGAGGACATCTCACTAAAAACGGAACTTGCGGATCCATTCTGGATCCGTAAGCTACGCATAGGGGGTCGACAGGTAGAGTAATGCTACATGGTGGCCATTTCCCTTCGTTTCTGTCACGTTTTCTACTTCAACATGACATTGTGGAGAGACTTTGCTGGATGTGTCAAGACCACTACAATTATCTTTTGCTGAATCGTTAACGGCTTATGAGGCCGCTTTGTGAGATTTTTCCTACCATACTCGCATGATTCCTACTTCAAAGAAAATCACTTCTAGAAAAATCGATGATGCCGATCAACGCCTGCTGGATCGATGTGCGCTTGTTGGCCATCACATTCGTGTAACTCCCAATTCAAACGTTAATTCTGGCCAAAAATCGATCAATTTGGTCAGCAACACGTGTTGTATACATGTTGTTTACTTTTTGCTGAATCTACCCACCGCCAGATATAAACATTTGATTCCCACTTCAGGCTATCAGTTCTGGTTCAAAGATCGATAGGCAAAGAGTTCCTGATCGATATTGTTTACTTATTGTGAAAACTGTCCATCAGGAATTGCACCGACTAGCGGCGCTATTGTACCTAACCGGACTCCAGAAGACGAGGAGAGGTCGAAAAAAATCGCCCAAACTTCGCCTAGGGGTTATTTGGGGTGCTGGTCGCGAATCTAACATTCGTCTTTTGTTTTACGCTGGAGTACGGTAGGTTACGGTAGGTACGGCTAACTAAGGCTGCCGAGATCAAAATCACAATTTCGCTCAAAATTCGCCTAGGGGTTGCTTGGGGTGCTGATCACGAATCTGACATCCGATTTTGAAATTTCACTCGATTACGGTAGGTTACGGTAGGTACGGGTGATTAAGGTAATGGTCACCGATTTCATCCAAACTCCAGCGTAAAACGAAAAACCGATGTCAGACTCGTGACCAGCACCCCAAATAACCCCCTAGGCGAGGTTTGGGCGAAATCGGTGACCTCGGCAGCCTTAGCTACCCGTAACTACCGTAATCTACCGTAATCGGCCGAAATTTCAGAAACGGATGTCAGATTCGTGATCAGTACCTCAAATAAAAATAAGATAAATAATATATAATAGGCGAAAATTTTTTTTCGACCTCTCCTCGACCTCTGGAGTCCCGAAAATACAATAGTGCTTGACTACCCAAAGCGCTTAACCCTGAGCAGAGATCGATTTTTCCGACTAAATTGCGAAGCCCTTCATCGCTCGTTGTACCATTGAGACGGACGGAAAGAAAAAACACGGAAATATGCGGATGAAATTTTTTCACGACTAAGCCTATTGAAATAGGCTAACAAGTCCTCCCCAGAAGTGGACTAGTTTTTCAATGCGTATACAGGCGATCGTTGCGGGACCGCACGAGCGTGAAGTTCGCCCTCGGTATCTTTCATCCAACCAGCGACAAATGAAAAATGTCTGAATAACTGAGCAATTCTGTCATTTTCTGGAAGCGATTATCGACACAATACCACACTCAATTGTTTAGGGTCTTCTAGCTAAACACCACGAACTGCACAAAGAGAGGATGGAACGTCGCGTTTTTGTATTTTAAGGGCAGTCTCAGCAATTTGGTCTTTTAAATGGAAGCCAAGTCTCATAAATTTCTTTACAGTGATTCTAGCAAATGCCTCTTGCCTCAGCATAGTGCTTCTAATTTTAGGTTTATGTGCTGGATAACATCTTTGCCAACGTCGAATTGTGACAGTGCAGTGTTATTTTTGATTATGGTTTTTGAATGATACGCTCTAAAAAGCACGCCCGTTTCCGCGAAAAATTCATTACTAATTTCAGTTTTTCTTTTACATTTTTCTCTAGTTTCCTCCTTACTATTATCTTCTTCTTCCCCTTCCTAGTTTTCTTTTCTACCCTCTTTTACAATTCTAAACTTCTTCACATGGAGCTTGGGTCGTCTGCATTTATGAGGTTTAATTAGGGTTATTCATGGGTGTAGATCAGCCCTTTTGGTTATGATTGATTGTTCAAATTGGATCCTTATCTTTGGAGCAAAAAGCTGATTTCATACCAACTGTTATCGATCTTAGGTTGCCGTTCTTCACAATGATGCCCGAGCTGTGCTTTCAGCAAAGATCCTCGCCGATAATGGTGCTGAAGTCAGCCATTATGGCATAAAGGTAGGACCATTGAGAATCTTATAGTTGTTCTTGTCGAATTCTCTGTGCTAGCACTCAATTCTATGATTTATTGAATTCTATGAATCTCCTTAAATCGGCGTTTGCAGGGATACCGTCAACCGAACTGCTCAAATTTGCGTGAGCTTGACATGTCCACCGACGAAGGAAGAAGTTACTTCGACAACGTCGTCAGGTGAACTTTAATCCTATATCCGGCAATTACACCACTCTGCAAGACGACTACTTCATTCTGCCCCTATTTAATCCACCACTGCGCGACTATTTCTTTTCTGGTCAGCAGCGACATGAATAGTGAACACTAGCATTGCTATCATTAGCTCGCCCACTATGGGGAATTGCGTGGTGCAGCCATAAGCCTTGCGTGGTCCCGCAACGACTGCCTGTTCACCGTATGCAAAGCTTGTCGCTATTTCGGTAGGCTGATAGGCTGATAACGATGGTTAGTCGAGCGTTACCCCGTCTTTGTTCGTTTGCCTGTTTATGTTTCACTGTGTTTCCATGGCGGTACTTTGTATTGCTCCTTTGAAGTAGGAATTTACTATAGGATTCACTTAAGAGTCCTAATAATCACTTATCTCACTATCTCCTATTTCCCACTTTCGAAGTATCTGCGGGTATTTCCTACCGATCCTATTGACTTTAGTGTCCTTGTTACCTATCGTTAGCGAGATAGTTGTCTGAAGACAATTATAGATTGGTTTTGTAGCTATTCGTACGAGGCAAGCAAGAAATATTTGCAGAATGTATCTGAATCGGAGTTTTTTTTTTTCGCTTCTTCAGAAAAGCAGACATCCTACTCGATGGATTCGGCGACCAAGGACTCAATAAAGTTGGATTGGACAAGCACAAACTCACCCAGAGGAACGGGCAGCTAATTGTCGCAACCGTGGAAGGTGAGTTATGGAAATTCGTTCTGAAGTGTGCTTCGCGTTGTGTCATGTGTTTTCATTTACAACTTGAAATCTTTACCACAGTGGATCTGATACTTTCAACAACGTTAGTTGTTGTTCTTCTAGAGAATTTTTAGCTAACACCTAAGTTATGTTCCGTTCTCGAGAGTTGTTCTATGAATAACTCTTGGGAACTATCCAAATGATGCTTAGACCGCTGTGGTTCAGCTATGTAAATGCGTATTCAAATATTCGGCTGAACCGAAGGTTTCCACCGTTTTTGAATGTTCTTAGGGCCTGTTCATACTTCGCGACAAGAGCGACTGGAGCGACTGGGGCGACGGATGTAGTGTGGTGTACGTAAATAGTTACGCATTTCACACTACATTCGTCGCGGAAGGAGTGTGGAGTACGCATTTATTTACGTACAAGTGCTCCGACACGCCCAACGGCGTGTCTCGCACTTGCGCGCTTCGCGCGACTTTGCAGCATCACTGACCTAAGTAGTTATTGTAAAACATAAATTTTCTAAAGCGCTGCGGACGACCCCCTAGTCTTGCAAACCAAAGTATAAAAATATCCCCAGAGGCTTCTAGATAGGCAGTGACTAGTCAGAACGGTAAGGCCTGAACTACTACAATACAAAACGTAAACTTTGGCGGGAATATTTTGGCGGGAACTTGCTGTCTAATCTAAGACGTATTAGATTGTAAGGAAAGTGCCATCAGTTTTCGAAGTTTGTTTTCAAAAAACAGCAACTGGGCCCGCTGAGCACCTTTTTACCCAAACTAGAAGCTAATGGAAGATGCTACACATCTTCCGATGTGTGCGGCATTCAAGGATTGTCTAGTATCACGCATCTGGGATCTATCCTAGTCGAGAGGGGACAACCGTGAAGTGTCAGATGCGTGCGTCATCCTATAACACACGACCACATCACCTGAATTTAATTAAGAGCCTTCGCATGACGGAAGAGCAGCTGGAAGTGTCGTAGAAAATCAAGCAAGGTATTAGAGATGCAAATCACTACATGTCCCCTCCGATTAGGATAAATCTGACATCTACTATACATTTTTTGGAATCATAGGTGAGGAGTTAGACATCACGTTGTTTCATAAGCATTATTTCCCCAATGAAGGCGTCCAGATTAAAAAGAAACCGCGCATTTAGGGACAGATTTGCTAAATATACTGCACTGAGAACATCTTCAATTTGGTAGCTTCAAGCAACAACGACCTTATTCTGAAACCTTTTGTTTAATCATCTAATTCAGCAAATTCCACTAATTTGCATTTGTTCCTTCATTAATTGTGGTTAGCTAACTAGGGTTCGTCATTTCCTTCTTGGTATTCTAGCCTGCATTCTAGTCCTATATGTAGGATATATCCGATACTATGCAGCCCTCCGGGAATCGCTTTCGGGTTCATGGTAAGAATCTGTACCTCCGTACATAGATTGTTAATATTCAGCGCTGTCTGCTCGACCAATGATGTACCGACGGCAGCCATTATTTTTGTTTTTATTTTAACTGGAAAAAAGGACGAACATCTATTTAAAAGCGTATTAGTGTATTATAAAGCGCTGATCATACGCAATAAGCTAAAGTGGAATCTATCCTATTCCGGGGGGGGGAATAATTAAAATGTATGTAACAAAATGAATTGTGACTTACCGAGCGGCTCCTAGAGAAGAAGAAATGACCTGAAATAAGAAAAAACGAAGGACCAAACAGAAGAAAAATAAAATCGCCGCGGTTTTACAACCATTTCGGCGGGCAAAGGGCGACGCAATGGAGGCATGCCGCGTGCTGACCACCGCTTGACATGTTATAACCATGATCTAACCTGGTGAGGAGGGCGCCTAAAGCCACATGGCGCGTGCCGATCGCAGTCTGACATGTTATAACTAGGATCTAACATGGTGAGGAGGAGGCATAACTGCCGCTTACTACCGCGGCGAAAACAAATGTAATTTTTTCGTTTGTTTATTTGTGAATTTTTCTACTTTAGGTCATATCCTCTTCTTTAGGAGCCGCTCGGTAAGTCCCAATTTATTTCGTTACATACATTTTAGTTATGTGCCCCCCCCCCCCGGACTAGGATAGGTCCGTACAATGTATTGTGGAGATTTTGATGAAGAATTAGCCCCTCTATCGCCAAACGTAGGTCACTCCAAGGACCACTTTTGGTTTATTGATTTGATATTTATTGCCGTCATAGTTCATTAGGGAACTGAGGAACCAAGTTAGTAAATAGGAGAAGAGAATGCCGATGAAAGTCTGAGGAGAAACTGTGACAACTTGCTGCCGATGTGTTCTCCTTGGCTAATTGATGAGACTGCACCCATCCGAACGCAGCTGCAATTAACACATCACCAAACTTAACCGCTCAGCAACTGTAGGATTTGGAACGTAAAATTCTGCCTGATCTTTTAAATCTCTATTTGGTCTTAAAAATCTCTTATGTTTTAACCAGCCATCAGAGCGGCCTGTCGGCCTCACTGACGGCTTCTCAATGGCTTCGCCATAGTAATAACTTCTCATCCTCAATTGTAGATGACATCTATGTCATGGTTTCCGCAGGAAGAACACCGTAACTACGTCGAGTGGGGCAAGTTAGAAAGGGTCATGAAGAAAGGCTGCTATCCTAGAAATATTGATTACTATTCAGAAAAGATTTGACCTATCAACTATAAATCTACGCGTAATTGTTCCGCTAATATAGTGACGCTATGCTGAAAATTTTCAACATTTTTTGAATGCTATTAAATATTCAGAGAATTAGCATTTCATTATAACAGAGGTTATTGAGAGGCTTGCAGATACTATTTATAAATACAGAACTCATCGAATTCATCGACTACCCTTCAGCGACCTCGACTACCCCCAGGGCTGAAGTTTCGGACCGTTTATATGACATCCGCGAAAATCGATAATTTGATTAATATCGATTGATGGCGATCGAAACTTCAAGGACGAACTTCAGATTCGTGTTCAGCGACAGGGATGTGCGGAAATTTTTCTGGAAAAAGCGGAAGACGAAAGACGGAACGGAAACGCTCAAAAATGGCCGGAAACCGGAATACGAAACGCGGAAACGGAAACGACACATGTTCGCTATTTTTTTTCAAAAATTGCATCTGAAACGGCGTCAGAAGCGGCTTCTATTGCACCTTTTCTTGCTCAGAACTTTGCGAGCAGCAGAATCTTCCACAGAATAATGCTCATCCTCATCTTAACATAACATAACAAAGCACGAATTCATAATATTGCTATGGTGACTTTTAGATATGGCTGAGCAATAAACGAAAACAAATTCAGGGCTTACTTCACTATTTCTCACTATTTCAGCATGCAGTCTTTCCATACCTAGTTCCTGCGACGTTTTTCGCTTAATTTTTTGATGCTGTATTTTTTGACCGGTAGACTAAACAACCGACATAATCACTTGAGGTTTCATACAGACCCACATTAAAAAAACCGACTCGGGTGAAGCCTAAAACTGGAGTAGTCACCTAGATCATTTTCCGACCACGGAAAAAATTTCTCTCAACACTTTTAGAAACCAGTGCCATCATGGATGACGTGGTGACTGCACAGATATCTGCATAGTCAACATTAGCAGTTACATTGTAATCATCACAACTAGTACTCATAATTCAATCTAAGATGATAACTGGATGACTGATTAGTCATGGTGGGTCCACACTTTCACAGAAATATTCAGTCTGTGCCAGCCTAGAAATCCTACGCCCAAGACGACACAGCAGGACAGTTCCTAGATGGTTCTCGAAGCAATAGTTTTGCGTCAGAGTTCAATAAGTCACCATAGTCAGTCAAAACAACAGCTCATGGTATATATTCGTGATGCTTCATTAGAAAATGAATAGAATAACTCCAAATGGATGAGTATCACACCCGAAATTAAAAAATGAAATTCACACCTTCGATCAGGAGAACTGATGTAACCTTGGAGCATACAATCGCATGCCACAACATTCACTGAACCCTTTGTTTTATGATAATTACTAAGTTTTTAGTTTTTTCTATATACTTACTAAGCTATTTGTAACTAGTGGGGATCAAGAATTTTATGATCATTCAAATGCTAAGTGCATTTTCTTAGTATACAGTGCATACATAGCCTTTATGGCACATTAATTTTGCCCTGCACCCAGCTGTTGTCATTTTTTGAGTGATTTTTTTGGTAATCGAACCAATTTCAAGAATATTAATACTAGAGTTGTCTAACAGTATTTCTCTCACAATTATGTGAAGGAGAACCCTTTTTAATTGATACGCTGTGTTGAAGGGCCTTTTTTATTTGACTGCTGTGTTCAATGGAAAACTAGAGGGGAACAGTGCCCATTTCCGTTTCCGCCTTCCGGCGCAAAAACATGCGGAACACGGAACGGAACGGAAGAGCCCAAAATGGCCGGAAACCGGAATTCGAAACACGGAAACGGAAATTCCGCACATCCCTGTTCAGCGACCTCGATTGTCCTCAGGGCTGAAGTTTCGGACTGCTGTCGATCGCTAACACACACATACATACATACACACTCTTTTATATATAGTAGGATAGGTGAGAACTTTTCCGCGAGGGGATGTCAAAAATAACACTACAGAACAGCGCCATTTCAACATTTTGTCACGAATAGTTCTGTTCAAAAATCCAAACCCGCTTTAAACAGCTTGAAGATTCCCCGTTCCGTAGTAGCTCCATGATTGACTGCCGCGACGCCAGCGCCGATGCATGAACATGAACCCACAACGATTGTTCATGCGGTAACTGTTTGAAAACATGGTAGGCTAGTAAAAACTTCATGTAAAAATGAGCGGCAATTGTGCATGATTCACGATTCCTTTTCCCCTCACATTCAATTCCTGCGTCATGTTACGGGTATTGCGCATTTTATTTCTAAAAACGTAGTCGCACATGCGAGTTCGAAGACTGTTTGTTCTTACAATATCCAATAGGGTTCATCGAACCCTATTGGTCTGGACACGATCTGAACCTGCACTGATTTGATTTGATTTGTCAGTGTAAATCATTCGTTTTATCTGGATGGCTTTAGAGGGCTTCCCTTATAGATCACGCTTCACATGTACATTTCATTTCAAATTGTTTATGAACTGATTTTATTATGTGGATGTTTAGGAAATGATCCATTTACTGCAATGGACACCGTGAAGAACATTGCAATTGGACTTTATCTCAGAGAAAGGAACACTTCTGGACAGGTAATTAGACGTTTGAGACGAATTTCCCACATTTAGAGTTCGAGTCTTTGACGAAATTTTATTTAAAGTTAGAGGGTGCCAACACCTTTATATTCGTTTTTAATCCTTCATTGCAGGTGGTGGATACTTCGGGTGCCAGTACATACCAGGGCACGTTGGAAAAGTACTCGGCTAACATGACGAAGTGAGACGGGCGGCAGTCGATGAAGAATTCACCACCTTTCACGTGATAGTGAACTCCTGGAACCCGTTATCCTAGTTACTGGTAGTGGAGAATTCAATAAATCATAAATATCGAGCTTGATCTGCGATATCTGAGGTAGCAAGCAGTACGTTCCTAGGTGATTGTACCGTGATGGGAGAGGCCTGTTTGTCTAAGGCCCCGTTTATACTTCCGACGCCGAGCGACACGACGACATGTAAAGTGGCCAAATTGATCGATCGTGTCGCTCAAGCAATATGGCCACCATACGTGGCGTCGCGTCGCTCGACGTCAAAGTATAAACGGGGACTAACGAGTGCGAAAGAGCGAAGTTGTCAGTGCATGGATTGCGGTTCAGCCTTCGATCAATTTATCTCTGCCTGGCGTCCGTGACAATTTTATCAATAATCGATACTTCTACGATGGCTGATCTTCATCTCGGACTGGTATGCAAGATAGTGCTTCATTTAACGCTGTCAGCTGCAAAAAAACTTGCCCCAATATGTGTCGCGTTGTGATTTCTCGGCATGCAAGTAGAATCAACAAATCAACATCTCATGAACATAGAACAAACATATCACCGATTGGCCAATCGATAGAATATCATCGACCTCTACTGATCCCTTATTGCTGTTCTCCCAGTCCTGGTCCCCTACTCTCCCTTTTCTGGTTCTGACGCACTAATGGAACGACGTCGACGACACGTCTTCTGGATCTGGACGCTCGTTGCGCGACGTCAGTGACAGGCCTTCTGAATGCAGACGCTTGCTGCATTTGCGGCACGTCTTGTGGACCCAGACGCCTTTTGCACGACGTCGGTGACCCGTCCTTCAAACACGGTCCCCTGCGAGGTCAGAAGGTTTACAAGTCTGCAAAGAAAGAATCTGTTGTGATATATATTCCACTGTAGTAATACATTGAATGCTGAATACACTTAGGAGTGAGTATTCCCTCGACCTGCAAGTAAATCCACGGTCGCTGCAATTTTGACGACAATTAACCACATCTGCTGAGGCATCGTAGGATTCGTATGAGGTGAATATAACCGGATATTTTTTCCATGGCTTCGTTCGTGCAGAAAGTCAATATCGAGCAAACGTCGATAAGGTGGACAGTTTCACTTTTGGTTCTTTAATACAATATCCAACATCTACATCTTGCTGTAAGTTAACTGGCTCATGGCATGGCATTTATAACCATCACTTCGGATTATCCCATTTTCGTCACAAGCCAATGCACCAACCACATCGTAGACAACGTGGCCAACACTACTTCGCCTTTCGGGTAGAGCTCTGTTTCGTTTCGTGAGCGCTATGGTGCAACCATAGCGCTCACGGTCCCGCGAGGACCGCTTGTATACGGTATGAAAACTCACTTGCGCGCGAACGCGAATTCGTCGCTACCTGTCGCTTATACTATTTCTTTTATACTTTTCCTCCCCTTTCCTCCCTACTCTTGTCTTCTTCTTTCTCTCCTTTCAACTTTTCCTGTCTCCCTTCTTTTACCTTTCTAAACTGCCTCACATGTAATTTTGGTAGGTTTAGTCAAAGGTATGAATCAGCTCTTTTGTATATGTGCGTGTGCGTGGTGCGACTGATTACTACTGACCCAAGCATGCATGGGTAAGCGGGAGTACCTCTTCTCTCATCATAAGTATACGATACCTTTGCAATGCTGTCTATTTCTTTAAGCATTTATCATTCTAACCTCATCTATAAATATCATCGACAAGTACATATTGCTTTGATCCATGACCAAAATGCCAATGACCAATCTGACCAATCTTCAAATTTCTCTGGATAACTTTCTTCGTGTAGCTTTTACTAATTCTACTAGCTGCTTTTACTAATTCTACTAGCAAACATTATCAACCTTTTGTTATTGATTTGTTTTGCTGTCTATGTTTTCTCGTCCACACTCCCCTACTAGGATAGGTTGAGAGGGGGGGGGGGGGGGGGTGCACATTGCAGCTAGGGACACAGCCGACTTCACCCAAATTTTGCCTGGAGCTGTTATACGAGTGCTGATCACAAATTTGACATTCCTTCTTAGGATATGGCTCTAAAACAGTGCTTTTCGCTACCAAGTAGGACCTTGTAAAAGAAGCCCGACCAGCTGAAGAAAGCGACGATGCTAACGCAGTGTCTTTACAGCACCCACACCCACTAATGTAATTCAAACTCCAGTAACACCAAAAACGATTGCCATATTCGTGATTGGCATCCCAAATAACACTATAGACGGACTTAGGGCGAATATTTTTCTACCTTCACCACCTCCAACGCCCCTCCTCCTTCCCCTCCTCTAGGAATATTGGAGTACGGTCGGGAAAAGATAGGCAGCAAGATCTATCAATAATGGGTAAGTGGATATCGGTAATATTTGCTGCACTTGGCAAAAATAGTAAAAGTTGCAGGACGAGAATTTTCAGAAGATTGATTCGCTTTCGGACCACTCTGGATTACACATTCTGGAGAAGTATCAAAGCAAAACTTCTCGATCATTTTTACGAGTGAGGTTACAATGAAAAGCATTCCCAAAACGATTAAAGAACATTACAAGCGATCACCTAGGAATAACATCTCTCCCAGGAAATAATCATGGTTTAATGGGAGCGCGACGTAACTACACGACGTAAGTTAGATCTTGCCATATCTGACAAGAGATTGGAAATAGGGTTAGGGAGCGAAAACGATACCCTACGGTGGTCAAACTATACAACACATCTACAACAACGGCCAGCAATCCATGTGCTTCACCTCCAGACTCATACACCGATCCTCCTACATACTGACTCGAAGCTACACTTACAACGCTGAACTTTTCACGGACGAGTTGTCTGGGGCGGAAGCGCGGAACTCATTGTGGAGCGTGCTCCAACTAATGCAACATGCAGGGAACATGAAATCTTGACTATATTTTAAGTGAACAACTTGAAGATCCATAATGAGGTGTGATCGTACCGATAAGAAACGCAAGTGGAATGCCATTTCGACCAGTTTCTTTGCTGATTGTTACTTTTTCATTCCGTTTTCCTGTACATAGGCGCTGTATGGGATTTTAATGTGTGTTTGCGTTAATATTTGTCACATTCACCTCGTTTCTGTGCTGCTGCACAGCAACAAGTTGCTTTGAAGGAGAAACTGATGGACTGCTTTCTCATCAATTATTCGATTCCTCTCAAAAAATATTCTCTACCGATGATACAAGGGACTGCCATTTTGATAGCACCTTTCGTAAAGACGCAAAAGTTTTGCTGTACGTTTTCATTCTCTTTTCTGTCATTTTCTCGCTTCGGTGGATTGACACAGGACTGCTACGACGAAGAAGCATAACATACGTCTCCTTACCTACATTTCTAACTTTGATAACGTACTTCCTACACAACTCTTCCCACTTCAACACAATCTTTTTGTAGCCATATGTTTTTGAAGTATATTCTCAACCTACCATCACAGTTCTATTTTTGTTAACAAATATGAAATCATAGTTAATAAATCAGGTGTTTTCGGACATGGACTCAAATGATGTTGAGTGTTCCGTTTGCGGAAAAAAAATATTGCTGAAAAGAAATATTTTCGTACATCACCGCGATGTACACGGTGCCTCTCCAAAAACGATAGAAGAAATGAAAAAACAAACGAAGCTAGTTGAAAAGCAGAGTACGGAAAAGTCCACGCTAATCTGTGAATTCTGTGGAGCAGTGTATACATCGAAAAACGGGCTGAAAAAAACATATGAACTCGAAGCACTCAGAGGATTTAGCAACCCTGACGACTGCGCCTTGTATACGACTTAGTATACTCGTCATAGCTACTCTATCGAGCTCTAACAATACGTCCAACTCAGTGCAATTTCATTACGGCTTGCAATGTACAAAACAACATTTTCCTGCGAATTAGGCACACGAGGACAAATACGTGCCGTGAAAACCGAATTTTTCCTCGTTTACAAACCTAGTTCACCGCTTTTGAAAGCGAATAGGGTACTAAGCGGGCTGGTGCCCGCTTCATTATGAGACCACCCGTTTTAAAAAGCCTTGCCGGTGTACAGCAGGCACCAGCCGCTTAGTACCGCGAATAGGTGAGAATTCGACAACATAAGTAGTTCTCGCCCACTGCAATGGATGAGTCCTGCGTTCTCCGTATCGTAGAAAACGAAGGGTAGGTGTGTAAGATGAAATAAGCCATCGATTTCCCTCCAATTCGTGCCCGAATCCCTGTACGTCGCATCAGTTAGAATGCGCTGCATGGTGATTTCCGCGCCCCAAGCCCATCGCCCCGCCCCCGAAAACTCGTCCGTGAAGAGTTCAGCGTTGTAAGTGTAGCGTCGAGTTTACATACTGTGTACCCACTCGGTCATCCGGGTGCCGTTCTTGTAAGAGCTTAAAGCATTGAAATTGAAGGAAAAACCTACCACAGGTCAGAAAATCGAGCACCTGACCTTAGTATATGAAGCAGTATTTTTGCAGTACTCCTACAGTTCCTATTACAACACGTGGCAAAATGTCAGATTGCTTCGATCTGACTGCAATTCCAAACCTTCTGCCGGTCAATTTTTGAGCATAATTTTCCTGATGAAGTACACAAGCTCTTTCCGGGCGTCAGCCTTAGCAGACAGCCTGAAGTGCTGGGGTTTTCCGCCATTTCAGACCTATCTAGATGCTTGCAAGAAATTTGAGTACCACCGCTATGATGCTTCTCAGACAGTCCATGAAAAGCTTCAGTAGATCATTTTGAAAAACTCCACAAGAAACTCGTCTATGTACCCTCCTAGTTAATCGGAATTCTGAGGCCTCTCGGCTCGACAATTAGGGTACCGACTGACCTCGGATTCTTTTCTTTTTTTTTAAATTTAAAGCGCTATTTCACACTCTAAGGGCCGCTTCTGGTATTTCATCTCTTGATGACATTGGGACTCAGTAGTCAGGTTAGAAGATGGCATGTGATTTTGAAGTGGTCGCTTCACGACGTGAACACCTTCTGAATCCCTGCTTTGCACGACATCGGTGTCGTCTTTTGTAACCGAACGCTTGTTGCACGACATCGGTGACGTCTTCTGAATCCAGGTGCTCATTGCAATATCCCAATCCATACCCGACGGCGACACGTCTTCTGAACGCAGAGGCTCGTAGCCCGACATCGGTGACGTCTTCGGTAGGACGGGATTCATACCTTCGCCGCAGAGTGACGCGGCGCTATGATATCTGTGAATATCGATCACACCAATCAATATGGGGAGATTTCGTAACGCTGCACTGCTCGTTGTCTGAAGTATAAGGTCTGTGGTACACTGTCGCCGACTCGACATGGGAGTATACTATAGGCCTAAATCTGGTCTAACCTTGCCTCGTTGCATTCGTCGGTGACACGTCCTCATACATAGACGCTTGTTGCGGGGTCATGTCTTCTGAATGCGGACGCTCGCTGAGGAATCACCGTCCATATCCTGACGGTGACATGTCTGCTGAACACAAGTGGTCGTTGTGCAACGTCGTGAGCGCGTCTTATGGATGGATCTGTGGGTTTGTTACACGGCATCGGTGTTTTCCGATTCAAAGTACCTTTCCCTGACGTTGTGCAACGAGCGCACGGTTTCAGGAGACGTGTTACAGACATCCTAGTACGAGCGCCCGGATTCAGTAGACGCTGGTACTCGAATGTCATGCAAATCACTTCGTCCACACTCAGTCTTCATCAGATATCCTTCATATCGACTCCGCGAGGTTTTTTTTTGTAACATTAGAAACGACGAATGGATGGACTATCCTTGCACAGTGAGCCGTAAGGCCTTGTTTAGTGTGCGCGCGACGCGCGGCGCGATGCCATTTGTAGTGGCCGAATTGATCAATCACGTCACTCGATCAATTTGGACACTACGCATGCATCGCGTCGCGCGTCGCGTGTACACTAAACAAGGCCTAAAGCCCCGTTTACACTTCCGACGCCGAGCGACGCTTCGCGTAGCTCAATCAATATGGTCACCATACTTGGCGTCGCGTCGAACTATAAATGGGGCCTAAGCCATGGTGCCCATGGTACTAGTTGGTTGTTTAAATACGTCGAAGAGATATTTAGAATGACTACTGCCACGATTAGTGAGTGCCTGAATCAGCGTTGAGTCCTGAATCGTGAATCGTTCACTTATTCTATCAGTGTTTATGTTGTAGTGTCATCCCGAGAAAATCCGTTGCTGCTTCATTAACTCGGTGGTCAGGTCATCATTATGCCGCACTTATAACTTCGGATGACTATTTGTTTGTTAGATTTATCCATTCATTTCACCTGTTTCCGATTGTTTTTGCGGCGGCCCGTATCTTGGTCATGAAGAGGACAAAAACCCGCCGAACGAAGGGTGTTCAGATGTCGAAGGAGCCGACAACCCCTGAACTGAAAGGTATCCTCATGTTCTTCATTCTTAAGTTCTTAAAGCGTCGCTGCTCACTTTGTTTTGATATAGACTATGCAAACGTTTGAAGCTCCGATAATAATTTCTAACATTTTCCACAGGAATGGATGACGATGATGATCTCACCGTTGTGTACGAGAGCTATCGTAACAGATTGTCAACGGGAGAGGATGACGATGATGATATACAGATTGTGTACGAGAGCATTGATTACGAAGAGTGGAAAATGGCCCGAAACATTCTGAAATATGAATACAACATCGTACGTTTGTTTCAAATCAGTAGACTCATTCCATTCAGATGTACGGTTCAGCAAATCTCACTCAGATTCTGTAGACATTCCGGAGTATTAAAAGTTAGTTTAAAGATTTTGAACAATTCCATAGGCATTTCACTTCACATTTCTAGTGCTGTCCTTGTCGCTTAACATTTCAGAAACAGAGCTTAGTGCCTTTCTGGGGGTTTTCGCCCGTGTTTTTTTTTATTCAATCATTACATTAATGATTCGAGCAAAAAGCACGCCCACAGAAAGGAACTAACTAGGAAAGGGCTTCAACCTCCCATAGAGGTTTAGGTCGAGGGCAGACATAACTCCAACGCCGCGCGAACCCTCCTGGTGTCGCGCACGGTGCACGACGAAAATGGGCGAGTTATCGCGGTCCGACTGCTCCTGACAGGGCGGCTAGAAGCGTAATACGTACAATCATTGGGAGAACGCGCAGGCGGAAGAAACTGGGAGGAGACCTGTTTTAATGCATTAATAGATTGGAACTTCCGAGTTTGGAAGAACATTGCTCTCTCATTTATGCGTCCACAACAGCACAGCTTTTGCATCAGCTGGCGCCTCGTCATTTTGAGTAATGAGTATCACATTTATAGAGTTTGCCGCAAATAGGGTCGGGTGGGTAAGGGGGGGGGGGGGGATAGGGCAACCATACACAACGGTTGGTGCTGTACGAAACTGGTTTTTTTTGCAGCACTGATGTATTCCATCCCTATAGTAAACGGAGCTAAGTCATTTCTGATGCAACTTCACATACAGTTGTTGTTGATCATACTGATTGATCGTGGGTCGTGGGTGTTGAACAATGGCGAAATTCCGTGCGCCGCGGCTAATCATGCGTCACCGAGCGCACGTCCGCGTTTCAGCGCCGCGGCGTCGCATGCGGCTTGCGCGCGACGCCGCGGCGCTGAAACGCGTTGGAGTTACGTCCTGGAGCCGGTTTAGGTAGCTGGAGGACAGAGCCTTGGATCATGATTACAATTGCCTTGCCCAGGTTAAGATTAAAAAAATGAATCTATTGAGTTCTGTTAAACCTGTTAAAGTTTCTTGTTGAGCTGTTTATACTCGCAGTTTATTATCATGGTGCCGTCGTATGAAGATGTTTGGAGGGCTCCGTAAGAGAAAGGTCGCGGGTTCGATTCCCAGTGATGACTCGACTTTTGCATGCTGTGGCTTATCTTCGACAAGACGGTTATTCTTATCTATAGCACATATTTTAGTGAAGGCATGATCGCATACAGCTATCTATGATGCCATGATTAACTACATGAGCGTGTCCCCAGGGATAGATGTTGTATGTAAAAATTTATACACATATCAAAGAAGTCAAAATTGGAGCCAGATTCGTGATCAGCTTCCCAAAGGAAATCCCATATACAGGATTTGAGCAAAATCTGTCATCATGACCCCACTACCGTAACTGCATGCAACCTACCGATAGCCGCCTCTGTAGACCTCAACAGTCATGGAAAAGGGGTAATGCATATTTGTTTTCATAAAATGGAAGAGTGCTTAGTCAACAGATGGGATCTATCCTAATCGGAGAGGGCATAGTGACAATCCGTTGTTTAACTTCCTACGTAAGCTTCCATTGTTGTCCCATTCTCGGAGGTTTTTTATTTAAATTCAGTGCATGCGTTTGTGTGACATCGAATGACATACGCAAATGGAATTATACGGTTGCCCTCTTCTGACTAGGTTAGTTCTAACGAATGTTGTTTTCAACGTGGATGTCAAAAACATGCCCAAACTAGAGGAATAAATGAAGCGGGCGCGTTGTCTTAATGCTACGTTAATGCTTATTTGACGCTTCCTCTGCATCCTCTGATGAAACCATCTAACTCAAAAAGACCGAAGAAACATTTGTGAGAACTAGTAAACCTGTTCAGATGGTCGTCGGGAATATCCCCGTGATTTCAAAACACCTACGGACATAAAACCTAGGCGGCAGTAGTGCGTGACATGACTCCTGGGTGCAGAAAGTCGCAGATATAAGAACGCAACTGTGGAGAAGGCGGGGTAACAATCACCGATTTCAATCAGATCTGGTTTATAGGAATAGTGAATGGTGCTGATTACGAATCCGGCATCCATATTTGAAATCTTGGCTGATAACGGTAGATTGCAATATGCACAGTTCAAAAAACTTGTGTTCGGGAGGTGAATTTGAACCCATATTTTTGTAGTTGGCATCCAGGCTTTATCCACCCACCTAGGCCTTCTTTCAATGCTATATGGGGCTGAAACCCTGACCTGGTGTTTGTCTTCAATTGTACGCATGAGCTGAATATGTGCTCTGAACCTCAGTGTGACATAGTCCGGACATAGATCTAACTCCGGCTTACCTATGCGTTCATGTGTGGGCTTTTCTGTAGTTCGTCTACGGTTTCTTGCAGTTGACGGTTTCGATTATAACACAACAAGTGCTCCGTCACGCCTATCGGCGTGCCTCGCACTTGCGCGCTTCGCGCGATGTTGCAGTATCACTAAGCTAAGGACAATCACATCGAGCTAGCTGCTCTACTTGTACAGCTTTTTTCCCTACCTAGGAGTACAAAAGGCTTGCAGTACATACAGTGTATAGTATGATACGGCGATCTAATGGTTCCTCACTATTGGTTCTCCCTTAGTGAAACGGTCCCCCATTACTGGTACTGGTCCAGCTCGATGATTCCCCTCAGCGAACGACGTCATCGGCACGCCTTCTGAATCCCCAGGTACATTAAACGACGTCTTCGGCACGTCTACCTTAATCCCCAAACACATTGAGCGATGTCTTTGGTACGCCTTCTGAGTCCCAGGCGCGTCATGCGACGTATTCCGCACATCTTTCGAATCCCCTGGCACGTAGAAGACGTCTGGGTATTTTCCGCTATTTTCGCGCCACTTAATTTGATCACCATCGATTGACGGTGATCGATACTGCAAAAACGAACTTCAGATTCGTGTTCAGGGACCGCGATTACCCAGGGCCGAAGTTCCCAGGCAGGGAGAAGACGTCTGGGTATTTTTCGCTATTTTCGTGTCGTAATTTCCCCCTTTTCCCCCGAACTTTCCCCCCTATTTTACAATTTTTGCGGCGGCACCGATCGATAGTATGACTCATCGCTTATTATATTATACGCTTATTATTATGTTATTATAGAGTATGATGATATTGATCTGGTGTAAATAGTGCCCATTCTGCACAGAGCCACCAGGCAGTTTTGTTTCCAAATAATCTATAGCAGTTCCTTCCCAGAATTATGCTGATCTAATTTTCAGGATATAGAAACGGGACTGCCTATTAGGCCTGAGCTGCCGAATAGTGGAAACAGGTAAAACTTTAGTGAAGTTAACTCAATTATTTATTGTACCGGTGTTAACCCATTCACTGTGCACTACTGATTCCAAAGAAAGAGCTCCTTTTATTATTTATTCCTCTGAAAGCTTCAAATTCTTTCGTAATTATACAGCTTTCTCGCTTCACTGGTTTGCAACCGTAACTTCAGGGTAAGGGTCGTTCAGTGTGCACGTGACGCGTGACGCTATGTAATGACAAGCTCTCGTATCGATCGTGCAACGCGATGAATCAATGTGGGAGCTTATTATTACATCGCGTCGCGCGTCAAGTGCACACTTTGGTCTGTACAACGACTTGCGGTGGCCAGTCGATGAACAATTCAGTTTTAGTTCAGAATTCAGTGTTTTATCTTTCCCAGATGAATCTGGTAGCATTTCACCGACCCCGGAGGGATGGTCCCGGGAATCGAGTACTGCGATTGGCATAAAATTCTTGCGTACCTTACTTTAGTATTGTATCATGTAAAACTTCCCTGAAAATTAGTATGCATGTGAAAGGTTACCAACATCTTCATCTACTCATCGTTGTGCAATCTATTGGTATTAGGGCTCAATTTCGAAAATGCGTCTGTAGAACCACGTGTGCAGCTCCAAGTTGTGATTTTCAGCCATGCACAACAAATCCAGCAGCCAACTACACCACATGGGACTTCCTCAAATTCGGGTGCTAACACTTCAAGGTTTCCACCAGCTTCTTCGGTTCGTGATGCTTTATTTTTTCTGAGTGCTTTAGGTTTTGTAGACGTTTAACATATACCATGTGACGTACGTTTGTAGCAGTTTGACATATCCCTTTTTCCAAACCCTACAACTTAGCCGCTGGGAAGTTCTTTGACTGCATTTCTTCATCGATGGGAAAGTAGACTTTAGTTATGCTTGAATGACCTATTCGAATAGATATTCGAATGCTTCTCATTTATATTTCAATTCTCGAATTTAATTATTCAAGACATCGCTTTTTTGAATGAAGTAGTATTCGAATATTTAAAAAAGCGCATTTCTCGAATGAATTCGATTTCAAATATTCAGAAGATGGCATTTTTCATGTGCATTCGAATTTGAATGTCAGAAAAAAACCGTATTTTTCGAGTGCATTTGAATTCGAATATTCTTAAATTTTGAGCATTTAGAACCATTCGAATATTCAAAAATTTCGAGAGCACTACACGGCATAAGCATAACGGTAGTGGGCTTGATCCGTTTAGACACCAAGTGTATTTTCGGAATTTTCAGACATGTTCGCTGCACGTACGGCACACGTCATGGGATGCAAACACCACTTCAGTTATATTGGATTGGTTTACTTCACGTCCTCCACACGTTTTTACACGTAAACGTCAAAACGTCAAAGGGGCGATATCGGTCAACTTTACATCTACGATTATACTCATGAATAAATCACCCGGGGCGATGAGGCCGTCAAGAATTGAGGTTGTCCCATCATACCTAGGCGGTAGTCTTCGCGGAACCACTTGCTCCATCAGCTCGTCAATCGGTAGAATGCGCTCGGTGGTGAGGCCGTCGGTGGAATTTTTAGCCTTTCTTCATGCCTTTTTCTAGTTTAAGACGTTTTATCGTGTTCATTACGTATTTCTCTCGTATATCCGTGCTTGTCGTGCTCGTGATACACATCTTTTTTTGTTTCTCCACCGTTTTTTCCACGTTATTCCGCTATAAAGAAAAATTATTTGCGGTACAAAAATAATCGGAGAACGTTAAGAAAAATTACAAAAATAATCGAAGAGCATTAAGAAAAATGTAGCAAACGAAAAACACAAGAAAAAAGGTCGGCAAGAAGTGTGATGCTGAGGAAACAATTGCGAAAAGGCATAGGAAACATGAAAAACGGCGAAGAAACAAAAAGATGTATACGACTAACAGGAGAAACAGGGTATACGAAGGAAGCATAAAATGAACACGATAAAACGCCAAAAGTTGAAAAAAAAACGTTTTAAAAAACTAAAAATTCCACCGGCGGCCTCATCACCAGGAGCGTTATACTTCTTGACAAGCTGACGGAGCAAGGGTCCCGCAACGACCGCTCGGGTACTGTGAAACAACTCGCCCAATTCTTGACGGACAACTCGTCGCTACCCTTGGCGAGTCAGTCGCGACTGTAACCATGCAGGACAGTCCTACACAACGTTCTGTGTTGAACGAAACTAAAAACGTTACGCAGCACTGTTGTAATACACACCTATGGTGAACTGAGCTAGTCCATTTCTGATGTGGTTGCAATGCAAGTGCGTTCCTCCCAAGGCTAACATCCACTGCATACAAGGCAACTCTCTCTCTCCCCCACCCGGCTCCAGGACCTAACTCCAACGCGACGTCGCGCGCTAGCCGCGTGCGACGTCGCGGCGCTGAAACGCGGACGTGCGCTCGGTGAAGCATGGTTAGCCGCGGAGCACAAAATGTTCTCAGTGCTTAAGTTCCCAGACCACATTTCTAGCAAGGAACTTAAGATCCCACAGAATGTGATTGGCAACAGTCTGCTGTAGGACAATTGCTCCTAGAATGGGTGATAGTGACCTTTTTCTATAGTATAACTATAATCACGGGTAAAAATTGACCGAGGAAGTAGTAGATGGCAAATACTGACGCTAGAAACCATCTACACGACCAGGATTCCTGTATAAACTGTCGCTGACCGTCCTATTGAAACCACTTTCCTATACAATCTCCAAGAAACGTTGATATAAGGCAAATGCGTGCCGCATGTCCCTGTAGGAAGCGTTTGTAGACGTCGGATGCATCGGACCGCGACAACTCGTCCAATTTCGTCGCGCACCGTGCGCGACTCCAGGAGGGTTCGCGCGGCGTTGGAGTTATGTCTGCCCCCGCCCCCACCCCCTCCACCTCGAGCCTGTTTTGCGCCCCCAAGTTCACGACAGATCAGGGTGGTATAACCTTTTTCCGTCGAAGTCGAGTGGGAAATGGCCTTCCGTGGTGCTCATCAGCTGGGAAACGTCACTCATGAGTTGCAATTTACGTGTGATGGAAGACGTGTATTACACCACTGCTGCATAACTGTCGTTCAAGGTGCTTGCGTGCAATGACGTGTGAGACAAGTCGAGCATAAGGGCCTATTCATACTTCAAGCGACAAGAGCGACTGGAGCGACTGAAGCGACAAGAGCGACTTAGGCGACGGACGTAGTGTGGTGTACATAAATAATTACGTATTCCACACTACATTAGTCGCGAACGGCGTATGGAGTACGTAATTATCTACGCACACCACACTATGTCCGTCGCCCAGTCGCTCTTGTCGCTTTTGCCGCTCAAACTATGAACAGACCCTAAATTAGGGGCAATTCCTCAGAGTGAGCTTGGTGTCTGAACGGATTTAACCACTGCAATGCACACATACCACAGTTAGAGGAAGTAACGGCTGAAATGTGATTCACTTCCGGTTCCGTTTATGGCCAAAGAATTGACAACAGTTGGTGCTATGGAATGTCCACGACGCTATATCGTCCCTACTACGCTCCCCTCGACTATCAAAACAAGAGCTTAGCAATATTTAGAATTTACCTGCATGACGTTCCTGCTTTCCTACCTTTTGCTAATTGTTCTGCATTATTTGCCTTCTGATTTTTGTCTTTTCCATTTTTCCATTTCAGAAAAATGACGCCACGGTGCGAGGCAACCAAGGTATGGATTCTCCTTTGTAAGGAATGAGTTGATCCTTTTTCATGTTTGCTTAAGAGCTGTTATAGAAGAAAAAGCAGTTAGACGGATGTTTAGTATCGACGAAAACTCCTGCCCTACGAGGGACTCAAACTCGCACCTTTTGCGCAGCGCTGGTGGTGCTATGCGGAGCATTGCTACCCACGAAGTCGAAGGTGCGGGTTCGAGTCCCGCCCGAGGCAAGAGTTTTGATCGAAACTAAACATATTTCTAACGAGTTGATCCGTGATTATGTACTGTTAAAAAAAACCCTAAGGCAACACTGAACACAAATCCGAACACCAATAGTGTGAAGCACTAGAAATGAATAGCTTCCTCTGCAAATCAATCTCCATTTATAGAGGAGCTCCACCCTCTTTTTATTTTCGATTTATAAGGAGTTTGTCCAATATTGTTTGAATGATATTCTAAGCACGGATGTATGTACATTCGGATGTTATAGGGAAGAGGGCGCGTGCGCACACGACAAACTCCAGGATGTCGTCCACTACTACCTGTTCGAAGAAAAAGTCTGCGGGTAAAGTTGTCTTGCACAAGATGTACTTCTTTTTATATGGCCAGAAAACAAATACACTGGACTTAAGAACAGAACGTGTTCTATATATATATATATATATATATATATATATATATATATATATATATATATATATATATATATCTTCTTCTTCTTCTTCTTCAGCGTTTGTCCCGCTTCGTCGCGGGGTCCGCTCTTCTGGTGTCATGACGCCACCTTTCCCGGTCATGCGCTTGATCAGGGTGGACGCCAGTTACTTTCATGTCCGTGTGTAACGTATCCGACCAACGCTGCTTCGGGCGTCCTCTAGGCCGCTTTCCGGACACTTCCAACTCAAGGCCTATCTTGCGGACGCTGTCTTCCTTTCCACGCAGAACGTGGCCGTACCATCGTAAGCGAGCTTCGCGCATCTTGTCCGCTATCGGCGCGACACCGAACTTCTGCCGAATAGCTTCGTTTCGAATGCGGTCCAGGCGCGTGACTCCAGCCATCCAGCGCAGCATCTTGGTTTCCATTACGCTGAGGCGCGTTTCAACTTCTTTAGTCGCAGGCCAACACTCAGCGCCGTATATTGCTACCGGCCGTACGACTGTTCTATAGATCTTTGACTTCAGGTGCTCTGGTATCTTCCTGTCGCAGAGCACACCAGTCAGCGAACGCCACTTGGACCAAGCTGCACTCACGCGTGAGTTCACTTCAACCATCAGACCCCCGTCAGATGCTATTGCTGATCCCAGGTATTTAAACACCGAAGTGCGAGCAAGCTCAGTACCGTTAATCTTAATGGAGCCGGACTCGCTTACGTCAGTCGTTAGGTACTCGGTCTTCTTGACGTTCAATTTGAGTCCGAACATCGCCAGGCGGTCGCACCAAGCTTGCACCTGCCGCTCGAGATCATCTTTATCTTCGCAAGCGAGCATCACGTCATCAGCATAGAGCAATGTCCATGGGACAGGCTTCTGAAGATCTCGCGTAATGGCATCCATGACGACAACAAAGAGGAGTGGAGAAAGCGCAGAACCTTGGTGCACCCCAACAGAGATGGGAAACTCCATTGAGGTTCCAGCTGCAGCTTGCACTCTACTCTTTGGGCAAGAGTAGAGTATCCGCACCCACTCTATAAGTTCCTCAGGTACGTTGTTTTGTCGCAAGGCGTACCATATAACCTCACGCGGTACGCGGTCGAAGGCCTTCTCCAAGTCGAGAAAGGCGATATGCACCGGCTTCTGTTTCTCGCGATGCTTCTCCACCAGGAGGCGGGCGGCGTGTATAGCATCAATGGTCCCACAACCAGACACAAAGCCGCACTGGTTGTCGGAGAGCTTGACGATTTCACGGATTCGTCTATCGAGGATTCGCTCGAAGATCTTCATGCTGTGCGAAAGCAAGCGAATCGGACGATAATTGGAGCAGTCTGCAGGACTGCCTTTCTTCTTCCAAATCGGGATCGTCGTACTGTTGTGCCAACACTCCGGTACTTTCTTCTCCTTTACTACCTGGTTGAAGAACTCAGCCAACCACTCAGCAGGATACCAGAGCTTCGACTTCCAAACATCGGCTGCCAGATCATCCGGCCCTGTCGCCTTACCGGGCTTCATCTTCTTCAGAGCCGCTTCTGTTTCCTCCACGGTGATCTTGTGAACGGGACCGTGAACAGAAGCCACAGAAGGGATGGCCGG